>BSBK01002490.1:1020000-1620000 GCA_027943335.1 Chamaecyparis obtusa | reverse complement strand
TGGAGAAATTGCTATGAGCGTAGTGGTTCCCTTTTATGTTTTTAAATTCTAAAGGGGTATGCTTTTGACTGAAAGTACGAAAAAGTAGCTTCAAAAGCAATAAATGAATATTGATTTATAAATAGTCAATTCAGAACACCTAATTACAGTGATTTAGGAATAAGTAAAGTAGCACATAGACTCTCAAAATTGATTCTTTATTTTGAAAAGTTCTGAAACTGACAAGCTCTCGGTCTTGCTCCCTCTTCTGTTAGAAAAAACTCTTCCCTTGCAGGGCACAAAGACTTTAAGCCAATGGATGAGAAAACCAAGAGTTTTCCCTCCGAGGAAAAATATTAGAATAGTAAAATGCGAAGAGTCATATTTCTCTTCGCATTTTACACTTCTCCCAGTTAATTTGAAAGAAAGCGCATCCAAAATAAAATATAATCTTTGAATGGTATTTTTATTTCCATATGCACATAAAGCTGCATTCTCTATTTCATTTTAGAATACAACCTCTCTGATCTAAAAACAAATATCTTGAAATAATTGTCATATTTCAAATTTGAAACAATGTGTATTTCCCAAACTACTCACATATATTAAGGCCTTGACCGAGTCTGGAAGTAAAATGGGCAATGAAGGCCTAGAAACTACTACTGGCTGCTTTACAGGGACAAGTGCATTACCCAAACCTAACAAATCACCAAGAAGTTTTGGAATAAAAGCTGCAAGGGTTACTGGTTTTGCTGGAACGTGAGGAACATTACTTGAGGCTAATTTAAAGGATGAATCGAACCTAGTGGCAAGAGATGATGGTTCCGAAGGGAATGAATCAAGCCCATTGGGAAAATCTTCATCATTATCTGGATGCTGAACAACTGGTTTATCACGACTTACAAATACATCAGAAGAATGATGATATACAAATGGAAGTGTGGCAATATTTGCAAGAAGCTCATCTAGAATTGATTGATTGAGCTGATTTGAGACATCACTGATTAAGGGCTTCTTGGTCAAAACATCTTTTGCTGACTCCGGATTAGTTGATAGAAGTTGATCATAAATATAGGCACGATCACACAGATTGTAACTTTCTGTTTCCTGACTGGCATTGTCAAGTAAAACCTCAATCAATTGTTGAGGTCCTCCTATAGGAGTTCTCATGAACAATTTGATGGATGCTGTTAGTGACTCTAACTATACTTGGATTGACCCTTCAGGAAAGGTCTCTAAAAAGCTCTTTACCAGTTCATCAATATTTCCATTTTTTTCTGCATATTCACCAATTATCCAAATCATAGATGTCTTAGCTTTCGGTTCATCCAGAGTGTCCATCTCATTATCCTTTCTCTTAAGTAGCTTGATTTGGGAAAATAGAGTGGAGCATCAATACAAAGAATGAGAATTCTTGGAACTCTTGCAGTATCTGAGTGCTGCTCAGCATTTCTGTAATTGTAGTATTTGAAATGTTTCTGAGGACTGCGGTATGGAGCCTTGAGACGTGCGGGATCAATCTCAGCAAGGAAATGGTCACTGTTATGATAATACCAATTTCAATATTTCCAAACACCACTCCAACAAAAGCTCCCATTCAGACAAGGAAGTCAATTTTGTCCACCTTTCAGAGGTCATAAGCTGCTGAGATATCAATCAGACCCGGCATGGGCAAAAATTATGACGGAGTACTACTAAGGGAGTGTAATGAAAGAGAGAAGTCAAGAACATAACAGTTATCGTCACTGCAATGACAATCACAATATTTGATACTGCTATCTTGCAGCCAGCATTGAAGTTCACAGCTGACCTTGAAAAGGCACCAGTTGCGATGTAGCAAGATGTACACGAACCTACAATGTTCATCATGCTAATGGAAATCATCTCCTTATTACCATCAATATTGTAATGTCAGGGTTTATGATGATTTAAGTCTTATAGAATGAGAAATGAAAACGTTAGAGATTATGACCCTGAAGATTTCGTAAATTATGTCAGGGTAGTCAGAATTAGGGACTGGACTGCAATGAATCGTGTAATGTTGATTGAAGAAGATATAATCAGAAATTGCAGCACAATTGAAGAGGTGTGCGAGAGAAGAAGAAAATGGATTATGGTCATGAAGGCTGAAGAACTAAGAAGAATCTTGAACAGTGCAAAAGTTTTGCCAACTGCTATTCCTTCAGTGAGTGTGATGATGCCAATTATCAGTCCTTTCTTGACAAGGGTCATTAAATATTTTCCCTTGAACACAAAGGATTCAACTATCAATGGGTTTAAGTCACTTTTCAAGTGACCAACAATATCAACCCCCTCTTTCTCAGCAAGTGTAACCAACACCAGCATGCTACCAAGAAATACAAATGTCAAAGGAGTAGCTTCTGATATCCACAAGATCTTAGTCGTTTTCTTACTAATATGATAACTGATAAGTGATGAGTAGAAAGGAGAGAAAGGATATTCCAAGCACTATGCTCTCCCACCTCCACTTGTGATTTTGTCCTCTTGCTGATCGCATTACAAACGCTATGTTTGTCTATGTAGTAAAATGTTGTAGCCCAAGAATGCCTTTTAGTTGTTAGAGACACACTAGTTGCTGCTCCAGCCATGAAGCACACCACAGTTGCATGTGACAAAGTCTATAATGAAACCTAACCTGAAAATGCCCATGCTTGCCTGAAAAATCCCAACGAAGAAGGTTGTAGTCAGGGCCAAATGCATAGCCAGTTGAGCATTTTGTGCTGGGGAGACCTCCTTGGAATTTAATGATCCTATAAGACGCGATACAACAGACACAGTTCTCAATGGAACATAATAAAGTTTGCATAGCATCTTCCTATTCAATGAGTCTATTTCCCTTTGTAGAGTTGAACATATGTCACAAAAAATTCCTGACTTTGCATTGAAATTGAGGAAGAAACTAATTTTTTTGTCTCTAAATCTTTTTGCCACTTTGTTACTTGTCAGAATGACCTCCTTTTCAGTGCCAATGACATAAGGATGCTCAGACACAAGCTTGAATGATGCCTTAAGGTGTTGGAAGTGATATTGCATCATGTCCTTTGCCTTAAGAAGTGCCTCTCTTGTTGACTTTACACTTGAAACACTTATCCGGATCTGCTATTTTGACGACAGTTGTTAAAAGCCTGCAAACCACCATTATAATGACTGAAATCCTATTGGCATGAAGAATTGAAAACTATTGACATAAAGTGTGCAAGGTAAAGGTAAAAAGGGAGGTTGAAACCCAGTAAAGCCTCGATCTCTTTGATATTTAGGGGAGAAGCTTAAAGTTTCAAAATTGCAAACAATTGATTCTAAAAATAGTTCGAGTTGTCATTATTTTATAGATTTCAGGTGTTACTATTTTCTTTCATCTTTTAAATATATATGATATCATTTTATAAATGAAAATATAGACACATAGTCATCAAAAAGTTGAAAAATATATCATTAAAACTTGTTTATTTACTATTATGTCTATAAAATTGAAATAAATGTCAATTTAAACTATTTATTTTAAATCTAAATGATAGTATCACTTTCAACAATTCTTCAAATAGACTTGCATTTTGCATATTTAAAAAAGTTATACCTTTTAAATTTTCTTTATTAGATTCTTTAACTAATTTTTTTGGCACCATTTCACAACATACGTACACACATTAGTTATAATATTTGAAAGATACATAAGATCAAATGAATATCAATCAAATTTATTTTGAGCATTGCAAACTATATTAATAAAAAATAAATAAATAAACTTTTGATTGATTTTTTAAGAATTAAATTTAAAATAATTTCTATCAACACAATGATATTGTTCAATAACAAGTTCTTAAGAATAGCTCATTCGAGCACTATTAGTAATTAGCAATTGCATGCTTTTTATCCACAATGATTGTCGATAGGTTTTGTTTTCTACAAAAGTAGGTAGAAAAGAATTCAATGCCTTTCAAAAAAAATTTGAGTGTCAAATGCCATACAAAGTGATTACCAAAAGAAGATAATGGAAGTATTTATCAAATTTACCACCACTAAAAAGTACTAAATATACTACAGTTATTATCTTGTTGCCTATACTAACTTCCAAACAACAACAAAGGCAATTCATTGCCTGTTATTACATTTGTACAATATTTATGTGTCAAGATAGTCAACCACAACTACAATACAAGAAGAATGATTTAGTGATAGATTGTTCAGTCATGCCTTTTATTTCATCTTTATTCATGTTTGTAAATATATGATCACATACCACTTTCTTACTTTATCCATGCAAGCACACAAAATTGTTGCCCAATATAGTTCTAATAGTAAATGCTAACAAAATTCCATGTTCTCCAACTTGACAATATATTTCTTTACTACCATTACATCCATCGACAAGCCTTATTTTTTGGCCCCCGATCATAGCAACATGTTCTTGAGGAGTATATTTGTGTGCAGGTCCCTATATCTTTTAGAGTGGAGGCTCATTGC
Source organism: Chamaecyparis obtusa (assembly GCA_027943335.1). NCBI lineage: Eukaryota > Viridiplantae > Streptophyta > Pinopsida > Cupressales > Cupressaceae > Chamaecyparis > Chamaecyparis obtusa. The sequence continues at coordinate 1,615,539 of BSBK01002490.1, read as the reverse complement.
AAAATGCCTAGTCGCTTCTTGTCAACTTGAATAAATGAAACATATCAATTCAATTATAAACAATAGGAGGATATATTGCTAAGCAAGACCTCAACAAACATATTTAGGTTGTAGAATTAGATATTGTATGTTCATTAAAATGGATTATACATTTAGAGTTGGAGACAAGCTCAAAAATTTCTTACAAACTAACTAATTAACTTGATAGTTAATTGAAATTATTTTAACAATAAATTAACTAATCATATGGCATATTAAGGCATTTATTCCAATAAGTCAAGAATGTAAATTTGCATTGAAAAATCATACCAATATGCCTCGTGAAGATAGATCTTGCTACACCTTGTTATTAGGAACAAGGGACAATGGGTCTCATCCACCAAAATTATGAAAAAAATGTGATCAACATTTCAATCTTGATATATATTAAAAAAAGCATCTTAATGTACTCTTAGCCTCCATGACCTATACTTTCCCACCTCTAAAATTTTCAAATCCTTTGTACCTTTTCCCCCATGGGCATGACAAGATCGAGATCCCAATTGGCTCCCCATCAATATTTGTAGCATTTGTGTCGATTTTGCATGTTGCATCCACCTCAAATGTGGCCCCAATTTCTATTGACTTAGTTGCTTTTGAGTCACTTACCTTAGGGTTAAACTATTTTTTGCTAACGATGAGCCTACATCACATATGTGGACAAAATCGTGGGGAACAACACCTCAAGGAAGAAAGATCTATAGTTAGATTATGGGAAAATCTTAGCAGTTTGCTCGAAGGGATGACTTGAAATGATTATACCAGATGAAATAATGGATCATGTGATTGAGGATATGAAGCTCTCTTTAATAGGTAAGTTTCTAGCATTTCATCCTAATGTTGATTAGGTTAGAAGATGAGCTATTCATATTTGGAAGCTTAAAGGAAGTGCAATCCTTATGGCCATGGCAAATAGCCTCTTTCTCTTTAGTTTTGTTAAGCATGAAGACTTGATTAAAATTCTGACAGGGGGTCTTGGGATTTTGATAAATGTTTGGAAATCTTTCTCTCCCTTTGTAAGTGGAAGCTAGGTTTTGACTCCTCTATTAACTTGGAGGAAGTTGCTCCTAATTGGGTTCGTTGTTCTAGTCCCCCTTTAGAGTTCTGGGATTACAATATTTTTATGGGTATAGCGGAGTCTTTTGGTAGCCTTTTCGCTATGAACAAAGTCACTATGCAGAGGTCGAGGTTGATCTTTGCAAGGATTTGTGTTAATGTGGTCATTAACATAGTTATTCCAACTTTGATAATCCTTAGATCTAAGTTTGAAAGATGGAACCAAATCCTAGAATATAAAAATACTATTTTATATTGTTAGAATTACAACAAATTTGGTCACCTTAGTGTGGCTTTTAAAACTAATTTGGGGGTGAATGCAGTTGTGGATAAACAGATCCAATAGTTGTCCTAAAATTTGGGACCTAAGGGTTATCAAAAGGGTTTAGAGAAAAGTAAAAGCATAGAAATGCATACAATAGTCGAAGGAAAACATATATATCAAACTTCTATTGGTATGACACAAGATGGTCCTCAAAATAAATCTGGGCATAGAAATAATTCACAAGTTAAGGAGCCTAATAATTTATAGGACGGTTCTTTAGATGCCTCCATTCAAGTGGAACCAAGAAAGGCAATAGAGCATCTTTGTTTTCCTATTCCTAATCTAGATCCTAAGGATATTCCCCAAGATTTGATAGAAATTGAAGCTAATAAGGTGGGAAATATGAAAATACAGAAAAAGGAGAACAATACTTTGACCAAGGAATAAACCCCTAGTGAGGAGTCTAATATCCATAAGGAGGATATGAAAAAGAAGAAGAATGAATATAAGAATGCAACTAAGGACCAGACCTCTAATGTGAACAAGGAGTTTACAAGTCCTATCATTCCTCTACAAACAAGTAAACTCCCTTCTCTCCAAACAAAGATTCTAAAAATTTGGAAGGAGAAACTATCATTTCCATCCCAATATCTCGGGCCAATACTTATACAAAGGCATGGGAAAACTGGGTGGAGATTTTCTCTTTGCAAGATATGGAGGAAGAGGAATTTTTTCTCTCGCCTAAGGTGGAGAAAAAAGTTCTAAAGATAGTGGACAAGTCTAAGGATAGTTAAAGTTTAAAAGATTCACTAGCACCCTTTGGCTTTGCTTCTCCTAAAAAATATGGAGAAAATGAAGGGGAATAGACTCAAATAAATAGTAAACAAAAGAGAAGCAAAAGGCTAGATGTGGAGGAAGACCATAAAGTTGGAAGACCTTCCCAAAAGGACTTAAGAATCAAACAAGGAGAAAGTGATGTGACAAGTGGTAAGTAGAAAATCCTTGAGAACTTGGCATGGGTTAAGAACAAGAAGAAGGGTAAGTGCACCAAGATGGTGTGCAAAAAAGTGGCCACCTTGAAAAAAACAAAAAAAAATCATAACCTGCTCGGGTTATTCAAATTTTTAAAAACTATGCTTGGCAAAGCCGAGCCTTTGCCAAGCCACAAAAAATCACAAAAAAAACTTATGTAATTCAAAATTCATATGCATTTTGATAGTCATAGTTTTTTTTAAAACCGCATTTTGACTCATTCTCTTCACACCAAAACCGAGTTTGGAGGAGAGAGGATGAAGAGAAATCACCAAAACCCGAGCGGGTTCTTGTTGTAATTGAATTTCCTTTCCATATTGTTCATTTTGCAACCATGCCACACCCTCGAATAGGTAAGAATTTGTTTTTTCTTTAAATTGTTTTTGTTTCAATTTCGATTGAGTAGGGTTTGTTGAATTGATTTAAATTTTTTAATTATTTTGATGTTAGATTTGGAAAAGAATCCTCGACCATGAAAGAAACAACAAAGACCTCTTCAAACACCTAAAAATATTGATAATGATAGAAATGAGCAACAAGAGAACCCTCCAAATCTAGCCCCACAACAAGAAAACCCAACACCAAACCCAAATCCAACGCCAAACCCGAATCCAAACCCCCCAATAGGTCGCGTTGATGCCACACAATAGGACCTTATCAATCATCTTCAACAATAAAGTGCCCAAATATCCATATTGGTTAATAGGTTGAGGTCCTCTAGTTTTGAGCACCACTCATCCATCACCACTTCCTTAGAAAGAATGGCAAATAGTGTGAATGAGGTGTCTAAGGAGGTTACAACATGGGGTTCATGGAGGGATATATATCGTGTATTTTATGCTGATGGATTGTCATATGATCAAGTGAAAAAAAGAGGATACTTAAAGAAGACATATGTGCTCTTTTCAGTGATCCTATTAGTAGTAATTCCCTAGAAGTTACTACAAATTGATTTCCCATAAATTGGTGTGTTCATAATATAGGATGAGAACTGCATTTTGGGATAGGTGGTATATGGTCTTTGACCATGCACCCTATATTAATTGGGAGGTACCTTTATATTTTTTGAGAAAGCTATATTGTGAGTTATGTTAGAAGCCAAATTACTTTGACATTCAATAGTTCCAGGGTAGAGGGACAGGCTCTGCATAGGATAGAGCTAGGGCCCATAGGGTGGTAAAGCTACAACATAAGAGGCATCTAGCTAAAAAACTCATAGTTCATGTTGTGGTCCCCGTAGTAGTGAAGGAGTCTATTTATTTACAAACCCTTTAGACAGCTACATCATTGACTGATGTTATTACTCAACATGACACACAATTAGTCGATGCAGAGGGTGGATCAACACCTGCACCACCTTCATCATCAGATGTTCCATTTGGCTCAGCCCAACCCATTGAACATACATGCCCCAACTGTTAGGGTATATGTGTTGGGGTAGATACTGATGTGAATGAGGATGGTTCGGCATCCCATTCATGTACACATTGTGGGAGTAAATGCCATGCATTTTTTGCTAAGGATGTGGCCCTCACAAATGACCTATTAATGATGGTGTTTTCTACGAGACGGGCGTAGGTATGTTTATTTGTGTTTTGACATGTTATTAATTTTAATCACCTAAATCTTATAAAAGTAAATAAATGTTTATTTAGAGAACAAATTAAATTGATATAGGAATAATATGCATTACAGGGTGTAGCAAGCGATACACAGAGCACACCACAAAGTGCTCGTTCGACTAGATGTGCACATGTAGCTTCAACACCTGAGGTACAGTTTTTAAATATTCATAAAAATAGAATAATTTCTTGATGTCAAGATATCTTTTCTTAATATGTATATTTATTTGATGTTTTATAGGGCTTGTTCGAGGTTGAGATGTCCAAAGTTGATGATGTGACACTTTTTGCGATTGACTTTTGCCTAGAGAGCTTCGCAATATCATATTTTTCACACCTCTTGTTTATAATTTTAATTGAACCTATTTGTTATCATATTCATTTCTCTTATGTTAATTTAATTTCTACTAGGTTACCCCACCTAGCTCCAAACACTAGGATGGAAAAAGAAATCCTCGAGGACACCCAAAGTACAAAAGGTAATTTAGTACAATTTAAGTTTTTTTGTTGAAATGTATTATGATTAAAGATGTACATGTATATTGATCAATGCACATGTCTTATTTGTTCTATATACAGAAACAATTGGGTTTTACAGAATTAATGAATGCACCGGATGTTGTTGATGTTCAGGAGCAGGAAGAGGAAACATTTTTATATTCACTTTCGATTGCATTCTTGTTTGTTCAAAATATCTTAGCTAGAAATCCTTCCTCTATAATCACTATGATATATGTTATTATTTTCATACAGGAAATGATCATAGCGGCCTCATCAGCGATGATCCCTCCTAAGAGTACACGAAAGCTATCTAAGGCTCTAGTATATATATGTATATGTATATCTATATCTATATCTATATCTATATCTATATCTATATCTATATCTATATCTATATCTATATCTATATCTATATCTATATCTATATGTTAAACATATGGATTTAGATATGAGTACATGCATTTTTACCTTTGTAGTGTTTTTCATCAACTTTGGGTTATTAACTTGTGTTAATTGTCTTTTACCTTTTACAACTCCCTTTGTGACTTCATACAGACCCTTTACCATTCCATTTTGTTAGGAGTCCTCACCCACAAAGGAGCCCATCAACATTATTAGACAGCCCAAGTGCAGAAGAAAGAGATGAGGTAATCAACAATTCAATTGCCAACAAATTACAATCTAGTATTTAGTTATTTTGATAGTATTTGGAGATAAGATATCTGATTTAACATTTGAATTGTTCTTGTGCAGACACCCAATGAGCCACATACTACTTCAAAGAGACTCAATTTTGATGATCCAACACAGTCATAGATATTGATAGAGATATATAGATCTAGTTGTGGTCATTGAATGACCAATTTTTGTATACATTCAACATTTGTATTGTATAGATCGACCTTGACATGACACATGCCACATTTTAGTAACTATCATTGATTTGGCATCTATGCCATTTTTTGATATGTACATGATTATTGTTCATTTTGATATATATGAACTTGATATTAGATCCAATTTGTTCATTATGTGCATATCATTGTACTTCAAAACTTAATTTTTTGCAATTAATCAAACATGTTTACACTCATTATTTAATATAATAGAATTGAAACATGTTTATGAAAGTCATTGTGGCATGAATAATGTAATCAAAATCATATGTGACTCGATTTGATATAATAAGACATGAAAAGCCAAAATATGTAATGATTTTGTCTATTGTGTCAAATCGTCCTAATTGACCAAATAAGGGTCATATGAAGATGTATATTAATGGGTGGTTTATGTGGTTTCTATTTCTTGTGGATTGTGTTTTGGAACAAGTTGATGAAAAGTGTGAAATACTTGATTTTACCAATATTGCTTAGTGACCCTTTAGGACACTTTGATCCAGTGTGCTCACGAACATTTGAGGGACTCCGTAGGCAAGATAGGGTTGTCACTAGTGTTTACTTGGCCAACCAAAGCTAATGGAGTAGACGATTCGATCCCATGGTGAATGGATTGAAAGAAAGCCAATGTTGCTCATTTCAATTGAGCAACATTGTAACTTTTGACATAAACCGAGATAGGGATGCTAAATTAAAATGATGGGGAATCTCCCAAAACTAAGATAGGTAATTGTAAGCCTTCATAACATGGTCCAATAGCACCTGATGATTCATCAATACCTTGCACGAGCTCTGAGATATGCCCCAAGAAAGATCACTGCCCAATATTGCTTAGTGACCCTTAGGGACATTCTGGTCTAGTGTACTCATGAATGTTTGAGGGACTTCGTGTGCGAGACAAGGTTGTCACTAGTGTTTACCTAGCCAACCAGAGATAATGGAGTAGACGATTAGATCCCATGATGAACAGATTGAAAGATAGTCAATGTTACTCATTTTAATTGAGCAGCATTGCAACTTTTGACATAAACCAAGATAGGGATGCCAAATTAAAATGAAGGGGAATCTCCCAAAATTGAGTTAGGTATTTGTAGGCCTCTATAACATGGTCCTTCAGAACTTGATGATTTTTTGATACCTCACACTAGCTCTGAGATATGCCCCAAGAAAGATCGTTGCCCAATGTTGCTTAGTGACCCTTAGGGACACTCTGGTCTAGTGTGCTTGCGAATGTTTGAGGGATTCCATGTGCAAGATGGGGTTATAACTAGTGTTTACCTAGCCAACTAGATCTAATGGAGCAAACAATTTGATCCCACAACGAATAGATTGAAAGATAGCTAATGTTGCTCATTTGAATTGAGCAACATTGTAACTTTTGACATAAATCGAGATAGGGATGCCAAATTAAAAAGAAGGGGAATATCCCAAAACTAAGATTGGTAATTGTAGACCTCCATAACATGGCCTTGTAGCACTAGACGATTCATCAATACCTCACACAATCTTCAAGATATGCCTCAAGAAATATCATTACCCAATGTTGCTTAGTGACCCTTAGGGACACTCTGGTCTGGTGTGCTCGCAAACGTTTGAGGGACTCCATGTGTGAAACAGGGTTGTCACTACCATTTACCCAGCCAACTAGAGTTAATGGAGCAGATGATTTGATCCTGTGATGAATAGATTGAAAGATAGCCAATGTTGCTCATTTCAATTGAGTAACATTGCAACTTTTGACATAAACCAAGATAGGGATGCCAACTTAAAACGAAGGGGAATCTCTCAAAACGTGAATAGGTAATGGTAGGCCTCTATAACATAGTCATGTAGCACTTGATGATTCATAGATACCTTACACGAGCTCTGATAAATACCACAAGAAAGATCGCTTCCCAATGTTGCTTAGTGACCCTTAGGGACACTCTGGTCCAGTGTGCTCACGAACATTCAAGGGACTTCGTGTGTGATATGGGGTTGTCACTAATGTTTACCCATCCAATTGAAGCTAATGGAGCAGACGATTTGATCCCATGGTGAACAGATTGAAAGATAGCCAATGTTGCTCATTTCAATTGAGCAACATTGCAACTTTTGACATAAACTGAGATAGGGATGTCAAATTAAAATGAAGGGGAATCTCCCAAAACTGAGATAGGTAATTGTATGCCTCCATAACATGGTCCTTTAGCACTTGACAATTCATTGATAACTCACACGAGCTCCAAGATATGCCCCAAGAAAGATCACTTCCCAATGTTGCTTAGTGATCCTTAGGGACACTCTGATCTGGTGTGCTCATGAACATTCGAGGGACTCCATGTGTGAGATAGATTTTTCACTAGCGTTTACCCAGCCAATTGAAGCTAATGGAGCATATGATTCGATCCCATGGCGAATAGATTGAAAGATAACCAATGTTGCTCATTTTAATTGAGCAACATTGCAACTTTTGACATAAACAAAGATAGGGATGCCAAATTAAAACGAAGGGGAATCTCTCAAAACTGAGATATTTAATTGTAGGCCTCCATAACATGGTCCTATAGCACCTGACGATTTGTCAATACCTCACACGAGCTTCGAGATATGCCCCAAGAAAGATCATTGCCCAATGTTGCTTAGTGACCCTTATGGATAGTATGGTCTAGTGTGCTTCCGAATGTTCAAGGGACTCTGTGTGTGAGATGGAGTTGTCACTAGTGTTTAACTGGCCAACTAGAGCTAATGGAGCAAATGAATCAATTCCACGACGAACAGATTAAAAGATAGCCAATGTTGCTCATATGACATAAGCTTTTGCAGTCACATCCATGTTATGACATTTAAAGAATAGTTTTTTTAAAGATATGTCTGAACATGTTCTTAATGGTAACTAATATTTAAGTAAGAAAATTTTAAATAGATTGCACACTTATTTATTGTTGAACGTACAAAATAAAAGATAAAGTTCAAAAGTAAATGCCAGATTCTTCAAAGGTGGGGATTGAGAGAATTTAATACATGTATTTCAATAATATATTTGCAAATCAAGCCCATTGCACCTTTTATATACAAAATTTGACATCTAAATATTTTAATAGGTATGAATACAATTGGACACAACAATGGTACCTTCTAAGCCACGTCTTTGTGACAACAATGCATCCTATTGGGTACTAAATACCCTCTCCATCAATGACTGTAGTTGTCAATTTCTTTTTGGCCTCAATACAATGACACATAAAAGTAATTTGTTCCTTCTTCATTGTTCTCATTTGTAATTACTACAAATACATGACCTGCATTTAATAGAAGGATTAGTTAATACCAAAATTAACATTTAAAATTGATTTAACCTACAAAATCTAGAGAAATTACCTAGTTCAACTAGGTCTGATACATGGTCAAAATCCATTGATGTTTCAAATTGGTTCATTTGTAGTTCTCTAGGAAGTTGATATGTATCTAGGGTTTCCAAAGGTCTACAAGACCATTAGTCAACCTACTATTTTGATTCACATTCATCCCATGCAAAATGCATGCACAAAGAGCAAAAGCATGCAATTTATCTAGTATAAATAGCTAATGATGTTGCATTTGAAATTCTAAATGAATGCATGTCGCTTGATCCTATAAGTGTACAACAATCTAGATAGTTTTCAATTCTAGATTCATGTATCAAACAAAAAAACTAGAAACCATAGAGTTACATGCATTACCTGGTCCCATCGTAGAGTTACACTATTGCACAATTGTTTCTATATCTATTAACACTACTCCACCTTCACACTGCAATTCCTCTCTAGTAAGAACTCTTTTCACACGTGCTCCCACACCATCATGATCTCTCTTTCCATGCCCTACCTCAGTGAGATTCCAAAAATATTGTACACCACTTTTCACATGCACCCTACTCAACTAGTAGAACACCCTTGCATCTTGAATTGTGTAGTGCAATTGTCCGACCATATTAAGTGTTGGTTGTATCTTATACCTCTTTCCCTTAAACTATCATAGAAGATTGTAAAGCATCTTTGCACAAACTCTGAGGAATGAGTATGATCATCATTGATATAGAAGTGATACTCTCTTATAACCTTTTTGCCCTCCTCTATGCTATCATGTGCATGCATGAATGCTATGTGTACAAAAATAATAACTTGTGTAGAGTGGTAATCAATAGGTTGCACTTCATTTTAAGGTTTCAGTGTATAATTTTTTAGCAAAATCAATGACAGACACAATAGTACTGATGGGGAAAGCGTCCTTACACAACTTGAATTGCTCATCTAACCACCTAGCTCTATGTGTGACCTATGTACTCATAAACTTGTTTCTCTTGAAACATCTTCATAAAATCAACTACGCATATATCCCTTTTCACTAATTCACACCTCTTTAATTCTTTTCCATCTTTAACACCAAATGTGGTTGACTTGTATTTTCCAATAGAAACTAGTGTCTTACCAATTTCATGTGTGCTATCCAGATGTAGGCATCTAAGAAATTGTTGCAAATCACCACATGTAGGACAAAATCCTTTCAAACACATCATCTTATAGTAAATGCACCCATCATCTCTTCTACATAGTAAACTTGAAATAAATTCTCTCAATGACTTAGGAGGTGCTTGTAGACCACATTCTTGCAAAACATCGTTAGTGTGCAAATTATAACATATATAACGATAAATATCATAAAACGTAGAAAATTCAACATGGACCCTACAACAACACGTAATATGTGCATGATTAATCTTAACATAAAATGGTTTTATCATCTCAAAAAATCTTTGGCTAATTTTAATCTGAGAAAAGCTTTGAAGAAACCTTCCATAAAATTGTCTTTGAGTCATCTCTAAATTGTGTTTTGGATGTGGTTCACAGTTTCTAAGTCCAATTCACCTTCTAACAACATTTTTTTGGTTGGGTGAAACCCTTGTGTTGTCATGCCAAAATTTGTTAATTAACATTCTTAGTGCATCAACAACAACCTTGTCCTTGCGTGGGAGTCTACCCAAGAATTCCCATAGAGAATTATTGTTAGGATCCCCAATTTTCTCTTGCCTCTCTAAGGCATTGTGTAATGTTTTTCTACTTATCCTTAATGACTTGCTTGTTTTGCTTATTAAATGAGATTTTTTCATTTCCTTTCCCATTATGGTTGATGTGAGGACACATTGAGTAACATTAGCATCTTTTTTATGTACTTTCATACCAATGGATTGGTATGCATCAAATATATTTCTCACAATAGTTCTTTCACTACTATTTCCGATTGTTCTTAACCCCAAAATTCTCATTGTCTCTCTAAATTTCAGATTTTTAATCATTTCAACAACTAATTGGCATATTCCACTTTGGTTTAAATTTTCAAAATAGTTATTCCAAATTCTTTTAACTATTCTTCTACAAAATCTTTCGCAAATTTTATCATGCATTAGCCTTACAATATTTTCATCACTATCAATTAGAAACTTTGGTTTTCTATGAATTATTCTAGGAGGTGTTTAGATACGTGCATGCTCTTGGTTTTCATTAGGTGCATTATGTGTGTTAATCTCATCAAATTGAAGTGGTGTATATTCTTCAAATTCATTAGGTGCATCCATCACATTGATTTGAAATGGACTATGGTCACTGCATTCATTAGGTGCATTCGTCACGTGCATTTGAATTGGTGCATGTTGATCATTTTGATTTGGTGCATTAGGTACATTTATCATGTCAATTTGGATTGTTTCATGTTCCTCACTGTCATTAGGTTCATTAGATGACATACCTCCACGTAACCTCCTCATACACTCCCTTTGTCTTATCTTTGTTGTCTCTCGTTGTTCATTTGTTCCTCTCTTGTTCTTTCCCATTACATTAATATTGATTGTCCTATGTACATAACATCATGATGAAAATCCATAATCAAATAGCAAGAAAAATAACAAATGAGCATCATTTTATTATAATCTAAAGCAAAAAACCAAAAAATAAAACAAATCAATCATTTTAAAGCAAAATTGACAAAAAAAAAAAAAAGAAAACCCGACTATTACTGTCCTGAAAACTTATGCCAAATAGTGTAGTGGGACCTTCAAACAACTTGTAGTGCTAGTTTTTAGGCCGTTGGGAATATATTATATATTTTTTCTCATAACGTATACACGTTATGGAAACCTAAAACCAATGTTAACAGTTTCCTCATAACCTGTACAAGTTATGAAAAATAAGATAAGGAGAGAGAGAGAGAGAGACTCATTTATATGTATATAAAACTATAGATATGCATATATACAAACATAGATATATATTATATACATAAATTTAGTGTATTCTTAATTTAGTACCATGTGTTTTGATGTATTCATAACCCGTACGCGTTTTGTAAAACATAAATTGCATTTCTTTACATCTCCAAAACACATACGGGTTTTGAAAATTTTGAAATGTACTTTTTGCTTTTCAAAACTTGAGTGGGTTATGATGCACATAAAAACCCGTATGCATTTAAGGCTTGGAAAAAGGGTTAGTAAATGAGCCTAAGGCTTGAAAGCCCATTTTCCCTCCATTTTAGTCCCTTTTACACATGTTTTCATCTTCCAACATGAATTCTCAATTTCATCCTCATCGGGTTTACAAATGATCAAGTGAGTATCTCTGAAATTACCACCATAATCTTACACATCTTCTCATCTTTCTAACCATATAAAATTTTCAATTTTGGACAACATTAACATAGTGAAATTTAATTTTCTTTATCAGTGTCTTGGCAGGCCTCACATACATATGTCTACCATTTTTTTAATAACTTTTGATCTACTGAACTAATTGAAAAAAAATTACATATTATTGTTCTACACTTGACTCTATACACTTTAAAAAAAATAAGATTGCATTTTTTATTATTTTGATGCAAGTTATGCCCAGCGCACGAACAAGTACCAGATTTTCAGGATGCGATCACTTCAAAAAATCATTAAAAAATGTACTCAACAAAAAATTATGAAAATACACAACTTCTAGATCTCAGTCTTACCTACCATCCTACAAAATAGTTTTTCAAAATATTAAATCTAGCTATATCTTTTGTTGAGCGCATGAGAACAACTATGTTATGTTTTTCTAAAAAAATTAGGAACAATTTTTCATGCGTAGAGGGTTTGACCCTCTTAATATTATCCACTTTTTAAAAACTTTAGTATTTTGAAACTAGATTCAAAGTACTACAATTCTTATTCTTTACACATCCTCTAATTTTGAGTGCAAGACCCTCCAATTTCTCTTTGAAGATCAGGTTTACCTGATTTCAAAAAAAAAAGTGGCCACTTATACCCCCCTTTTGCACACCATCTTGGTGCACTTACCCAAAACCAAATTGTCTAATTTAGGTTTTTGTAGACTCATGAGTTCGTTTCTTTTTTTCAATGAAGTTTTTATCTTTGAATTTAAGAGGGCTTAATATCCCAACTAAATATCCTTTTCTTAAGTGCTTCTTAATTGAAAATAGGGTTGATATTCTTCTAATCCAAGAAACTAAGATGAATAAAGAAGTTTTTGAGAAGATAATTTAAAATGTTTGGCCAACTCATTTTCTAATCTTTGACTTTGAAGAGGCCTTAGGTGGTTTGGGAACCCTTTGGAATCCTATGAAATTAAATGGGATTTTAATATCCTTTAATAGAAATAGTGTTATAGTTAAAATGGAAGGTATTACCTCAGCTGAAAAATAAAACTTGGTAAATATGTATGCTCCTAATACTAGAAGTGGTAGGGCCGAATTGTGGAATGATCTGGCTAATTACATTAAGAATCACAACATGGATAATTGGATGGTTGATGGGGATTTCAATTCCCCCCTTTATCCCTCAAAGAAGCTTGGTGGTTAGGAGGACAATTCAAACACTATGACAGATTTGGCAAATTTCTTCTCAATAACTGGCCTAATAGACATAGAGTTTAGAGGGGGGGGGGGGGGGGGGGGGGAGGGTAGGAGAAGTTTACTTGGACTAACAAAATAAAAGGAGACCATTTAATCCAGTTCAAACAAGACAGATTCTTGATAAGCAGTAATTGTAATATACTCCCAACTTTGTCTCTATGTTCTCTTTCTAGGACTAGTTTTGACCATAATGTTATCCTCCTCATTAGAGAAGATAAGTTGTTGATAGGACCTTTCCCATTTGGATATGAAATTATGTGGTTTTTCCATCTAGATTTTAAAAAGATGGTTGAAGATTGGTAGAATAATCATTTTAATAGTACTGGGCTATATGTTCATTCTCTCTCAAAAATTGAAAAAAGTTAAGGAAATGGTTAAAGGATGGAACAAAATATCTTTTGGGAATATATTTCAAAAGAAAAATTCTCTTTCTCTTGAGCTTAAGGAAATTCAAAACCAAATTGAGCTAGGACATATAGATGCTAATATTTGTGCTCGGGAAAGATAGTTGAGAACTCAATGGTCTAAAATCTCTAAGGAAGAATAAGTTTACTGGAAGCAACATTCTAGGATCCAATGGCTAAAGAAGGGGGACAATAACACCAAGTTCTTTCACCAATCAACCATCAACACAGATTGATAAATAGAATTAGAAAGTTAATAAAAGAGGATGGTTTAGTTCTTACTAAGTGGACATTCCTAAAAATTTAACACCTATAATTGGATGCTCAGTTTGGCCCCATTTTGGTAATTTCAAGATTTCATGTCTGTTATGCTTGATCTAGCTATCTATCTCCCTTTATTTTGGCATCTTCCCTATCTCCCTAATTCTCTATTTCAATTATGACACTTTCTCCTAGGTACATACTGCCCAAGGAATTATGTTCCTAGGAACACAATGTCCAAGGCGTCATGTTCCCACACAATTGGGCTCAAATTCAAATTGGGGCCACATTATGGTGTTTTAGTGGAAAATAAGATCTTGTGTTAGTCTCCTCTAATTTTTGAATCTTGAAATTTTGTGAGAGGTATATAAGTTGGCTAGCCTTCCTCATTTTTGGTAACTGTGATCCAAATTTCTTATGTGCTCTCAAGGTTTGAAGGCAATCATTCAAGTTTCAAGCATTCTCAAGAATCTAAGGCATTTTGAAGGAAATTATCTCCATTGTAGCAAGGTTATCTCCCATGATGGCCAAGTACAGGAGTTCTCAACCAAGCAAGAAGATTCTTTGTCCATCCACATTCATTCTTCCTTCATCAAAAGTGTTCATCAAGCATAACAACATTGAAGATCTTGGAGTGGCATTTATGGGTCCATACATTTGTCAAGGCATCCTTGATTCTTTTTTGCAATCTAAGGTTCAACAACTATAATTCAAGCAATATACAAGCATCTTCATGAATATGTGTGATGTTAATATTTGTCCATGAGGGTATATTCATTACAAGGTAGATCTAACATTTACCTTTACATTCACATACTTCCTTTTATGCACTTTTATTTCATTTTCAAGGTTGATTATTAGATATGGGTTTGAATAAGAAAATATCATTTCTACAACCTTTTCCCTATTTTTTTGTGTAGGAACAAGCAACGCAACGGTCATGACTTAATTTGGAAAGTATAGGATCTATCAGATCAACTGTGAAAGTTTTAGGCAGAAGCACTGGGAATACAACACCTCATGCTATTTGTTTTGAGGAACAAAGTGCCTAAGGAATCCTTTACCCTGCAAATCAGCCTCAAATTTAGACTAGAGGTTGGTACAATCTTATGGTTTTTTTTTCAAGTTGTTACATTTATATAACTATTTTCCACCAGTCTTCATTTTATGTAACTAGTTATATTTTCTTATTTAGCTTCCTATCTTGCATCACCATATTATTTCCCCTCAAATCCAACTTTCCAAATTCATTATTTGCCAAGAATCATCAACTCATTTAGCACTTATGTCCTACTTGAGCCTATTGGGTCATCTTCCTTTTGAATGTGCATTAGGGAAAGGAGGAAAATTCCTTGCATTCACATTGCTTCCATTTCCTTACTATACATTTTGGTGAGCCCAACACATGACATATCCATTCTAATTTTTGTGTTAGATTCATTTTATGTACATTAGATCCTCACTTTTGATTTGGTAGTTAGATGTGTTTTTTTATTAGGTTTCATGTGCAATTATGCTTAGGTCAATATATATTGCATAAACTTGATGAATGTTTCCATATTTCCTTCAAAAGTTAATATTTGCATTTGTTAAATATATTTTCTTTCATTTTCTTATGCATGAGTGTTATAACATTGAGTCCTAACTATAGGAATCCAGTTAGGAGAATTCATAGATTTATGGGTCCCTTTGATCCCGACTCTTCTTTGTTTCCTAACAATCTTGATGTGTCAATGTCTACTAATGACATTCCTAGTATTGTTGATAATCCCTCTACCCACTCTTCTCGTGGTGAATATGAGACCTTTAGAGACCCGCCTATACAAGTGCAAAATCTTTCCCATGACTTTGAGAAATTTGAGCAATGGTTAGGTCAAGAAAACTCTAATACCAAAGCTATCTCCTTAAGAGGGTTTGAGGAAGCTGATCCACGATGATGAACATGGTGTTAATATCTAACACACTATTTCCCCTCTTATTGATAGTAATGTTAAAACTCTTAGGGATTGTGCTAAAGATCTTGGTTTAACTCAACCTCCCACTAGTGTTCCTATTGCTACTTCATTATCTAGTGTTTCTACTTATGCTCCACCTCTCATGACTACATCCATTTTTGTAGACACTAAAAAATGGTCAATGACTATGACCCATTTTTTGACATGTCTTCTATATCATGCATTTGATCTTCATCATTCATCAATATTATGTCATGACTCATTCTTCCATGTCATCAATTACAAATTTTTGTCCTGTAATTGCATCATATCCTATCAATTCATCTTTGTCCACATGTCTAATTATGTGATTCTATCAATTTCACCCTTGTTCACTTAATCCCATCGATTGATTAATTATCATCTTTAGGGGAAAATAACTAATAATTTATCCCCTTTATCCTAAAAGGGAGAACAACCATTCATTCCCCTTTTCCCTAGGTCTTGTGTCATGATAAATAAATTTCATTTATTTATCCCCCTTTCCTATATTCTCACAATTAATTTATTTTCAATTAATTAATTGACTAATCTATCCTAAATGTGAGAATTATTAATTTTGAATTTGAAATATTCTTTCATTTTCCAAATCCCACAATTTGGCTCCATTTCGACTAATTGGGCTTCCATCCCTTAATTTTGGCTTCCCACACTAATTTAGTCTCCATTCCTTCTTTTGCTCCTTACACCTTCCCATTTCCATCTCCCCTAATTTAGCCTTACAGATTCCCCTTAAATTATGCATTAGATTTCTCAATTCCTTTTGCAAACCAATTTTCCATTTTAATTTTTTCATAACATGTCATAAATTTGTCATTTTCCAAATACAAACCAATTTGCAATAAATTATTGTCATTTTCCATTTTTGACTTCTCAAATGTAATCCTAACCTTCAATTTGAGTTCCAAAAATCTATGAATTGGACTCATTTCCCTCATTCTTAAACAACCAAATTCCTAGTATTCTTGCAACCACCCTATCAATTTGCTTTCAACATTTTGTGCACTTATTCAATTAAGAGAAACATTAGAGAAGAAAGGAAAAGCAATGAATCTTCATCAAAGGAGCACTTTAGATTTGGTTTGATCTATTTTATGTTAATACTTTGTTTTGATGGCTTTATTGGTCAAATTAGGAATACATTTTCATGATTTCATAGCTTTGTGGTTGGATAATTCATGTTGTTTCTTTATTTTCCAATTTCCTAGTCAACATTCTAGTGAACTTAACGTGAAGCATGCTTATATATTGATTTAATTTTGGTGTTTTGATGTGTTTGCAGGTACAAATCTAGTCTATGCACACTTGGTGGATTTTGTTGCATAGCTGGGAGTTATTCTACACATTTAGGCACTTTCTCTACATAATTAGGCCATATTGTTGCACACTTAAGAGAGTTTATATGCATTTAGACCTAATCCATGTGTAGTTGGAATTATTTTTACATGATTGGGCTAAGTTAGATGGATCCTAGTTCATTTCATTATAAATATCCTATTTTGTAAATAAAAGAATTCACCATTGTAGTCAATATATTTTCCTATAATTGTCCAAGCTTTGCTAATATTTTCTACAAAAAAATTGTGATTTAAGAAAAACTGCCAATACAACTAATATTTTATTAAAAAATGGAGAGATGCGCCAATAGAAATTAATATATATATATTTTATTAAAAATGAAATATTTTCCAAGATTTATATCTTGTTTTAAGGCATCGATGATTTCTTAATTTATCTCTATATACACCACCTATTTTGAGTACCTCTACACAAAATGTCAATCCTACACATGCTAGTCTTGGAGGATCCTTATCAATCAAAACTCTTTTGTACTTCGATCTGTCAGTCTTCCATGTGTTTCCCAACCATATCCTTTACCTAATTACCATAATGTCCCACTTTCCTACTCCAATGTTCTATCAACTTCTCATAATGTTGCACCTCCTTCACAAGAAAACATGTCCAACACCAATTTATCAACTAAAGCCACTATAAAAAACTTAGCTCAAGTGTATCATCCTTCCAACAACATTTGGCTTCTATCATCCAATCAAAATTCAATATTCCAACACATGATATAGCTAGCCCACTTCCTTATGACATTGTTTGTACCATTGTCCCTCAATACATGGGAATTCCTCAATTGGAGTTATACATAGAAAAAGGTGATCCCTTGCCTCACGTGAAAATATTTCAAATCTTGTGTAGTGACTTCTCAAATGATCATAGACTCATGAAAAAAATTTGCTCATAATTTTAGAGATAAATCCTTGCAATTGTATTGTTTTCAATTAGTAGCAAAAGAAGGTTTTGAAGGGACCCGAAACCCTTTACATCCAGATTTAAAAAGATTTTCAATAAATCCCACAATACAAAATGTTGCCAAAAGACCAGGAGACAACCAAAAACCAGTTAAAACACTGCTCAAGAAAAAATAATGTGAAACAACAACCCTAAACTCAAATCAAACACCTAACAAGAAACAAAAGGATTACCCTTTGGATCCTTTCTCATGGGATCAAAGGCTCGTTCCAAAAGGAGGAGACTTCCTTGGATGTTTACTTTTGACTGTAATCCAACCTTCTTCTGCCTTGGCAGCCTCTTCCTGCTAGGATAGCGATTCTAACACTGATATACTCGATGAGAGGCCAATGCTTTGCAAAGACCCAGAAGAGCCAACACTATCCAAATAATGAACAAAACTAGCATGATCAACAAGACTAGGGCCAAGGTCAATCCTAGAGAGAGGAACCCACAAAGAGATTGTACTAGTAGACGCACCAATAGAGACCCTGTCATTAACAACAGCAGGGATAGATCTAGCCAAAGCAATAGATCCAACAAAAGGAACAATAATTGAAGCCTCAACAACAAACTGAGACCAACAATTAGAAACAACAACTAAAGGGACAACAACGTCCATAATATCAACATAAGATAAATCAGAAGCATGACCCAAGGTGACAAAACTAGCAGAGCCCGAATCCAACTTCAAAGAAAGATTTGTCCCACCCTAATGAGAAGAATTATTAACAACCGTATAATGTTGAGAAGAGGCACCCTTCCACGAAGAGGAGGTATTCTTCAACTTAACTTTCTCTAAATCACATTTAGCCACTATATGCCTAGTCTTGAAGCATCTTCTACATCTGAAGAGAATCCCTTCATAGTCCAAAGGTTGAATCTAGAAACCCTTAGGAGTCGAGAACTTGATCTCCGCAAGTAACCCCTTAGAAACATCAATATGGAACAAAATATGAGCATATGTAGAATGAAGGATATAATAAGAGTTCTCATCAACCATAATAAAATCCCCCAGGGCCAAACCCACTTCCTTTAGGAGTGCATCCACCCAAAGATGAAGTGGGAGGTAGGGGAGTCTAACCCAAATGGACATTTTACAAAAGAATTCAAATGAGGAGTTGGAATCCTCATGTCAAGGTTTCATCAACAAAGGGAAGCATTTCTCCCAAGTAAAAAAATGCTCAAAAAGAATAGTCTTTATGTCCATCAAATTTTCAAACCTAGCAATAAAGAATCCTTTAGCCAAGGGGAAAATATGGACTGAATTTGAAATGATGGGATTCCAATGCTCAGAGATCCAATCATAGAGCCCTGGGAGACTGGACCTTAAACCCTTAAACCAATAGATAATCGCAAGGGAAGAGAGGTCAGAAGCAACCTGATCAATCTCAGCGACCGTCTCAGCTTCTCACTTAATGGAAATAGAGTGACACACAGGGAAAGGAAAAGAAGCAACGAGATTAGAACCCTTGCCCCTGCCCGAAGCCACACGTTTTGCAAAAGAGCCCCCACGATCAATGGTCCGCAAAAGGAGGCGCCAAACGAGAGTTAGCATGATGAACAACATGCAACCCCACCTCCATAGCATTATAGGACAACAGAGCACCATTATCGGTAACCACCTTGGAAGGAAGAGCGCCCTTGATTCTGAGAAGGCAAGGACTGACGGGACTCCCCGCACAACTCCCAACACCAAGACCTAAAACTACTACAACAGAAGCCAAGGGACATGCTATAGATTTAGCGGTGTCACACGACTCAATGATAGTAGACCTACCACCATGAGTGGGAGAAGGTTTTGAAAACGCAACAGAGTGGGAACAAGAACTCATTCTGCATTCCATTACAATTGTATTATTCTTTGACTCAATTTATTGATTCTTTCCAAAAAATGGCTAATGCATTATTACAACAATTTTAAAATAATATTGGTCCTCAAATTACTTTGACTAATTTGACTCATTGTAAACAAGGAGCTAAATAAAAAGTAATAAATTTTATTGGTAGATATAAACAATGCATGCTCAAATTGCTTATCATGCGCCTAATCATGATGTTGAAAGAATTTTCATTTCTAATCTCCAAAAAGACATTATAGATAAGTTGTTTTATGAATTTACATATTTTATGCAATATTGTATGGTGTTTCATAATTATCAACTTCAAGTGACCCAATTTGGATAATCCTCATCAATGACTTTGGTTGATAAGCATAATGTCGCTCAACCATCATTTCAAAAAGTTCCAAAATCAAAATAAAAGATTCATAAAGATCAACAATTCTTCAAAGCATGTTGATACACAAGTGGCAGTTCCAACATCAGGTGTGGCCCCTTTATCATCAATGTTTACACATCACACTTTTACTCCACTTTTTGAATCTTTACATCGTATTATGCTAAAGTTGATTAATGCGAATATGTTGAAACTTCCTCCCAGTTATCAATGCCTTCAATCCATTGCTAGCTTTTTTTGACCCCAAATCTTTTTGTAAATACCACCATCAAACTAGCAATACTAAGAAGTTCTTTAGGTTGAAACATGATATCCAAGACCTTATACAATTCGAATATCATAATTATGGAGGGTGTCATCAATAAAGGAAACAAATCCATAGCACCCCCTAAATAAAACTTGCAAATATTCACTTATCACTTGCATTCTTATTCCACCAATTTTGTTGAGCCTAACAAACTCAAAAATATAAAAACTAATTACATCTGTAATGAGGTCAACAATTATGTAAACTTTAATAAGCAACCTAAACCTAAGCTTGAACCTTGCATTACCTTTGATTCCATGGAAACTATTAAAGCGCTTGATGGACCCTTATACATTACCATGAAAATTAAAGGAACATTCTCACGAGGAGTTCTCATTGATCTAATATGTATGGTGAATGTTATTACTAAATAATATATCTTTACATGATACTTACATCATGATACATATGACAAATCTAATGTTATGATTAAGATGCATGTTGGCTTTTCCCGTCCTACCATAGGTTATATCACTATTCCCATTGAGGTTGG
Source organism: Chamaecyparis obtusa (assembly GCA_027943335.1). NCBI lineage: Eukaryota > Viridiplantae > Streptophyta > Pinopsida > Cupressales > Cupressaceae > Chamaecyparis > Chamaecyparis obtusa. Next base: position 1,594,216 of record BSBK01002490.1, on the reverse strand, counting down.
AACTAAGTGCTTAGATATTGTCCATTATCCCTACATCTGATCAATTTCATGTGTAATTAGGACATCCTTGTCTTAATTCCATGAAAGCTATACCTTCTACTATCCATTATCATTTGAAGTTCCCTCACAATGGGCACATTATCACGATTAGACAGTCTTTATAAGCCATTAGCAAGATGTGGAAACTTCACCATTGACTTCTTTTGGCCTCAAATACCTCTACCATTAAAACCCTGAGAAGACATCCTTTTCTTATCCTATCAAAAATTCAAACATGAAAGATATCAACATTAAGTAAACCTAATGATATTCCAGGTCCTCATTGTAGACCTAGACTCCTTTCTACACCTTCTATTCCTCCTATATATGCCTCAATTCCACATCCTAGATCTTACAAACACCGAATAGCTTGCATCGCTCAACCTAGTAAGGTTCGTTATGTTCCCACTTCTATAAAGGAAGAAAATGAACCTATGTTGAATCACCCCAAACCAAAAATCTCTAGCCAAACCAAGAGAAAATGCAATTTGAGAGATCACTGATGAAGACATTGTGGCAAGACCTGTAAACTTTCTTCCTAAACAATTTCCTCTTCTAAAACACCAAATGTTGTCTTGATCCCATTTGACCAACATTTGTCTAGCCTAAGGGAGGAAGACCATCTCAAAATGATAAAATTGTCTAGATTAAATAATTGTTCATTTTTCATTAAGGATCTTATAATGATTAATTTGGACGATGATATGGATGATAAAGTTATTGATGCTAATGTTGATTCTAATGATATGTTTTAGGTTATTGATATCAATCATGAGATTTCTTCAAGATTTTCAAAAGCTTTAATGCTAGCTCCTAGTGACAAAATGACTCATCATTAAAACATTATCCTTGTTTGGAACTCGCAGTAGCTCCATCTACCATGCTTGTTGTTGCTCCTCTAGTGTCTTGTCCAGCGTCTTATCCACCATCTCTATGTGATGTTAAGCAAGATTGGGAGGCATATGACCTACTTGACTAGTTTCACTTGTGCAATAGACTCTTTTCCTTGTTTTCTTGTACATAATGCGCTTCCCTGGTGATGTGTTGCTTGATATGTCTTTTTGTTATGTTAATCTCTCTTTGACCTTTGTTGCTCCATTAATGCAAGGTAATCAAAGGACTGAACCCATCATGACATTTCTCTATTTGTATCTCAAATCTTCTATATGACGCATCTATGGTATGTCATACATGTGTTATTGTCGTAAATGTGCTTTTGTGGTGTCTACTCGGGGATGATGCAAAGCATTGAGATCTATCTCCTTTTAGTCTCTACCATGTTGACCTAAAAATACATTTGTTTGTTCATCTTATGTGCTCTTCTTCCACTATGCTCATAATTCTTCTACCTTAGAAATATCAGGTCAATTCATTATAATTACACTTGATATACATAATTTATCAAAAGCACGTCTAACCCCAATTAGTGGTTCCCTTATGCCCTCTCTTTTTGTCTTGCGCTCCATTGCCCTTGATATTGTCCTTACTTGGGAGCATATCATCTTGGCAACATACTTATCTTTTGGATGCATGTATGCTACCTTAAAGATATTGCTCCTAGTAAGCCATATGCAATCACTTTAGTGTGGGGGCATACACTCTTCTCTTTGTTACACTTAGTGCACACACTACAATACAATTTTTTACTATCAATTTTTTGAGGCTACTTAGAAAACTATGGCATTTACTTTGTAAACTTTTGAACCAATTTTGCAAGATGAGATGACTAGCATAAGAAAAATTGCTAGACCATTCAACTCCCCTTACATTGATTCTCTACATGACTCATTGTAAGCATAACCTTACTAGGCCACCACAGGTATGACTTGGTCTCTCTTTTCTATTCATGTGTTGCTCCTTTTATCTTGATATTATATTGACAAGATCCTCAATCCCTTGGGGGCTTGGTGATTCTTGCCTCTTTGATACCTTGACGAAAGTTTTTCAATATTATGTTCTACTTTACAAAGAGTATGAATGTAGGTTCATACTCCTACTAAAGTGGGGGCTAAATATAGCATTGTAAATTGCATCCTTATAAATTTCCATGCTCACTTAGGCCTTATTTGAGCGTTTCTAGCCTCTCATGCTTGATCATGCTTGATTTTTCTTGCACTTGCTAAAAAATTGACATCTCCATCACATTCTAGACCTCTGGTCCTTGACCCAACCTAAGTTTGTAGGTCAAGGTCACCTAGGGCGACCTTAATCTAGGACATGGTTACCTTAAGTGACCTTGACTCCACAAAAGGGGTCCAATTTCAAATCAACTAATAGCTATATTACAAAAGTGGTAAATCCTCTTTCTTGCCAATTGCTTCAAATTTTCAAACATGTTTCATAGGGATAGGTATAAAAGCAAGTTTAGTCCCCTCATTTGCATCAAATCACACATTTATTTTCAAGCACATCCTATGCATTTCAATTGAGCAAATTATCAAGCATCATGAACGCATTGAAGCGGGTTGAAAAAGTGGGGGGTTAGATATGCCCCACTAGCTTTTAGGCTTTTTTTCTACCACTTGTCAATCAATCCAACAATTTTCTTTTATGTATACATGATAAGACGTGAAGACGAAAATTTGGAATTAGATTGATGAGACAAAGACCTACAGATCATACTTTTTCAAATCTAAAAAGTAAGGTCCAAATGGTCCCAAGCAATATAGTCTCAAACACTTCTAACGAAACTTTTGGGGAAACTTCTTAACAACATCATGATTCAAGATTTACTAGTTATATCCACATTCAATACTCCCACGTCTAGGTCGCCCTGAATGAAATAGTTCACTTAATTCTAGGCTAAATTCTAGAAATAGGTTCCTTTTTGTCTGTCATTTACAAATTTGTCTTTGGTGTCTACATATTCATTTATTGCAACTTTTTCATATTGAAAACCTCATTTTTTTCCCTTTTACCCTAGACTGAACATCCACCCTACATAATTTTAGTATCATTTTCAACTCTCCAACAAGGATTGCTCAACTTAGCTTGTGCTCAATCCCTTTCAATCAAATTTGAGGTTAAGCCTAGTGGATCCACTCTCCTTCCAAATTAATTAAAGTGGAAATAAAGCTAACTTCCTAGTTTGCATGCATAAGCTAATGAACTCGATTTCTTCATCATTATAATATGTAATTGATTCAAATAGAGATTAACAACTAAAGAAGAAGACCCAATATACACCCTCTCTAACAACATAACTAAAATAATGAGACTTTGACTTGAGAGAGTCACTAGAATTGTTTCGCTCTACTCCACTCTTCCTCGTCCACTTGATTCTTCTTTAATCAAAATGAGGTCGTGCCTCATCACTACCTTGCAATGAGTTATATCAAATTTGGGTAATCAAACTTTCCCACAAACCAATTCAAGTTTATCAACTAGTTGAGTAGAGTTCTAGCTCCCCCTATAGATCACTCGTTCATAGGGCATTTAAGGTACTTGTATATGAACCTTCACATCATACAACTCTCCCCTACTTTGTGAAGTACATTGAGTATCCATAATAAACACGAGTTTACAACCAATCCCTCATACTCCATTGTTGTTTCCCTTAGGTAACTCAAACCAAACCTTTGAACCAACCACCCTACATTTATATAGTTAAGAGAAAGGCTAAAGCCTTTTTAAAATAGAGAGTTGCCACTTACTACAATCACTTCACTCATTGGATTTTGGATAGAGAGGTTTCTTAAGAGTTGACATGAAATAATTTGATTGACTTCCATGGGAGGGACCTGCCATGAGTGGATTCACTCAACAAAGGTTCGAGCTTCAAATGCACTATATTCTAAAGCCCTTTCACACCCACATAACCACTTGTTCTTTCATAGAGGCATATCAAAGTCCTAGACTCAAGCATATTAGATATTACCATTTCAACTGTGCAACTACACAAGCTTTTTAATACACTTGTTACATTTCTAAACACATTATCCAGAGGCATTTGAAGTATTAATTGCATTGTAATCTAATGCTTCCACTTCTGAGCTATTACTACTATGTGTGTCCTATCACAATTAGATTCACTCTGTAGTAGGTGTTGACATGTTTAGAAGGGTTCATACACTTAAGTTTCTACTATGATGTATGGGATAGGCTCATATTTATATTTAGGTTTCTAAAGAGGAGAGACAATGTCAAGGCTATAGGGAGCATCTCTTTGAAGAAGTGACACAAATTAATAAAAGGTATAGGTGAGGTTCTAGTTATAAAAGACGATCACACAAACATTTGTCTAGGTTCACATGGTTGAAAGGCATGGGTGAGGTTTTAGTTAAGATGGCATTTGATAAGAGGAGGATGGGATACATCTCTAAGGAGGGACACAATTTAATGAAAGGTATAGGCAAGCTTTCATTTTAAAAAGATGGCATTTCATACAAGGATAGGAGCTGGGCACCAAGGATGCAAAAATATAAGAAACATTGACATTGAGAATTTTCTTGTATAGCATACAAAGGGTAACCACCAAAGATGTAATGGTAGTTGAATGAGAAATAGGAGGCTAAGAGAATCTAATTACTTTAGGTCATCATCATTATTGATTGGGAGAATAGTTGTGACATTGAATGGGAAATGTGTTTGGTTCAAAATTGCGAGGAAATGAGACATGTAAATGTGCCTAGAGTAGGATTATGTTGGGGTTGAAAAATGGGTTGGGATAAGGTTTCAATTTTGGTTAACGAGGAGCTTTAGCTTTGACTTTTTATTTGGCTACTATTTGAAGGGTAAGGGCCCCCCTTCTATATTATCGTATGAACAAGGAGTGTGTAGGGTGAAATTGTCAACGTTGTTGTGATAGATAGTGCAAATCATGTCATTAAAGGTGAACTTACACAAATTGATAGACAATGAAGGGCAAAACTTTAATCACATCAAGCCAAGGACAACCTAGAAAAAGACAAAAGCTATCATTAGAAAGTGATATAGCATAGGGTATTGATTTGTTTGGGCCCTACTACAAAGGGGAGTATATTGCATTGAAGAGTAAATACAGATTCTTAGCTCACCCCAATGATACTCAAGGTGGTATAGAACTCTACAATCATATCAAAGAGACAATTTGGGTCCATGAAAATGCCATTAACTTGCCTAAGGTGAACATTTACTTCAAAATAAAATGTGTGATATTTTTGGGATGAAAGGTAATAGGTGGAGGAAGTCTAGGCGGCTAGGGGCTAGAGAGACCAACCTTGATGGCACTATCTATCTTAAAAATGAGAATATAAAAACATGAGATATAATAAATGGGACAAGGTCAATATGGAGCATGTCACCATGAGATCACAATTTGCAAGCAAGTGCCATGGAAACAGGTTAGAAAAAAGATTTAAGTGAGCACTAGGAGGTGCTACTAACTCATATCATTGGATATTACCCCCTTGCACCCGAGCCAAGTTGTTATTGATTAGATCTTGTACAAGGTGCCACAAGTAAATAAACTACTCAAAATGACATAGCCATTTATATGATTGTCTTAGTAGGAGGATGTTTTAGAGGGGATAGAGAGTCATCTAAAGGAAAATGGGAGGTAACTAAAGTTTTCCTTGAGGCCAATGCAAAGCATTTTATCTTCATTCTTTGCAAAATCATGTTAATCTACGTGGGAGCTTGTTCTTATACTTATCCATTTGCCATAATTATTCTCATTTGTTCAAGTGTTTTTATTAAAAAAATAATCTTTTTAGTAAATATGAGTCATAATTACTTCCCAATAAAACTCTTACGAAAATGGAGGCCAAACTAACTGAAATTTCAAGAAAGGCCATATTTCCAGCATGCCTTCCTAATTGGAAAACAATGATGAGAATTTCTAGTGTATTACAAATTTATTTACAATGTATGGGACTGATAGAGCAACACATTAAAATGGAACCTTCTTGGAGCTTTGAGTGTTTTGAGAAACCTATTAGGTGGATGAGGGACAAGTGATATACATTCCTTATATGAAGGTAAGCATTACATGCAATTCCCATTACTCTCTATGTGATGACAAAAGAACAAACTTTATAATTGTAAACCCAGCTAAGTGGTCATAACTAGCATACAAGTTTATGCATCTAAAATGTTTCCAAAGGATCGAGCGCAAAGTGATCTAACTATAAAAATCCTTAAATTTGACCCTAGTGATTACGATTGGAAAATGAATATCTCTAAAATGATAAATGTTCATATAATGAGAGAAACCAGGCTACATCTTTCTTGACTTAAACATGGGGAGAGATCTTGACACAACAACGACAAGATCACCACCTTACCAACACAAATGGGGAGTTTCAACACAAATGGGAAGTTTCACATGATGCTGTGGAAGAAGTAAGAACACTTCAGGTGATTCATATTTCAGAATAAAGCTTCCGGACTAGACCTGTATTAGAATTTATCTCTTTTTTCTTTTTGTATTGATGAAGATTTGAGAATTTATATCTTGATGCAATTATTGGACCTGGTCAATAAATAAACTTGAATGCTCTCTTTTAAATCGCCAACCAATATATGTGCACACAACTTATGGTCCGCATATAGATAACTACAGATTACAAATTAGCTGGCAAATTGCAACCTACATGAAAATTTCATTTGACAAGATACTGAGCAACTATTAAATAAAAAGTCCTTTTTTACATAATAATATTGTTTTCTTTTCAGGAGACTACAATCAATTTTGAAAAGAAATACAACTCTTTAGTGCAAACTTTCTCCTCTTCCCGAAACCTATCTCCTTTCAGAAACAGGCACACAGTTGAATGACAATTGACAAGGATACCCGTGGTCAACACGTTGCTCCAGCAGCACTCTTATCATCCTCACTGTTTTCTTCTTTTGCAAACTCCTCTATAAGCATTCGTTGTCTGTGTGTCAAGTTCCTGGATGCCAGAGTACAAGGAAAATAAATTAGTATTTTGATATACAATCACAAGACCCAATACTTCTTATCGCCTGGAAAAACCTCCCCATTTTTTTTCTTTAACAAATTTTTTATGTCGTTCAAGTCTTGTAGAACTTGCTTCTGATTGAAGTTTGCACGTGTCAATTTACTACAAACCAAGATGGTCATCACCAGTGTTTCTCCGAGTTTCAAATATGTAGGATGCAGGGACACATCTTAGTGACAGCAAAAACTTTCCCAAATTTTAACAAAAGCAGGTTGATGGCTATTAAAGTAACTTAACAAACTAAAAACAGCTGAATTTTAAAAGTAAATACAATGTGCTCAATTTGTAATGACGATCCTTACCCTATAGAGCTTTCAGGGGTTTTTAGCATTATTTTTCTTTAAGAAAAAACTACCTACTTCAATATTTGCTGCACCAAATGGAGCAGCCTGTTCACTCGTGAAACAAGATGGTCTCCTGTCCAAGTTCCCAGGACATCCAAGATGTCAGGGATAGCATCTATACCCTGGGAGGCACGCCCAATGTAATGCTGGCTATCATTAAGAAGCGCAACATCTTGTCCTCATTTATGATGATTTCTAATGATCGGGTCCTCTATAATGGGAACAATTGTAGGAAATCAATATTAAACAAACAAGTTTAATTAATTATTCACTTAACTGATGACTGTTTATTTATTGATTAAGCATAATTAATGCTACCCGTTTATTTATTCTCTTCACTCAATTGATGCCTTCGCTTATAGAAGAAATAAATATCAAACATTTGAATTTTGGATGTCATGGACCATAAACTATCAGCATGCCACCCAAATAATGTTTTCGATCTGGGCTGCTCTCAGGATCAATACATGACACTTTATTTGAGTTCTTTGATTTTTTATCAGAGGTAAGAAACACGTTCTTGGGAAAACAAATTCACCGCCATATACTCATATTAAATTGAAGTTATACAATACGATTCGGTTTAAATTTGTGAAATGCCCTCGTGTGTAAATAGGTTGTGTTTCATATACATGGTTTTTTGAACACCCAAAGGACTTCAAATCCAATATTCTGTCTTCAAGTATGCATATGGATTCATATGGTATATGACTTTTCTTATTTCAACATCATGTGCAATAGAGCACATATTTGCAAGTCCTTGCTTATATAGATTGTATTTAATCAGCTCTTTCCTGCCACCCATCTGTATAAAACTTTTGTTGCAAAGTTTGGAATTTATTTTTTTACGTAGTACTTTTCAATAACCTATGTTCATTTTGAATCGACATTTCTGATCAGTTTGGATTCTTTGGCTTGGCAGAAGGCTGCTGGTTTGGTGGAGGATGGATGGACAACAGTTAAGGGAAAGAAATGTAAATCCTCCACGCCTTCTTTTGATATGAATCTACACTCTCATAAGGTTGGGCAAAAATGGAAATCTTGATTGCCCTTTGTTTGGTTTTGCTGTTTCACCTGGTAGGAACTATGGTTTGTTCCTTTGTTTTGTTTGGTGGGGCACCACAGTTGTTTTGGTCCTTTATTGCCATATCTTTTTAATGCTCTTGTACAAGGTTTTGGGTCCTTTCAAAACCTGCTTTTACGTAATCAAGACATTTCTGATCACACTTCATGATCCATCATCGAGATGAGGAAGAAAGAGATGGGTGGATTGTAGACTTTGTTCAATAAAAAATGTCAGTGATACTAAGACGGTGGGAGTAGGTGGCAGGCATACATCAATTAATGTCATAATGTTGGGTGTAGTTTAGGTTTGTAGGGTGGCTGCTAGGAAGAGGCTTTTATAAAGGCAACAAAACAATGTATATACATCCCAAATGAATCAATCAAATATATTTCTACATATTCAGAGTTATATCTCTGTGTATCAACATTCATGGCTTTAATCTCTTTCTTAAGCTCATTTTTCAGTAATATCTAGTTCTTGAGCAGGAAGCTTCTGAGCTTCTCTACTTGCACGTGGCTTTGTAGGAACAGTAACTTCATTATTAATCTGAATCAGTTATCTTTCCTCCCTTCTAAACTTCCATCTCTTTCACTCTTGAGAATTTTATTACGTTTCTGCGTCTCCTCCTTAAATTTCCTCTTAAAGACATGAAAGCTTCAATGGCATTTCCCCACACCTACATTAGTGGACCTCAAACCATACTTTTATAGCAGAATATTGAATCTTAATCTACAGATTCTTGGTACAATTCAAATGTTTTTTGTGTAGACTGCCAAGGAGTCTAATTGAGTAGACTGTACAATCTTTCATCAATGGATTAGAAGATTAAGTTAATGAACAATCCACTTAATCAAATGACTTGATTTTACTGCAATATTACCAATACTAGTGTACTATTTTGGGTTTATGTACAGAACTTTGGTTTCTAGATTCAGTCAAAAGCAATTTGGGGTTGGGTTTGTCCATACAAAAAACATATAAATTATAGACAAATACATAATCGCAGCCTAGTAACAAAGCATACATATTTCCTAAAATTTTTAATGTATTTACGAAACTTATACAATATTAATAAAATTAATTTATAATACAATAATAATTACAAATAGAGTTTCTATTAATAAATAAATAAACTAAATAGTCAAAAGGTATAACTATATAAAGTTTGTATTTTGCAATTACAATATGAAGGCTGCATGATATATTTGCCATCATAATTGCATGCAGAGAGTCCGTGAGATAGGCAGGGTAAAGGCAACAAAAGCAAAGCAGCAAGCAAGAAATCATACCCAGCAGTCTTCAGTATCTGAACTGGTTGGATTTGTTCTTGGTTCTACATGATCTGTCTGGGTTCTATCTGGGTTCACCCAGAGAGAACCTGCAGAATTTTCGGGTTAAAACTGTTAATATTGTAGACTTTACGGCTAAGATCAATCGGACACTTGATAAAATATTAGTGCGATTTTATAATAATAAGAATATTATTATACATGCAAATATATATATGTGAATTAGCAATTAAATTGAGGGCCCAAGGTAGGCCAGGTCGGCACTCTTAAAGGAGGGTGTATAATTGTTATAGTCACATATATATTGGTGTGATTCTTGGAGAGGAGACACCAAAAACATAACGTGCCTTCTCTCCTTCAAGAATCGGTCATCCTTGAGTATTCAAGAGCAGCGATCTTAGTTTAGCAAATTCGAGCATCCTAGAGGAGCAAATTACAAGGGTGAGATCCTTGGATTGAAGGGCGTTGCGATCTAATCTGATCTGCAAACATAAATAGTGCGCTTGAAGTATGAATTCAACCAGATTCTTATATCAGCATTGAAGGAAGGTTGAAGATCAGCGATGAAAGGATTTGCTTCGTGGATCGGGGATCCTCAGCAAATCACTGAACAAAAAAGGCAATCATATTCATGGGATTTGAAGCAATCATTGTAGAGCAGGGCTAAATGCAGATCGATATTATATCTCAGATATAATATGTTGGCAGATTATTGGAGGGCAACTTGAAATACTTCAAGTTGCAGATCTGAAGTCATCTCCTTCGAATCCTGGTACCATCCATGCTTGCGTATATTTATATATTTTATCTTGTGCTTAGTTTTGTTAGATCTCTATAGATTGATAGATTCCTTGCTAGAATCTGAAATATACTAACATGGTATCAGAGCCTAGGTCGAGTAAAAGATCCATTTCAGATTTAAGAATTCAGTCTAACTCTTTCAAATCTAATAATGGCAAACTTGGGTTTGGCCGATATTTGACTTTTATGAGGGTTTCGATTTGTAATAACCTCAATTGTGAAGGTCGGCATCATCTTAAAATTAAGATTTGAAATTTGAACATGCAAATGGTTTTGATGTTTTCATTGGCTGTGAAACCACCTCATGATTGGTTAAGAAGATAAGAGGGATTAGATCTCAAGGTTGTATCAATCCAATCTTATATATTTGGAAGGACCAAATCACTCTAAATTATTCCAATTGACAAGGTACAAACTAACCCTCTCTTAACTGATTGATTCAAGCTTACATCGAGATGGAGTCTAATCTTATGGTAAAATCTAAGCTTCAGAAGGAGAAGTTAAGGAATGGATCATCTTGAGTGACACAAGCCCCAGAGATCTTGATCTGGTGTGGCATAAGACATTCATGGATAAATTATTTAAGTATACTATGAGATTCCATGGCAGGAACTGTATAATGGATACATGGGTTGGAGAGACCTACCTGGGGGGTGGCATAAGGAGTTTTAATCATGGGCTCACTTGGTTTTGTAACTCTTTCCTTTTGCATTTTGAGTAGATCATACTCCATGAGCATGACTGACTAACATAGCTGGTTATTAGCATACCTTGCCTTAACATATTTCTGTTATATTATGAGAACACATCTTATCGCTGATTAAGCAATAGCTGATTAACTGTCATTGGCATGACTCACTAGTTAACACATTTGTATGTGTGAGGAGCATATTTTACAGCATACCTTATGTATGTGTGGGTACACACTTTATTTTGACATATGTTATATCTAACGCTGTTTTGGGAACTTTCACAGCTGTTTGTTAATATAACTGAGTAACTGGTTTTACATTGATATATAGGTGCATATATTATATATTGGTGGATGAATGTATGATTGACATACATACCCTGACTATTAGCTGATTAACTACTACAGTAGTTTCATGTATGTTAAGGAAACATACTTTATATTGCTTTGGCATATTCTTGTTATGGGAGCATATTTTATATGGATATATGCACATGTTATGTTTTGGCTTTATGTATTCATGATAAAATGCTTATGTACGTGTGTGAATACATTTCTTTATACTGGAACTATATTGCATCTTGTTCTTTGTGTATGAACAAATATGGTTACTCTATGCTTATGGGGATTCATAAGATAAGAATTATATGGTTACCCCTATACTTATTCTCTTATGCTTATGGCTAAGATTTTTCTTGGATAGTGGATGAATATCATGGACTTGATATTCTCCTTATGAGTCTTGGAGACTCGTGGATCAAGGATCCACATTTGAGTAGTGGTGACATCATGGACTTGATGTTAGGAGACCATTACTCCGAGCACTTGGTGAATATCATGGATTTGATATTCGTTAGACCAATGCTTGTTGATATCATGGACTTGATATCTCATGGGTCAGGGATCCACATCTGAGTCGTTGGTGGACATCATGGACTTGTGTCGATAGGCCACTACTCCGAGCACTTGGTGAATATCATGGACTTGATATTCGTTAGACCAATGCTCTTAACATCATGGACTTGATGTTGTTTTGATGTCATGGACTTGACATTTCTTGGTTGGTATACATCATGGACTTGATGACACCATGAATATCATGGACTTGATATTCTATTGGCTGAGTCAAGAGGACTCGTGGATCTAAGTTATCCACAAATTGGATAGAAAACATCATGGATTTGATGGTTGACTCCAGATGACTTGTGTTTGGAAAGTATCATGGACTTGATACTACCTTGAATTTGATATTCAAAAGAGTCAAGGTGACTCGTGGATCTAGGAAATCCACAAATTGATTGAATTTGATATCACTTATGGTTGGTAAACATCATGGACTTGATGTTATCATGAATATCATGGACTTGATATTCTTGGGTCGTGGAGACTAGTGGATCTAGGAAATCCACATTTGGATGGTAAGCATCATATGATATGATGTTTCTCATATGAATATGAGATGTATGGTTGAGGAATAATGAAGAACATTTGTGTTCTCATTATATCTTGTAGATAGAGATCTACTATCATAGATGAGAGATCTATGGTATCATGGATGAGGAATCCACTTTGGTTATGTTTTGTGATGAAGGATCTATGAGTTGATCTTTGCCTCAAGACTAAGAGGGAGTGTTAATATTGTAGCCTTTACGGCTAAGATCAATCGGACACTTGATAAAATATTAGTGCAATTTTATAATAATAAGAATATTATTATAAATGCAAATATATATATATATATGTGAATTAGCAATTAAATTGAGGGCCCAAGGTAGGCCAAGTCAGCACTCTTAGAGGAGGGTGTATAATTTTTATAGTCACATATATATATTGGTGTGATTCTTGGAGAGGAGACACCAAAAACATAACGTGCGTTCTCTCCTTCAAGAATCGGTCATCCTTGAGTATTCAAGAACAGCGATCTTAGTTTAGCAAATTCGAGCATCCTAGAGGAGCGAATTACAAGGGTGAGATCCTTGGATTGAAGGGCTGTTGCGATCTGGTCTGATCTGCAAACATAAATAGAGTGCTTGAAGTATGAATTCAACCAGATTCTTATATGAGCATTGAAGGAAGGTTGAAGATCAGCGATGAAAGGATTTGCTTTGTGGATCGGGGATCCTCAGCAAATCAATGAACAACAAAGGCAATCATATTCATGGGATTTGAAGCAATCATTGTAGAGCAGGGCTGAATGCAGATCGATATTATATCTCAGATATAATATGTTGGCAGATTATTGGAGGGCAAGTTGCAGATCTGAAGTCATCTCCTTCAAATCCGGGTACTATCCATACTTGCTTGTGTATATTATATATTTTATCCTGTGCTTAGTTTTGTTAGATCTCTATAGATTGATAGATTCCTTGCTAGAATTTGAAATATACTAACAAAAACCAGACCCGGATCTGGTGGCAAATACCAACCAACTGGTAAAATTGTAAAATTGTAGAGATCCATAGATCATTCATTCAATTCTGCAGACCCGTTATCAACTATAACCGACTTTACATTTATATTCATGGCATTTTCATCAGTTCTTACATCCATCAATATCATGATCCATTTAATCCCTGGACAGAGAATGCAAAATCCACTAATGAAGTTCCTGATCCGTTGATACACATTATACCTTAACTGCTGTACAATCTGTTACCAAGGGATATGCATTATTCTTATAATGTTTCAGAGAAATAAAGGAATTATGAGGAACTTATAAATGGATGCACAATTGCAGTAGGAGTCCTGCATTATTTTACTTAAGTGCGAACTTTGCTCTGTTGGCATGCCTGTGACTGCAAGGACTAGTTTGTTGCATGTGACCAATGAAACAGAGATGCTAAGGAATAGATAGTCTGAATTTTTTTATCTGTTTTTCCATCTCATAGGGATGAACAAGAAGAGTATTGTTCATTGGTATGTATCAGAATATTGAGTTTATGTGAAAAGAATCCAATCGGACTATTTATCCCAAGCCAGAAACACGTTGATTGAAAGAATGTAAGTAATGTATAAATACATTTCTCTTTCCAACAAGCATCACAAAAGGGCAATGCATTTATCTATTAACAATAACTATCAATGGTAATCCATTAAAATTCATTGAAATTTTTTATGATTCCTGCCAAGAATTATAGATTGTTTTCCATAAAGAATAAGAAACTCAAATTAACATTTTGAAGCATGCAATTTACTAAGTTTTGTGTAATTATAGACCAGTGTAAAACATATAGCACAGCTTTATCAACTGACAAATGAATCAACAGATTTCTTTCTATTTATGCCCACATATTTGATCTCTGCATGTACAATAACCTTAAACTGCAGAACTTACGTTGGAATGATGACTCGAAAATGTACATATTGATTGCCATACTGGCTAGAATTCCGTAGCTTAATGCCTACAACATTATAATTGTCAGAAATTAGACCATAAATTTATTTCTCAAAATCATAAAGGGAACATTGAAAATTATCAATACACATACTAATTTCTGAAAATGAGAGAATTTCACACTCAGAAAAGTAGTTTCTAGCTTTGTATGATAACATAAAACATTATTAAACATGTAAGTTCCACAATAAGATAAAGCATAACTAAAAACTTAAAAAGCAGTAACAACTACAACCAGACTCAGTGATTGAGCTATCAATTAGCACATTTCCTAAGTAGACCATTTACCACAAATGGTTACCTTTTCCTTTCAAAACAACCTGTTGACCATGCTGTGTGCCTTCACGAACCTAATCATCAAAACAGTGAAACATAGAGAATGTCAAGTATAGAAGTGTGGAATAAACAATGTAGAAATAAAGTCCACATCAATCACAATTACCTTCAAAACCACATCGCCAGTTAAAGTTGGCACCTGAATGGTTCCACCAAGAATTGCCTGGCAACAAAGAGAAGAAACAAAAGAATCAATATTACTCCCAAGGAATAACCAAAACTGGTTAATTAAACTACCAAACACAACTAGTTAAGATACCACCATGAAGAAACATCTAAAGAAAAACAAACATCCTAAAAAGTTAAAGTACCGAAAAACTAAAACCTGAAAACTAGGGCTTAGGGTGTGGTCCTTACTAAAAAAAAATTCAGAGGGGGCTGCTGAGATTTTTTAGGGTTATTTAAAGTAGAGGATCACATGAATTTTGTAGTTCAATTAATGCTTAAAAATTTAAGCTCTAAACTTTATGGATGCTAGTGGTCTCAGGGATTCTATTACTTAGCATGTTGAGAAATAAACAGAAAATAAAATAAAAATGAACTGGAAAATTTTGAAAAACTTGAGATGATTGACAAGTGGTAGAAAAAAAGCCTAAAAGCTGGTGGGGCAATTTCAAACTGCCCACTTTTTCAACCCGCCTAAATTTGCAGTCCTAAAAAGTAGGGACTTCTGTTTTTCAGGAAAGATTCTAATTTATCCTGTAAATTTTTTTAGTTTTGTTCCATGGAACCTCTGAATGTTTAAAAATAGATCCTGAACCCCTTCCATGGGACCCCACCCTTCGGAATGTAGAAAAATTCAGTCCAAAACACAAAAACGACACCAGAGGGTACAAGATAACCAATGATCTGAACTTCCAAAGTATCCTTAATAGAAGAAGATTCTGATGGATCAACAAACCCTAGCAAGATCTAGAGGAGTTGATGAACCTATCCTTGAGAATTGCAGATTGTTCTACCTTTTTTCACGATTTCAAATCAAAGATCTCTTGGTCAAACTCTAACAATTAGTAACATATCCTTTTTCAGGATCTAAAGTACATGCAATGAAATCCTATATTTCCAATGAATTAATTAAAGAATATAGGGCTCCAATCACACATTAAATAGAATGAGACATACTCTCTCAATATCATTAATGATTTTAACATTATTGGAAAGTCACTCCGTGTTTAAAAGCATTCCCCCACACTCTCAGAAACCCACATAATTCATGTAAGAAAACTTGTGGGAACCTGCATGGACTCATCAAGACTCATGAGTCAGCAAGATCCCCATGCAACTCATGTGCCACTTCTATTTGAGAACATGCACGTTTTTTAAAAATTTATGCCTCAAAACTCAGAAAGTCCTGAGCATAGACTAGGCAGTGGTGAAAACAGAAAATTCTAGGCTTTGAAACATGAAAGTTGTTCATGTTTTTGTCTCATTCAGCTTCACAAGTGCAAACCAAGTCCAAAGATAAGTGATTGATAAACAATTGGAGGTTGGATTTGAGAATTGAATCAACATTAATGTGCATTCGACAAAGTTATTTTGTCTTCTCTTTTCATAATTTGAAATATATATTAACAGTGTTTATTAAACTATAGGTATATATTCATAATTATATAATAAAATTATAAACTAAAAAATATATATCATTTAAAAATTGTAGTTATAAACTTAAAATTATACAAAGTTATTAAATATAAATAAATAATAATAATTAATATATTTAGTTTATATATTTCATTTTAATATATTTATGATTTTTATATTTGTATATATGCAGATACCCAAACGTATCTAGGCCTCCAAAAGAAAATTGCCGTACTAAAATGTCGTACCCACGTACCTGATTCCTATTCAGCAACTTAAATCTAAACACATCCCTCTAAACATAAGAGATCTCCATGCCTTACCTATGTCTTCAAGTATCCATGAGCACCTATAATTGTTCAATCCATGCCAAAATCCAAATACAACAAAGCACTATCATGAAGCAATCAAACAAATGATCATGTAATCAATACCAAGAGAACCACACAAGATCAATGCCAAAGATCCAATCTTGAGACTTGAGAACATAAACATGATCTCACATCTCCTAAAAAGATCATATGCACTAATGAACATATCAAGCTCCTAAAAGCACCTGCAACATGCCAAAACTCTAATGTTCAGAAACAAGAGTATATCGTGACATAAACACCACCTGAACCAGAGACTCCAAGAGTCTTCCATGGCTCCACGATTTCAACATCTCCAATCAACTTAAGATAACTGTCTCCTTTCAATGAAATCCAAGACGTCAAACAACCGTCATTGCACAGAAGAAACAAAATCCAAAGCCCATCCATGACACCAACAAACACTACAAACGATCATCCACAATAAAATAGTTAATCCACATCACTTCCACAAGCTCCCATTGAACCATGATACCCAGCTTTCTATTGCATCATGACAACGATCCTCTAATTGAAGATCATCTGTGGCCCCAACACAATGAAAGAACTTAACACCAAGAGCTCTCAAAGGGAAGCATCAAACAACACACAACACTGCCAAACATCATTGTCACAAGCTCCCATTTAAATGTGTAAACAAGCTATCCATGACATCATGATAACAATCCTCTAGCTAAATATCAATCAAAGGCCCTCACACAATCAAAGAACTCAACTGCAATACAAGGAGGTCTCAAAACTAAAAGGCAAAGTAAAACCACGATCCTCAGACAAGAATATACACTACCACAAAATATCAGGAATCAATCCAGCACCACCAGCAATGCACCTTCATAAACAATCATGTGAAGTCAAAGTACCAAAGGCACAAGAAACATCCATAACATCATGACCACCACCAATGTACCAGCATCAAACTCCCACTGTGTCACACATGTCTACATCTCACATAGTCAACCACATAGGTCCCACATCATGACTGTACCAGGTAACACCATCTGTCATCCTCAACATGACAAACAAACCAGCAAAATAAGTACAAAACCAAACCACATTTCTGAATCTGCATCAACACTGAAGCATCTATGAGAGAAAACAACCTACATCCGAGACATACATGCAACCAATATGTATAGACCACCTACAATACTGTAAAACTCATGGATCCAACAATGCAACATACAAATTCAATGGACAAATAATATACTGATAACCATGTAAAATGAGTAATTAGAGATGTACCTGTGAGTATACAATGACTCAAACATCAAATCAACAAGAACCCATAAACATCTCAGAATAACAACAAATAAATCATACCTAAACAACTCCAAACCCAATCCACCGTGTAGTGCTCTGAACAAGCTTTTTGTCGACTACCAAAAAATCCAAAATCTGACTTTGTATGCACAAGTTATGACCTCTCCAAGTTTGAAAAGAACATCATACTTCCAGCAAGCTTCACTGTCAAAATAGTGAAATTTGGAAAAACAAATCACACCACTATGTACTCCTGAGAATTACCTTTCCAACAACTATAAGAGGTCTAAAAACCAACACTCCAGGCCCAACTACTGCTTATATGAAAAACAAAACATCAATTTTTCTTTTGGGGGAGGAGGGAACAGGTCACACAAACCTTCTAACATCAGCAGGTGTCACCCTTCCTGTTGGTGTGGGGTTGGACCAGACTTGAAAATAAAATGGTTAAATATTTTTTTTCTCCAGATTTTAATTTTCTTTGTTATTAAAGTTTGTTCTAAACATCAAAGGCGCTGGGGATTTGATCCAAAGCCCACTGGCCCAACCACTGTGTGTGGGCTACTGTGCCAACAACACACAACTATGAGTCAGGTTGACAGTCTGTGTGGCTTGTCAACCAGCATACAATGATTTGTACGCCAAATTACTACGTTCAAAGCTGGAAATGAAATTACAACTAATTTCTTGTCAGCATAGCTTTCTAGTCTTCAAACATTATTCTAACTAGGAGAAAACCATTTATAAAACATAAACATGAACTCTGAAATTTCACTATATAGTAATGGTCGTTGAAACAGAAAACTCCTCTTTAAATAGTTTACATCAACAAATTAACAACTATGACCAACCACTAAAATAAGAACATTCAACCCTTAACTATTGATCAGTTAGAGAAGTAATTCTAGCAGAGAAGTGAGCTAACCTAATTAAAAGAAATATAACAATGCATTGTTTTACAAATACCACTAAATATTGCCGCTATACAGATGGTCATGGATGAAAACTCCAGTTGAAATAATAACTGTGTGAGCTGTTATGGAATTGTACAGCTGATATCAGACTAAAATCGTTGTTCTTGAAGATGTAAGGCTACAAGGAACATCATGAATCTTACTGAAAACTCTAATATTCTAAATATGCAATACCGAAAGGCGAAAGACTACTGAACTCTGATTTTAAGATATTATTATTATGATATAGATACTGGAATGATGTAAATTTTAATACAATCAAGGTATACTAGAAATGAGAATGCCCAATCAACATCAAACCAAATGATATGGCTGCCATACAACGATGCAAACCTCTGAATGAGAAATCACTGTGAAAACCCCAACATGCAACTACTGAAACTAATTAAAACATTGGTAATCCCTTAGTGGAACTACTCAAATGGAGATGAGGTTTTTCATCCCCAAATCCCATCTTTGCAGCACACAGTAATCCTCGGATGGAATTACTCAGATTGAATAGGAGGGTATTCATCCTAGGATGTATTCTGCCTGAAGGTTTTCGTCCTAAGACAGAAAGAATGAACAATTTCAACCTTAGAGAATAAAGATTTGATGGAAACTAGAATACTAAAGCAGTAAATCACACAAATTGAAACTTAAACTATAAACTCATGGGTAAAATTGAACATCACACCGTTCTAAAATCTGCAAAAAAAATTGATTTTCGGCAGAACTCCCAAAATCTTCAATATGCTCCTGAAACAAACTTTTCACACAAATGCAACCTCTAAATGGAATCATCTCAGTTGGATAAGAGGACTTTTATCCTCTAATTTTTTTAGTAGCATTATATTTGAGATCAAGCCACAACCAACACTGTATAATCCTAGGTTATAGAACAAAAGGAAAGCACCAAACATTGATGCGTCGTTCCAAACAATATCATAATTAAAACTTTTACCCAAAGTTAAAGTTCAACAATAGAAAACGAAGATCACATGAAAGACTTTCCCTGCAAATCTTTTGACAAAACCAATTACGATGGAATTTGTGTTATTACCAAAAGCATACAACACTGATCTTCAAATGATGGGACCTATCTAACAACAATCAGTTAGCTACAATACTACAACAAATGAAAGCTTAGCCCTTCATAGATGAAAGATCCCCTTTGATCTGATGACTGCAAGTTCTGGTTTTTTTGTGCTTCTTTGAATCTCTGATATTTTTTGAGGTTTTGCAATATTCTGATTCTTTTGTATTTTGGGGGGTTTCCTTTTTTTTTTTGGGCTTTTTTGCTGTTATATGCAAACTGTAAATGAGGTACAACAAAGTACAAACTGAAATGCACATTCAAATTGAAAGGTACAGAAAAGGAACAATTTAATGATTTTTTTATTGACTCAAAACCTCCATGAACATACCCTTATAGGTCTGGTACAGATCTGAAGATTCTTGAGATGTCCTACTAGCACATAAAAAGGTCTGAATCATGCACAGAGGCTGTTCATTAAATCTGATCTGTAACAGTAGGTCTGAAAACTCCCAAAACTTCTGGAAATGGCTTCCAAAACCCTACGTCCGGCTGGCTACATGCTGCAATTAATCCACAAGAGGTATGATAGGCTTGGTGTACTGTTGGATGATGAATATATAGGTCCAAACAACCCAAATCTGCAATCAATTCTCTAGAATCTGCTCTGCAATAAATCTGAAACACTGATTCTTTTATCAGTCTGCTCAATGATGGATTCTAAAATTCACCCTCTAAGAAAAGTTGGGTTTTCGTCCAACCTTCCAATCTCCAAGGAGTTTTCGTTCCCAGAAGTCTGATCTACTATTGAAACTCTTCCTCAAAGCTCAATTCCAAATTGTTGCTGTGAAAATGAATGCTTGAATAAATGAGGCCTCCAAATGTTTTTTTATTTTCCCAAACCCTAATCGACCCCTTTGGGGCTTTCTTTTATTTAACATAAGTTTATTTTAATTTAATCTCTCCCTCCTAGAGAGTTTGACTAGCTAGAGGGTCTTATTCCTCATTAATCCAATGGCCACCTTTTAAAACAACATTGTCTCCTAGGGATGTGTGCCATGAGAAGGGGGCAAGGGGGGCACTTAATAATACTTAATTATATTATAAAGTGATCTAACTAAATCACTTTATTTTAATTTTAATATAAATTACAACATTAGGCAATAATTTTATTATTTAAAATTTAATATTGGATCCATCACTTGAACTCCAAATTGAGTGTTGCCACCAGTCCAAGGGTGATGTCTAATTATAGCAAGGTTGTTGCCAATCCCCTCCTTAAAAAAAGGACCCCTTCCTAAAATTTAGGAAATTGTCTCAAACCATCCAAAATGACTCAAAATGCCTCCCAGCTCATCTCTTAGTCTCCCCCTAAAAAATAGGAGACTGCCTCAAACTATTTGGAATCGCTTGTAAAGCTCCATGCTAAGTTCTACAACCCCTGGTTGGCTCCTCTAACCACTCTGCTAACCTACATGAACCCCAAATTATAGACCAGCCTCTGTTATAGTTTGTACAGCCTAAAAAAGGGACATTATAGTCCTCCCTTCTTGGGGTTGCTTGCCCACAAGCAACTACAAAGCGAAATGCTGAAGTATCACCTTTCCTTCCCATGCAGCATCCTCCAAAGGCAAGTTTCTCCATCATACCAAATACTCTCTAATCACTCTGCTTTGCAACCTCCTCTTCCTCATATCTAGAATCTCTGTAGGTATCAAAACCAATTGACCCACCTCATCCAATAGAGGGCATTCAAGTGAAGAAACATGTCCCAAAGCCTTCTTCAAGCAAGACACATGAAAGACATTATGTATCTTACTCTCAAAAGGTAACTCAAGCTCATATGCTACCTCTCCAATCCTCCTCAATACTTTGTATGGACCATAAAACCAAGACTTGAGTTTCTCCGCCCCACTCCTCTTGAATGTACTGTATGTAAGGTTGTAGGTGCAAGAAAACCATGTCTCCAACCTCAAATGTCCTCTCAACTAGATGTCAATCTGCATACATCTTTTGCTGACTATATGCATGTTGAATATTATCCTTAAGAGCCTTAAGGATATCCTGATTGTCCTGCAGTCAATCCCAAGCTCTTTGCCCTCTAATATCACCAAACACCAAGTCTACAAATGATAAGGCATCATAACTATACAACGCTTGGAAGGGAGTCATATCAATAAACAAGTGGTACGTAGTATTATAACAATACTTGCCCAAATATAACCATTGCATCCATGCCTTCTGCTGACCCGAAACATAGTTACACAAATAACCCTCAACCCATTTAATGATTATCTCCATCTAACCATCCGTCTGAGGATGGTAGCTGGTGCTAGGGGTCAACTTTGTACCTGCTAATCAAAATAGCTCATGCCAAAAGCTGCTCATAAATCTGCTATCTTGATCACTAACAATGGTCCTAGGGAGACCATAGAATCTAAACAGCACACAAAAGAATAGCTTTGCCACTTGAGATGTTGTAAAGTCTACTGCAATAGAGAAGTGTGCAAACTTCGTCAATCTATCCAAAAGCACATAGATGTAACCCTTCCCCTAAACTCGCGGAAGACCAGCAATGAAGTCCATCAATATACTCTCCCACTTATGCTCTAGAATAGGCAATGGTTGCCGAAGACCTACTAGAAAAATATGCTTTGATTTGTTATGCTGACAAGTCATACACTCACGTACATAGCGCAAAACTCATCCTTGAGACCCTTCCACGAGAATCTCTCTCTAATCTGTCTGTATATGTCTTGAAATACCCCGAATGTCTTGCAAGTCATGGTGTGTCATGGTTGGTGCGCAAGATCTTCTCTTTCAGTTTTGATCCAACTACCAAATAAATTATGTTCTTATTGTATATAACATCATCTAGCACCATGTATTTGTCATCCTGAATCAAACCATCCATAATCTCGCATGCAAACTGATTCTTGGAATACTCAAACTAAAACTTGGGGCTTCCAATCTACTAAAATCTCACTCATAGAGCAAAGTGTAGCAATTGTAAGCTTCCTAGAAAGTACATCAGCAACTACATTCTTCTTCACCAATACCACAGAAGAAGCAAAGGGGCTAGAACTAGGCTTGATGCGCCCCATATTCAATAGCTCACAGATAATCTTCTCTATCTCATCCTTAATTTTTTATGATGACGATAGGGACTGGTAATCATGGGCTTGGCGCCCTCCTCAAGCTCAATCACATGCTCAAACCCACAGTCTGGAGGTCTCCCAAGAGGAATATCACCAAATACAAGATTGTGCTTGTCCAACACTATCAAGAAATCTATATGAAATGGCTGCTTGTCCTGTGAAGAAGTTGACTTGGACAAAATGAAGCATTGTGCCGCCCAAGCAACATCTCCATGGCTGAATATGGACTCCATCCCATGTGTTGGAACAACCATAGGTTCACCATCAAAAAAAGCCTTCAGCAAAACCTTCTTGCCTTCAGCCATAAACTCCAACTCCATCCTCTTGAAATCCTGAATATACTTGCCAAGTGACTGTAACCACTAGATGCCAAGCACTGTATCAATCTCACCAAGACCTACATCATAGAAATCATAGGTCAAGGTGTAGTCACCCATCTACATGCTAAGTTGTAGGACTCTCCTAGTGCACCGCATAGTGAAACCATTTACAACTGTCACACTATGACCAAAGAAGTCCTCTGCCTATAACTCACACCTAGCAACTAATGCCTCATCTATGAAATTGTGCATAGCACCACTATTTACAAGGTAAGTCACCCGTTATCCCTTAATCACTCCTTTTACCTGAAAGGGATGATATCTAGGAACTCCTAAAAGGGTGGCAATAATACCATTGGACGTATACAATGCATCGCCATCTCCTCGCTCCACTTGCAGAGTCTCTTACTCACCCTCAACACTGTTGCCCTTTGAACATGTAGTTTGTATCTGCTCATCATCAACATCATAAACAACCTCTATGAGATGCATCTTTCCTCTCCCAAGGCATCGATGTCCATGCTCCCAAGGCTCCTTACACGAGAAGCAAAGCTTCCTCCTCAACTCATTACGTGTCCCCCGATCCATTCTGGGTGGAGGTGGCATGCTTTCGCGTTGTGTATTAGACCTCTAAAATGGCTTGGGGGGCTCCTAAAAAACTTCTTATCCTGCTGATAAGTAGGTGGCGGTGAGGTATCAAGGTCTAAGGTACTCTGAATAGCTTCCTACAAAGTCCTAGGCTTAAAAGCCCTGACCAAACCCCATAACATGTCATAGAAACCCTCAATGAACAACATCACCACACGTCTATCAGGCATCTCTTTGGAACCATAACAACAATACATTGAAACTCATTAATATAAGTTTCAATGTGTCAAATTTATCGTAGAAGTGCCAAATCCTTGCGGTCAAATCTAGCAATCGATCGCTCAATGAAATCTCTGTAAAAATGAATAAGTCCATGTTTTTGGATAACCAAACCATGATGCCACCAATCGTAAGCTATGCCATCCAAATGCAATATTGCAAACTGAATAGCCTCGTTATTAGGCATCGGCTTAAGTGAAAGGTAGATGTTGAGCTTGTGCACCCAGGCTTGTGCACTGATCTTATCACTACCATCAAAATAATATAAAGTAAGTTTGCTAGTAGCTTGCTTGAGGTCACCATTGTGTTGTTGTCTAGGCCACCTATCACCAGGGTTCCTCATACTATCTTTACATTGTGCACAATACTAACGTAGAGGAAAAGCATCTCTAACATGCTTTGGAAGGCATGCCCACTCATCACTAGCTGCCATAACGTCATGAAACTCTATGCCCTCAAATAAGTCAACTAGTGGTGGCTCCTCTCCAGGTAGAAAATGAGGCAGCATAGGTTTGTCACATGTCTTTCTACGTGTCCTACCACCCGAAAGAGAGTCAATTGCATTGTCCAATGAAGATGGAGCTCTACTACCCCCATGGCTCCCTGAAACTGATACCGATCTGTCTTGTGCATCAATCTAGCCATTCTTCCTTTTGTAAAGCTTACAACTACAATTGCTTCTATGATATATGTAATACAAAAAGATATACAAGAACCAAAATTAGAGCACTTTGAAAATGTGTCATGTCCCCTTCTTGGAATAGGATTGAATAATGAAAAGTAATAATTAAATTAAAAATATAAAATAATTAAAATTTAGTTAAGTTAAACAAATGGTCAAAAGGCATGAATGGAAAAGTTGTCTCCCTTAAACATGAGGTATAAAGGGAGAGAAGAGAACTTAATTTGAGGGGGAAATGGAGAGAAGAAGAAGAGAGAGCATATGAATTAAGGAAGAATTAAAGGAAGAAGGAAGGAAAGGGAAGAAAATAAAGAAGTGACGCTTTTAAAAGATGCAGAGTTGTGGTTCTTTCAAAAGGTGGTGATTGTGAAAGGGCATGACCATTGGAAAGGGCAGACATGGTGAAGAGGCGCAACCCTTCCCCACAAAAGATATAATGGGGAAGAAGGATCAAATGGAATGGGGGGAAAAAGGATCAAATGGAATGGGGGAAAGAGAGTAGAGGAGATCTACAGCAGATTTAGAGCAGAACTATAAGGAGAGATCTGAAATAAGAATTGAGAAGGAAAGAAGAAAATAAGATATGTAGATCTAGAAGATGAGGATGTGCAGATCTCAAATGGGATATGCGCAAATTTGAAAAGCAATAAGACAGATTTGAGAAGTGGGAGATAGGTGAAGGTTAGATAAGAAGTGAAAGTGGGGCAGTTGTTGTTAGACAAATGTATCTTTTCATAACCAAAGGGTGTGACCCTTTCATAAGGGCATTAACAAATGAAAGGGTGCGACTCCCTACACTCAAAAGGAGATAGAAAGAGAAGAACCTCATTTAAGAAGGGCATCCAAGGGAGATAAAGTTGGGGATTATATATTTTTCTCAAAGGCCACTAAATTCTTATGAAAGGGGATGACCCTTTAACCAATAATGTATAAAGGAGAAATCATTCCAAGCATTCAAGGATGACTTATCTATCATCACTCACCAATACATCAAATCAGAACTCACTCAATCATCACTCATCACTCTATAAAGCACATATTCATTCAATTGTCGTTCACTAATTTATCAAATCAAAGGAAATCATCCAATCATCCACTAAACATAAATGGGAATCAAGCAAACAGACCAGCAATCATTTATTCTATCAATTCAATCGATCTATATTAATCATACAATCATCCAACCAATCAGGACTGACATGCCCCCGATCTGACAGAAAAACCATGTTATGAAATTGTCTTACGAATGTAAGACTTCACAATTTCAGTAGCTAAGCATCTTGCCCCAATCGCATAATGCAGCAAATCGTATTACATATATGATTAGGTCAATTCCCAAATCGATTGGCAAAAAGAAAATAACTTGTTACTCTACCTTAGGGAAAGGTACGTTCATGAAGAGGCATCACCAAACAAACAAAGGGACACCATTGTTTGAAAAAAAGGGTAACCAACTCAGAAACAGAATCCCCCCTTGCAATATTGAAGGATATTTAAGACGAAAGAAGGCATCGTCCAAAATCGTTGAAAGGAGATGTAATGACCCTTACTATAAAGGCCACTAAAATCCTCAAACTGAACTTAGAAATTTTGTCAAACACTTGGCAAGCAACTGAATTGTTTGATTTGAAATGATATGTTTCAACGTGATTGTTGTTTTGGGCATCAAATCAATTGAGATAACAATGCCAATATTGAAAAGTAATGCAATGAACTCTAAATATCGATGCAATAGACTTAGTGCCAAATGAATTATGAAACTTCCAAAGTCTGGTTACAATTTGCAAAGTATGACAGTGACTAAATTCTGAAACTTCAAGGACTGTTATAGCTCCTACACATGAATAATGACAAGTCCCTAACAATGCTATTTCATTTACTTTGTCAATTACACATCAATGACTGAATTACAATAGCAGATTTTATTGAACTGTCTAACTATGCAATTCTGATTACAATACATCAAACCCTTGACAATGCAATGCTATGATATGGATCATAATCCAGTTCAGATTGGATAATTGATGACTGATATTACAACAGCAATTAATGACTGGAAATTACAATCAATGCAATGACAGTGCTGACTGTTCAAACTATTAAAATGCAGACTTTTGACATTCAAAACCTTCAAAATGTGCACCTGGAAATAATCCGAATGGCCTTGATCTGAATGCCGAAACAAAACCGCAGGATGCCTCCACAAACTGCCCCCAAACTGCTGTGTGATGGTCTGCCAGCCTGGGCCGTACCAGGCCGTACAGGTACGGCTCTCCTAGAAAATAATGGCAGAGTTTTTAGGGCCCCAAAAAGGTATTAAAGGGGGCGCCTAGGGTTAGGTTATGACCTCCCAAAAGCATAAAAATGTTCTCCAATAGGTTGAGAAGATATGAGCAAATATCTGAATCCAGGGCCTGAGATTGAGAGTCTGAAAGTGTGCCAATTTTGTCTTCAGTCAATCACCAAATGCTTCACCAATGCTAGGGTAAATCAGAAACCCTTATTCCAACCAAAATAAACCCTTCAAACAATTTCTCAATGAAGTGCCAATGAGAAGGCTGAATACCAACTCCAAATATGCAACCCTTCAGTAGATATTTCACTACCTCAGTTATGCCAATCCAAGGGAGTTATCGTTCCCAAAGACCGAATAGTATTTGCAGATCCAAAAGACCACAAATGGCTTCACAATGAAGAAGTAGAGGAAATCTCAAATCAAGCATGTCCAAATGAGAGGCCCAGCCCTCTATTTATTCACTTTTTCTAAGAAGTTGCTAGAACTTCTAGAAACATCCTTTATAAAATCTCATTATAATGCACTTTTTATAATAAAGTAATTTTATAAAATAAAAAGTGCAACTCAACTTAAAATTATAACATGTAGGCCCCGATAACACATAATAATAAAATATAACCTCATAACACTTCTTCAAGAGCAAAATATGACCATCTGATCCGCAAAAATGACTCTCTCTCCAAACCATTTGCCTACGAGAGTCGATAATAGGCAAATCCATCCTGAAAGCACATGTCTCTAGAAAGGGGACATGACAGTCCGCCCCTCCAGAAATTGCTTGTCCTCAAGCAATCTCAAAGCTGGATGCTGCAAAATCTCCTCAGACTCCCAAGTAGCATCCTCAACAGGAAGATCTCTCCACTTCACCAAATACTCTCTGATAACTCTCCTGCGAAGCTGCTTCTCCCTGCTATCCAAGATAGACTCCGGCACCAAAACCAACTTCCCCTCGTCATCCAAAGGAGGTAATACTGTAGAAGGCACAACATGCTGTCCTAACGCCTTCTTGAGGCGCGACACATGAAATACATTGTGCACTCTACTATCAGCTGGAAGCTCAAGCTCATAAGCCAACTCACCAACACGCCTAATGATCCTGAAAGGCCCGTAGTATCTCGACTTAAGCTTCTCCGATCCACTCTTCTTAAGAGTAGATTGTCTGTATGGCTGAAGCATGAGGTAAACCATATCACCAACCTCAAAGCTCCTCTCAATCCGCCTCTGATCTGCATACTGCTTATACTGATTCTGTGCCCTAGCCATGTTATCCTTGAGAGCATCAACGATGTCCTTGCTCTCCTAAAGCAAATCACCGGCACGTGGAACTCGCACATCTGACATCAGCAAATCAAGAAAGCTAGGCGCATCATACCCATATAAGGCTCTGAAAGGTGACATCTGAATCGACATGTGATATGTGGTATTGTAACAATACTCACACAAATATATCCATCTCACCCATGCCTTCTGCTGACCAGCCACATAGTTCCTCAAATAGCCCTCCACCCACTTATTGACTATCTCTGTCTGTCCATCCGTCTGCGGGTGATAACTGGTGCTAGGTGTAAGCTCAGTGCCACAAAGTCTAAATACCTCCTGCCAAAAGTGACTCAAAAATCTGCTGTCCCTGTCACTCACTATACTGCGAGGTATCCCATGCAATCTGAAGACCTCTCTGAAGAAGACCTCAGCTACTTGTGCTGCTGTATAAGTAGTAGTGATGGGAAAGAAGTGTGCATACTTCGTCAGTCTATCCACTACTACATAAATGCAATCCCGACCTTGGGCCTTAGGCAAGCCCGTAATGAAATCCATGGATATGCACTCCCACTTCTGATCCGGAATGGGAAGTGGTTGTAGGAGCCCGGCTGGAAAGGTGTGCTCATGTTTGTTCTGCTGACAAATAGGGCACTCACGAACATACTGCAATACATCTGTCTTCAGTCCTTTCCAAGTGAACCGCTCCTGCACCTGTCTATATGTCTTAAAGTACCCAGGGTGACCAGCAGTAGGTGAATCATGAAGAGCTCTCAATATAGACTGTTTCACCTTCGATCCTGAGACTAAAAATATCCTGCTCTTGTAGATGATCAAATCATCCACCAATGTATACCGGGTATCAACGACTGACCCGTCCACTATGCCTGATGCCCATGGGTCTCTAGCATACTCTGCTACTATCATATGCCTCCAATCCTCTCAAATCTCAATCAGTGCGCTAAGATGTGGTCTACGCGATAATGCATCTGCTACCACATTCTGAGTCCCTCTCACATATGATATGTCAAAATCGTAAGCCTGTAGCTTACTCACCCACTTCTGCTGCCTGTCATTGAGATCTCTCTGACTAAGGAAATGTCTCAAGCTGTTGTGGTCAGTTTTAATGCAAAACTTACCACCTACTAGATACTGTCTAAATTTAGCCAACGCATGCATGATGGCTAACATCTCCTTGTCGTAAATGCTGAAAGATCTCTCAGGTCCACGGAGTTTCCTGCTCTCATATGCAATAGGGTGCTTGTCCTGCATCAACACAGCACCTATACCCTCTCCGGATGCATCACATTGAAGCTCAAATGGCTTCATGAAATCAGGCAAAGCTAACACCGGACATGAAGTCATGATCTCCTTGAACCTGTCAAAGCAAGCCCGCGCCTCTGGTGTCCAAACAAATGCCCCCTTCTTCAGCAAATCTGTCATAGGGGCTGCATGACGTGAATAACCGCTCACAAATCTACGGTAGAAGCCACATAAGCCTAGGAACCCTCTCAACTGTGTCAGGTTCTCTGGAATAGGCCACTCTACTATAGCGCGGATCTTATCAGGATCCATCCGCACTCCCTCTGCACTGATAATGTGTCCCAAGTACAAGAGCTCTGTCATACCCAAATCACACTTGGACTCCTTAGCATACAAGGACTCCGTCTGCAATATACTCAACACAGTCTCCAAGTGTGCTACATGATCCTGCCAAGTCTGACTATACACCAAAATATCATCAAAGAAGACCAATACAAATCTCCTCAGCTGATGATGGAAGACCTTATTCATGGTGGACTGGAATGTCGCTGGCGCATTGGTCAACCCAAATGGCATGACCACAAACTCAAAATGTCCACAATGGCATCTGAATGCAGTCTTCTCTATATCCTTCTCTCTGACTTTGATCTGATGATATCCTGATCTCAAGTCTATCTTGCTAAAGTAGCGAGCCCCATGAAGCTCATCTATCAACTCATCAATCCGCGGAATAGGATATCTATTCTTAATCGTCCTCTTGTTCAGCGCCCTGTAATCAATGCACATGCATAGAGAACCATCCTTCTTCTTCACCAACACTACTGAAGAAGCAAAAGGAGACTTACTCGGTCTAATGTGCCCCATCTCAAGCAGCTCCTTGATGGTTTTCTCTATCTCATCCTTGAGCCTCCTAGGATGTCTGTATGGTGTGATCATCACGGGTTTAGCGCCCTCCTCTAGCTCAATGATGTGCTCAATACCACGGTCAGGTGGTGCACCAGGTGGAATGTCACCGAACACCCTATCATACCACTCTCTCAACCTCTGAATATCGGGGTGATACTCTGTCATCTGATGCTCCTCCTGTGTAGGTATTAGAGTACACATGGCTGTCCATCCAACGCCATCGTGTCTAACCAACCTCTCCATGCGTCTGAAAGAAATAGTTCTAACATCACTATTTCTGATAGCCCTCAAGACATGCTGCCTACCATCTGCCTCGAACTTAATCTCCATGTCCCTGAGTCTGAAAGTGACCTCACCCAATGAATGCAACCAAGTCATTCCCAAAACAATATCTAGGTCACCCATACTGACCACATGGTAATCTGCCTTGAACTCATAATTGTTCAAGTGGAGAGGCATGTCTCTGATCATCCTGTTACACTTAAGAGTGTAACCATCTGCAACCTGAACTCGGAGTCCCTCAAACTCCTCAGTCACAATGCCACGACGCTCAACCAAACGTGCATCAATAAAATTGTGCGTAGCACCTGTGTCAACTAGGGTAATCACCTTCTGTCCTGCTAGAACTCCACGCAATCTAAAGGACCCCTCCTACTGAATACTGGATAAGCGTGCCTGCTGCAAGTGTAACTCTGGCTCACCCTTAGGCTCTGAAGCCTCTGCCTCTACCTCAGGCTCTGTGTCACTATGCTCATCCTCATGTGTAGTGCTATCTGATTCTGAGTCCTCGTAATATGCCCACATAACTCTATTGGCCTTCCCCTTAGGCCTCAAAGGACAGTCATGATCCCTATCATATGGACCTTTGCAATAGAAGCATAGCTTCTTCCTGCGTAGGTCATTAAGTGCCTCAGTATCCAAGGGTGGAGTGGATTTCCCCTTGGTATCATCCTTCTTCCCCTTACCCTTATCAAACTTCTTATTATCTCTGAAAGAAGAACTCCTGGAAGTGAACCTGCTAGAAGGTGCTGTAAGCTCCATACTGCGAGCTTTCCTCATGGCCTCCTGTAGTGATGATGGATCAAATGCCTTGATCCAACCCTTGAGGGGTTCTGACAATCCCTCAGTGAATAAGATAACCAAGCGCCTCTCTGAAACATCCTGCACCATAACTGATAGCCACTGAAACTCACTGATATACATCTCCAAACTACCTGTCTGTCTCAGTTGTGCAAGATCACGGAAGAATATCTCAGGATCCTTCCTGTCAAACCTCTCCACCAATCTGTCTACGAAGTCCTGATATGAAGTCACCTGGTTATGCTGCAAAGTCACCATACCATGTGACCATCAGTCATGAGCTGCGCCCTCCAAATGCAATGTGGCGTATCTGATGGCATCTATCTCCGACATGGGTCTCAAAGCCAAAAAGGTATCTAGCTTATGTATCCATGCCTGTGCAGTCATCTGTCCACTACCATCAAAGGAAGGTAAAGTGAGTTTGCTAGCAACTCGCTGTAACTCACTGTCATGGCCTCTAGGTCTCCTGTTCTGCCGTGCACTTCTCATGTGCTCTCTTCTCTGATTCAGGTAACGATCAAAATTAAGTAGCTCCCGTACATGTGTTGGTAGTGCCTGCCACTCTGCGGTAGCAGCTCTGAGATCATCCTGAAAGTCATCCTGTACATCTCCCTCTCCTGCCTCCTGGACCTCCTCTCTAAGGAAGGTGGGACGAGTAGGTCTATCTGCTGTCCAAGACCTGTGTCTAGGAGCGCCCTGTGAACCTGCTACACTCCTATTATCATGATCCGGAGTGCCTCTTCCTTGCTCCTGAGCTCTGGGTAGAGCTAGTCTCTCCATCATAGTGTGCAAAGCTCGAAGTGTCTGAGCTATCTCCTGCTGCCCAGTAGTCATAATCCGAAAGAATTCCCTCTCATCATCAGGAATTCTAGGTGGACTCTGTGATTGTCTCTCACCCATGGTAAGAGTGTCTCTGAACTCCTGTTCACCCTCTAGTGCTGCTCTTCTGCGTGTATAGTACCTGTGATGCCCAAATGCTGAAGGATGCATATAGGTTTCTTACCCAATAGGATGGCAAGAACACCGCTCTGATACCACTGTAATGACCCTTACTATAAAGGTCACTAAAATCCTCAAACTGAACTTAGAAATTTTGTCAAACACTTGGCAAGCAACTGAATTGTTTGATTTGAAATGATATGTTTCAACGTGATTGTTGTTTTGGGCATCAAATCAATTGAGATAACAATGCCAATATTGAAAAGTAATGCAATGAACTCTAAATATCGATGCAATAGACTTAGTGCCAAATGAATTATGAAACTTCCAAAGTCTGGTTACAATTTGCAAAGTATGACAGTGACTAAATTCTGAAACTTCAAGGACTGTTATAGCTCCTACACATGAATAATGACAAGTCCCTAACAATGCTATTTCATTTACTTTGTCAATTACACATCAATGACTGAATTACAATAGCAGATTTTATTGAACTGTCTAACTATGCAATTCTGATTACAATACATCAAACCCTTGACAATGCAATGCTATGATATGGATCATAATCCAGTTCAGATTGGATAATTGATGACTGATATTACAACAGCAATTAATGACTGGAAATTACAATCAATGCAATGACAGTGCTGACTGTTCAAACTATTAAAATGCAGACTTTTGACATTCAAAACCTTCAAAATGTGCACCTGGAAATAATCCGAATGGCCTTGATCTGAATGCCGAAACAAAACCGCAGGATGCCTCCACAAACTGCCCCCAAACTGCTGTGTGATGGTCTGCCAGCCTGGGCCGTACCAGGCCGTACAGGTACGGCTCTCCTAGAAAATAATGGCAGAGTTTTTAGGGCCCCAAAAAGGTATTAAAGGGGGCGCCTAGGGTTAGGTTATGACCTCCCAAAAGCATAAAAATGTTCTCCAATAGGTTGAGAAGATATGAGCAAATATCTGAATCCAGGGCCTGAGATTGAGAGTCTGAAAGTGTGCCAATTTTGTCTTCAGTCAATCACCAAATGCTTCACCAATGCTAGGGTAAATCAGAAACCCTTATTCCAACCAAAATAAACCCTTCAAACAATTTCTCAATGAAGTGCCAATGAGAAGGCTGAATACCAACTCCAAATATGCAACCCTTCAGTAGATATTTCACTACCTCAGTTATGCCAATCCAAGGGAGTTATCGTTCCCAAAGACCGAATAGTATTTGCAGATCCAAAAGACCACAAATGGCTTCACAATGAAGAAGTAGAGGAAATCTCAAATCAAGCATGTCCAAATGAGAGGCCCAGCCCTCTATTTATTCACTTTTTCTAAGAAGTTGCTAGAACTTCTAGAAACATCCTTTATAAAATCTCATTATAATGCACTTTTTATAATAAAGTAATTTTATAAAATAAAAAGTGCAACTCAACTTAAAATTATAACATGTAGGCCCCGATAACACATAATAATAAAATATAACCTCATAACACTTCTTCAAGAGCAAAATATGACCATCTGATCCGCAAAAATGACTCTCTCTCCAAACCATTTGCCTACGAGAGTCGATAATAGGCAAATCCATCCTGAAAGCACATGTCTCTAGAAAGGGGACATGACAGGAGAGGACACGACACAATAAGAGAAGAGCAGATTATAAATTCAAATCTGCAATCTGGGCATGAATATTGTGTGGCACATATATTACATTAAAAAGTTATTTGTAGTTGAATTTATTTAATTCTATATGCACTTCTGAATCACAATATTATGTGATTGTTCATATATAGATACATAGACATGTACAGATAGCCTGCATAATTCTGATTTAATATATTAAATTGCCAATTCAGGAATATTTTATCATAAGATTTGTTGTGTGAAATACTCTATGTACTTTCTGACTGCTGTAATCAGCCATGGTGAGGAAAATGAGGGGATCACAAACTGGCGGAAACAGTGATGAGGTCACCTTCTAAGCACGCCACCTCATGATATACAACTAAGGAGTCCCATGGGGCCAAAAGGGAACAAAGGGACTGCCTTTGGGCTTACAAAGGAGGGACTATCAGGGCACCTCGTTATGAATGTTCCTCATAGCCTCTATCATGGTGAATGAATACATAGAGATGCTCATCCATTGGAGGTAAGATAGAAGTAACAAGAATGAGGGAAATGGTGTTAGGACACTACACTAGGTACACAACCTCACATGGATGGCATGGGCCACATGAGGGCAAAGGGTATCATATATTCGCTCTTGGGCCTAGGGTAGGAGGTCACTAGGACACCTCATCAAGTTATCCTACCTTATCACTTCTACGATTGAGACGTCTTAAACCTAATTCATCTATTGAATTGATCTGCATTTTCAATATATGTTTATTTCTAACTCAATGATGTCTAATAATGAATTATGTTTATAAATGATTACTAACTTACTAGCAAGATCTCAATCAAAGAAAAAAGGTATATCTAAACCACTTGCTTTAAATAAAAGATGGCAAAAGTTGGGTACTTATAATTTGGGGACAATACAAAATGAAGATGTCAAATAAGGTGGCCACATAGAAAATTTAGTAA
Organism: Chamaecyparis obtusa; assembly: GCA_027943335.1. Taxonomy (NCBI): domain Eukaryota; kingdom Viridiplantae; phylum Streptophyta; class Pinopsida; order Cupressales; family Cupressaceae; genus Chamaecyparis; species Chamaecyparis obtusa. The sequence goes on along the minus strand of BSBK01002490.1, from coordinate 1,558,767 downwards.
ACAAAAACAAAAATGACTAAACATATGCACTATTTCATGAAAAAAGGGTAACAATACAAACACCATCAAAGAGTTTATAGGGAATTTGCAAAAAATATCTATTAAATTTTATTTTCTCTGCCATTTAAACCAAAAGTCCTTTGCAAAGGTTATTCTAGATGTGGATATTTTAGTAAGGTTGGGAACCATAGCAGCAACGTATTGGTATTGACCTATCCATTCTAGATTTGTGAATTTTATAAATACAAGTGTTTGTATGATAGATGTATTACAAAAAAAAAGATTATGAGAAACAATTTGGTACACTTTGCAAAACAATCACACAACCAGGTCACTATACAACGCATTTCTCAAATGAAACAAACAGAAAGAGTGCCGATTGACAATGTGCCATATTGTTTCTTCAAAATATTCAGACACAATAGACAAAGTGAAAAACTCCCAAGTGGCACAAAAAATGCTAAGGGACCCTATCTCCCATCAACCAATAAATCATTTTAAAGTGAGAAGCTCTATCTCCCAGGTAAGATATATTAGAGTATTTAATTATTAATTAATGGTCATTTAGTTATATTTAGCTACATTCAGATTAGTTTAGTTCTTTTAGATAGTTTCTACTTTCATCTTCAGTTTACGATTGCTTCTTATGGAAACATCGTCTTGTAATTACCTTTATATTGTAACTGTGTTTTCATAATCTATCATACAATTTCCATTACATGGTATCAAGGCAGGTTTTAAAAAAATTGTGTCAATTTTTTTACAACAAAAAAATCAAAGGTGTTCTACAAAACAAAAAACATGGTTTTTGCAAATTGTGCGTCATTCTATTTGCAAATTGTGTCTGTTCTCCCTCCAGACCATGCATTTGTTTCGTTTGTAAATTGCATGTTTGTTCTTATGTGAAAATCACACCGTGTTTGGTCCGTTATACTATAATGACCCATTTTTGGGCCTTAATTGATTTATTCTAAAATTCTCAATTAGGGTTTGAATTGTACTTGGGGATTGTAATTTGCAATGTTTCAAGCTAAGAGAATGTCAGTTCCCAATAATTATCACATGTCATCATATTTGGAAATAATACATACTTAAGCTTCAATTCCCCAATCCTCTACTAATCACTAACCCTAAGGCAGATGGTAGAATTACTGTTCTCGAGTATGGAAACAGTCTACTTGAGGCTCCCTCATGAACACAACCCGTTTTGGGAATCTTTGCCACAAGGTGACCGAATTACTCCTTTCCCTTCAAAAACTCCCTAACCGCTTGGTTGAGTTAGTGTGTAATTAATAAATTAGCTAAGTATTAATATCTTAAACGTATCACGAATAATATAACTAATATATATATATATATATGATAATCCTTATATTCCAAATATATATACTAGATCTTTCTATCACATGGACTAAATATATATACCTTATATATATGTTTCAGATATATATTTAATCTATGTTCCACAGAGTTTCCGGGACGGGGACGTTTTAGGGGACGAGGACGTGTTTCCAGTACGGGTACAGGTCGAAGCCAAAATTTAGGGGATGGCGACTTAAAGCATAGGGAATTTTTATATATAGAGACAAAATTCACATATGAATATCATAACATTGATAAGCCTTTCACCATAGAGTCATAGACATACATGGAAATTGAAAACTTAGCTATCAAGGATTCAAGATTGAAATGACAATATGATATAAATTATAATATATATCATATATCCGAAAAGCATATATATCATATATCCGAAATGACATATATATCATATAAACATCTTAGGGGACGGGGAAAAGCCGTACCAGAGTCCCCGTTTCGTACCCGGTACGGGGACAAGGCAAAAAGGGTAGGGGATGCGTCCCCGTGACATTGTATATAATGTATTTATATAATTTTGATTCTCTCTATATATATATCATATTCTGATTTGCTTATATAGATGTATACATATATGAATATATACTTCTGATTACTATTATATGTATTTCTACAATAACCATCTTTATTAGCATATATATCATCTTGGTTTCGAACGAATGTATATATATATACAAAATCATAATTCTAATTCTTATATATATATATATATATATATATATATATACTGCACATATTCCTCTTTGTTTATTTAAATATATTTACTATAACCCTGTAATCCTTTGTTCATCCTTGTTTGTAATGTTCCCTTATCGAAGGGCTTAGTTCAGCCAAATAGTCGATATAAATCAAATTGATGGGCAATGATAGAAACAAAGATAGTTCGATGTCCAGCGACTAATAACAGCTGGCAACCGTCACCGGTCTCCATGAAGACAAAGGGACATACGATTCCCTTTCTGATCTATTTCTTATGGTCAGAATTAAATATATCTGTATTTTCCTTTCTTTATTCTATATCCTTCCTAGATGATTCCTTCATTCTGTTGATGTGATTGTGAATGCCTTCTTATATGTTGCATTTGGAGTGAATTTGAAATGATTAGTCAAGCTGCTAAAGGACATGTCTTATGTTCATTCATCATCGCACGATTTCATAATTAATAGATTAGTTAAATGCTGCCAATTTTTATCTACTATAATAGTCTCTGACTATTATAATAGTTGCTGTTTATATTTGCTGCGATATCTGTAGTTATATAATTCGATGCCATTTGATGTAGTTATATATTTGTAGTTATATTGATTATTATTATTAATATTATATTGATTATGAATATTGAGTAATATATTAATATTATTAATTTATATTATATTGATTAATTATATGTGGATTAATATTATATTGATTATTTATATATTGATTAATATATTGCTTAATAATATGTTCTTAATTAATTATATTGATTAATAATAATATTATATTGATTAATAATGTATTTATAAGCAAATCAATGTATTTTAAACCAATTATATTTGTATTGTATTTGTATCAATTACGGCTCATGACACATACCCACATTTTTTGCAATCTTGTGGCTCGTGTTTCTTTCCTGAGATCTTCGTGACTTGCGACCTGTTGAAAAAGCACACAAAGGGTTTATGTTCGGGTTGTGTGGGCCATCTTTAGCGAAAAAAATCAAATTTTCCTCTTGCCATCAAGAGCGTGCGTCTACCTGCACAACCTCTCTGTGTTTTTTATCCTTTGTTTGCATTTTTTGCAACGTTTTGGGCCGTATTTTTAAGTATGGAACTCGCGTTCTAGTACGCAATTTCTCTATGTCTTTCCTATGTTGCTCGACAGCAGGCTTCAATCTCCAATGCCTAGGGCTTTCTTTTGATCCACTTCAGGCTCTTGAAATTTTTTGGCAGCGGCTAATGTTGTTTTTTTGCAATGCGACCTCAGGCTTTCAATAGTGTTGGGTGTTCATTTGTGTATCGCAGCCGGGGTTTCTTTTCTCCTGCGGCTGCTAATCAAAATTCTGAAAAAAAAAATTACAATTTAAAGAAAAAAATCAGAGGGTTTTCTACAATCATCCATGCATTGGGATCTATGTTGGCTGTTTTTGTGCTTTGTTCAGGAGCTTCTGCCTCATTTTTTGACCCCTCACAAGGTTCACTCACTTTGACCTCGATATTCATGATGGCATCTTTAACCAACATTATAGTGGAAAACAGTCAAAAGTTCAACGACCGCAACTACATGTGTAAATAGCACATGTTGACTATCTTTGAGTATTGGTGTCTTGATGTAATTGTTTTGGGCACTACAACTGAATCTATAGTAGTGGGAAAAGACGAGGACAAATATGATGATTGCAACCATGAAGCGATGATGCACATCAAATTATCTATCACCGACGATCAGCTACGACAAGTGCCATTTAGCAAGACAGTTGCAGAGATCTGCAAACACTTGAAGAATCTCCATGAAACATCAAATAGAAGCAGAGTATTCATTCTCAAGTACCAGTTGTTTTCAATCATGATGGATGAGAAAGTGCCCCTGCAAGAGCATCTGATGAAGATCAAGGATATTCGCAACCAGCTAGAAGCTATTGGTTGCATGATGGAAGAGGACATGATAGTCACTAGATTGAAGAGTTTGCCACGATCATATGAGCATTTCATTGAGACACTCAATATCACTTCCACCAATGTTGATCTAAGATTTCCTAATCTCTACAACAAGCTTCTATAGCCGTATCGATGGAAACAACAATTTAGGACAAACACTAGCACTTCCTCTACTGAATAGGCTTTCATAGCAAAAGCCTCAAATAAGGACAAAGGTAAAGGCAAGTCTTCCTAGCAGAAGGGATAGGGTAAACCTCAGGAGAATCCCAAGAAGAATATTCAGTGCAAATATTGTCATAAGTATGGCCATATGAAGAATGATTGCAAGAAACAACTAGAGTCAGAGAAACCTAGACAGTGAAGATTTGAGAAGAAGGCCCATGCTACCATGCATTATGAACAGGGGTCTGCCTTCTATGCATTCATGGCCAAACGCCCATCTGATCATGTGAAATTAGCTACCTTGTACATTGATTTTGGCACCTCTTGGCTATTCACACAACGGTAGGATTGGTTTACAAAATACACGCCTTTCATTGATTCAATGATCTTTGAAGGAGGCGAAGAGTATACTATTGTCAGAAAGGGCAACGTTCAAATCACGTTTGGTGAGAGAAATTTGATGTTTCTCAATGTATACTTTGTCCCAAGTATGGAACTCAATCTATTGTCAGGCAGTCATATCATGCATCATTCTCCATAGTTGGATGTCGTCTTCTGTTTGTACAAGTGCAACATTGTTGACAAGGAGATTCATACTACAGGTGTTGTTGGCCTTAAGGATCATGGTCTTTATAGACTTATTGATAGTGGTGATTTTCAGGAGCATGCCATGACAAACAAAAGTTCTTACATCACCAAACTCTCGCATCAGCGGTATAGGCACCTAAATGTTTACTATCTCTCTTGATAAGTTCAAGAGGGTCTAGTTGTTGGGTTACTTGAGACTCAAACTCAGAATCATGGAGTTTGTGGTGCTTGTCAGGCTAGAAAGTAGCATCAGACTCCATTTTAGAATGTGACACTTGGAGAACACCCAAAGTTTTGCAATTGGTTCGTGCAAATGTCTATGGACTGATGAACACTCCACTAGTCACTGGATGCAAGTATTTTCTATTGTTTGTCAATGGTTTTAGTCTTAGTTACCGGGTTCGAACTCGGGACCCTCGAACCGGGTGTGGGTGCGAACCGGATTCGGGTTCGCATGGGGGTCCTTGTTGGGTCCAAGCAGGGTCCTTGATCAAAGCTATGGCCCAAAAAAAATTAAAAACAGAATTTTTATTTATTTCTTTCTTTCTAAGCCTAAAACGGCCCCACATGAAGCCTCAAACCACATTTCATTTCAAATTTGCTCTCATTTTGCTCTCCATCTTGCAAGTTTTAAGTGAGGTATACACACACACACAAACCCACGTATCGGGTTCTTGTATCCGAACCCGTCACCAAACTTGAACCCGAACTGGTAACTTAGGTTTTAGTAGAAGAATGTGGGTGTATTTTCTTATAAACAAATTACAGGTGTTTAACATGTCTCAAAAGTTTAAAGCCTTAGTGGAAAAGAATCAAGCTGTCAAATCATCACTCTTAGGTCAGACAATGGGGGGGGGGGGGATTTTTTTCTTCTGATTTCTCCAACTTCCATGCGACACAGGGTGAATTAAGCGTCATCTTACCACACCTTACACCCCTCAACAAAATGGTGTCGTTGCACAAGGAAACAACACAATTGCCGAAATGGCCCAATTTACGTTGGAGAGCAGAAATGTTCCAAAGAAATTCTAGGCAAAAGCAATCGACACTGTAGTTTACCTTTTCAACATGTCTCCCACAAAAGTTGTTAGAAGATGAGCACAGACGAAGTTTGGTCTGGAAGGAAGCCCAAAATCAGTCATTTGAAGGTCTTTGGCTCTACTACTTATGTTTGGATTCTAGATGCCAAGCGTACAAAATTGGATTCCAAGACCCTGAAACCTACATTACTGGATCCCTCTGATATGCCTCAGATCCTGATTCTAGTACGATCAGAATCCTGATTCTTCCCAGATTCTACCTGGATTTTAGCAGGATTCTGGACAGGAATCTGGAATCTCTCTGGATTCTGCAGTGCAGAATCTGGAATCTAGAGGAATCCGGGCATGTGTTGGCTGCTTCAGCTTTTAAAGAGTAGTTGTTTTAATTTAATGTGCATTTAACTGATTTTCAATTGCACTATTAGAGGTTGTGAATCTGAAATATTCAACATATTGTTTGCCTTGGGTACTTGGAAATTATTTGTACTTAGGAGTGTAGGTATTAAGAGTACAAAGACTGTTCAAATTTAAAGCTGGTGGTGTCCTTCAAATGGGCTGAATCCATCAAATAAATTGTACTGATTTTCGTTCCTCAAATGACAACTAAATTGCTAAATGTATCTTGCAACATTGAGGTATGAAAGTAATCAATATTTTTTCATTCAATGGGCAAGTTCATAGCTGCTATCCCATCAACACCCAGAAAAGCAATTATATATTATCTGGTATTGAGCTATTTAATTCTCACTCGTCTTCAGCAGCAGCAAAAGAGCGACAAACAAGACTAAACACTCTCTGCAATTTTTTTGTTGGACTACAATTTCAGAAGGCAAGTCTTTAAAATCATATTTTGTTCATTTTCTAAAAAGTTTTTCATCTTTTAAAATAATATGTTATACATCTCTATCAGTGCCTTCTATTGATCTTAGAGCTTAGACATATGTTATATGGCTAGCTGCATCATGTGCTTCTCCATATGGATTTTTTAACCATCAAGCCCTTTTTATTGAGAACATGGATTGTCCAACTTATGAACTTTTTAATAGAGAAAATGACAGGGTGGGAAGAAATGAACTTTTTAAGGTTTAGCATCGCTCATCTTATTTTTCTGCTTCAAACTTCTTATTATTATCATATGTTTGAAGTTTTGAACCAATGATGAATGAACATTGACATGTTACATGTATGAATCTATGAATATACATACATACATACATATATTGAAAGTGTCTACATATAAGCCCGCAATACCAGAAATCGCCCAAAAAATTTTTTTGCCAAATCCTGGAATTAGAACAAGAACTAGGATCAGCTACTTAGCCTGAAATTGATGTTCACGGGCTACAATAATAACCACAAAGCTTATCCGCTAATTGATGTAAACATTGATAGTCTCATATTCAGTCGTGATATTGTATTTGATGAAGAACGAGGGCCCTTTCAGCTCTCTTCTCCGGTTTTGAGTCCTGAGGATCGGCCTCTGAAGGCTAAGGACTTGGGTGTTCATCTTCCCCTAGGTCCACCTAATGGGAGGGATTCAAACGACTCTAACTTTGAAGTTGTGGAGTCTCCTAGGCATGATATTGCACCACTAGACTTTCCTCAAGAAAATTTTGATCCGCATCTAGATGATTTTGTTCCAGGCACCCCTAGTGATGTTGATATTCCCGACTTGGATGTGGGTGCTTCTACTCTCCAGTGTAAGTGGTGGGCCAAGCCCATTGGTGATCTTCGTGATGGATAGATCAACTAGGCACAAGAGCAAGCAGCAAAACACAGATAACTTTGCTCTTCTGGCTAGCATTCATAGTGTTTATGAGCCTCAGACATATTTAGATGCTAAAGGAATACGTGAGTGGGAAGAAGCTATGGAAGCTGAACACAATAGTCTTCTAAAGAACAACACTTGGGTCCTATTCGATCTTCCACCTAGGAAGAAGCCTATTGGCTACAAATGGGCATATAAAGTCAAGTATAAGGCTAATGGAGCTCTTGATAAGTACAAGGCTCGGTTGGTAGCCAAAGGGTTCTCACAGAAAGAGAGCATCAAATATGAGGAGACATTTGCTTCCACAACCAAAATGAGCACCATTCGGCTTGTCCCAACTATTTCAGCCCAGTTTTGATGGAAAGTTCAACAAATGGAAGTCAAGAGTGCATTTCTCAATGATGAGTTGCAAGAAGAAGTCTATATGACACAAGCTCCAGGATGTAAGGTTGCCAGTAAACAACACAAAGTATGCAGACTAGTGAAAGCACTCTATGGCCTCAAACACTCCTTGGGCTTGGTACATAAAAATTGACAAGTACTTAGTTGATCAAGGCTTTAAGAGAAATCCTTTTGATCCCAATCTATACATTAAGAATACTAGTGGTGATATTCTTCTTCTTGTCATCTATGTTGATGACCTAATCATCATTGGTAGTACAACACATTTGATAGAGCGGATCAAAAAGAATGTGTGCCAATCATTTGATATGACAAACCTGGGAATTCCGCATTATTGTCTTGTTGTAGAGGTTTGGCAAACAAATAGCCACATTGTTATTTCTCAGTCAAAGTATGACAAGAGTCTACTGGATAAGATTTGCATGCACGATTGCAAACATGCTACTACACCTAGGGAGAAAGGGCTGAAACAATCAGCCAAATTAGATTCAGCAACGGTGAATGAATTAGTGTTCAAGCAACTAGTCGGCAACCTCATCTATCTCACCGCCACTAGACCTGACCTCAGTTATGCTATGAGTTACATCTCTCGCTTCATGTCAGCCACAAAACTTGCACATTGGGTTGTAGTGAAGCATGTGCTAAGATATGTGAAGGGCACTCCTGACTTTGGCATTCTGTACAACAGAAGCAAAGATCTTAAGCTTATTGGTTTTACAGACTTGGATTGGGCACATTTTGTTGATGACAAAAAGTTTACTTCTGTGTATATCTTCAGTTTAGGCGTAGGTGCAGTCAAATAGACCAGCAAGAAGCACCAGGCAGTAGCTCTTTCCTCAACCAAAGCAGAATATCAGGGAACTGTTAAGGCAGCTTGTGAGGCAGTTCGGCTTCGAAGGATGTTTTCTAACATGCAAATGTCCCAAGCAGGTCCTTCACCCTTGTACTATGACAATCAAGGGGTGTTGAAACATGCCAAGAATCTAGTCTTCCTCAAGCGCACCAAACATTTTGAGCTTCACTATGATTTCATCCGCAAGCTTGTAGAAGATGGATCAATATAGATGCAGTATGTTTTAACTAAGGATTTCCAATTAGACTATAGACATCCTCGCCAAGTCTTTGAGGACGGACAAGTTTGCAATATTTAGGGGGCAACTTGGTGTAGTTGATACAATGACCATTAAGGGAGGGTATTACAGTATTTAATTATTATTTAATGGTCATTTAGTTGTATTTAGTTACATTCAGTTTAATTAAGCTTTAGATAGTTTCTATTTTTATCTTCACTGTACAATTGTTTCTTATGGAAACATTGTCTTGTAATTCCCTTTATATTCTAACTTCATTTTCATAATATATCATGCAATTACCATTACAAGATACACATGCTCAACTACAGCTAGGAAATACAAAATCCACAAAGCGTAGTGCTAAATAAAAAAAATTAGGCAATTTCAAATCCCTGACTACAAGATGTATTTCCATCCAAACACCCAAATCTAAACATAATATAAGTATTCAGTGTGCAGATTCAACTTTTTCAGATACTCAACCATTGGGTGCTAGAATGGCACCATATTTTGTTTATCAAAATACTCTATGATGATTATTTCTTGATCCCTTGATCATAAACCAACCAGACAGCATTACACCAAAAACAATCTGACTTCCAAATGGTGAAAAGAAAAGCATCAAGTATATGTAAATACCTGAGTGAAGCTTATAACTGCATCTACATGAATGTGAGCTCCTTCTCTGCGAAATATAGGATCATCATGGACCTGCCAAGTAACTCACGAATATATCTAGCATAAGCCTTTGTCCTCATATGAACTTATAGATCCGATGCTTCAGGAAAACATTTCTAGAAAAGCATTTTACTGAACCTCCAAAATTCATTTAAAGAGCATTAATAAGATCCATTTACCTTGAGGACAACATAAAGATCACCTGGCCGATCACCTTCTGGGTCTGCTCCACCATATCCTACCACCCTTATCGTTTCTCCATTATCCACTCCTTAAAGTTCAACAGAAAGAAAATCATAAATGATTTAATATATAAATACGAACAAACCCTTATGGGGTGAATGAGTTACCTGTTTGAGATCAATACAAAAGGAGACCTCAAAAGTAAATTAATTGACTAATTACAGCTACATAAAAACACTGCAGCTATGTTTTTGTTCTTTCATTCATTGGTGCTATATCTAACAGGCAGTTATTAAATAGATTACACAGATAATTGCCGACATACTAAACATACTTATAATAGTGGATTAAAAAGGGTGTTTTCTTATTTATGGAAATAAATCCTTTACAAACTACTCACTCAAGATTCTCCCATCAAACAGAGACAATGAAATTTATATTCAAAGTTACATTTATGTACAACAATGGAAGTTGAGAGAAAAAACTAATAGAATGCTATCAAACTAGCATATCCTCTACATTGATTATGTAAAATTGTTAAATAGTTTGTATGTTAAATGGAATATCCAAGAGGCTTTATAAGAATTAATTATTTTCTAGGGCAACTCAATGAAGAATAACACATTTCAATACAACAGAATCAATGAAACAAAATGTCACTATGTGTGTAAATGTGTCCATTTGTGTTACTGCCACCCAATGCCTGTCCACAACCTGTAATAGAAGATTTAACACAGCTATTAAGAATGAGAATAATAAACATAAACTAAGTTACCAATTCGGATATGGGTACAGATACAAGTACGTGGATGCAGTATGCCAGTACAAAAAAGAATCTTGTGGGGGGGGTTGGGTGCATTTGGATACTTCCATACAAAAAACATTTAAAAACCATAAATATGTACATTTAAAAATTAAATATAATATTTAAAAATTAATTATAATATTTAAAAATTAATTATAATATTTAAAAATTAATTATAATATTTAACAATTCTGTATATTATAATTTATAAATTTTATATTCTTATTAAATTATTATTTTACTATAAAATTAATAAATTATTAATATATAATTTAAAATACAATATACTAATATGATATATTTTAGTTTACAATTTTATAATTTTAATATATATTATTAGTTATTAATATAAAGTGATAAACAACATATTGATAGAATATATACAAGTTAATATTTTAAAACTATTTCATAATATTAAGTATTATATTATTTAAATTTAAAAAAAACTAGCATAAGCAAAAATGTTTCCCTCAGTCAAAGAAAAAATAGGGACAAAAACACTCATCCCTTACTTATCCCCAGTGCTACATATACACTAAACTCTTAATGCTTCACCATAGTCCCATGGCATCCACTCTGGATGAGAATATTGAAGGAAAAATTCTCCATACCAAACTGGAGGAAATAATGTTTTTCAACAAGTATTACAAACAACAGCCAAATACATTTGCATTTTTACTTCCATTTAGGGATTCTAATTTTCACAATTTAGGAATAAAAAATGTCGTCTGGGTTTTTTGAGGTCAAGGCACAAAAAAATAGACTTTGCAGTGATTTTGACCCAATTCTAATTCTGGGACATTTCATACCCAAAATCAACCTAATTTTCAAGTGCTTCAACAACTTGGACATTAAATTAAAATGTAATTCAAATCATAGTTTCAAAACTCTCAACTTGGCAAACGATGCAAACACAAACTCACCATTGCTTGTAATTATAAAACTCACAAATACAATGACCACAACAAAAGCTCTTTGCTTCTAATTTACAATACACTACAACAAATGAATCTAAAGCCAAATATTGCAAATATACAATTCATAGATTGGGCCTTCTATTGGCCTCTCTCTCCCTTGACCTCCCCTCTTTGTAGTGTTTTCCCAAACCCACTTAAGTCGCTACCCACACTACACATATTACTCTATCTTGAGTAGCTACTATTTTGTGCCTTTCTATAACATTCCACCCCAAGACCCCTTACGTAGTATTCTTTTCTACTCCTTGGTCACGCAACTCTATATGTTTTCTTCTTCTAATAGTTTCCTTTCTCACACTAAAGTTGTTCCCTTAAGCAGCCAACGCAGTCATAGTCTTTGCATGCCCCCACTTCATGTCATTCCTTGTAATGTCTCCTTTTTAGCGTGACCATGACTATGGATAGATTAGCCTATCATGTGACCCTCATAGGCTAATGGGGATGGACAGAGGATCTCTTTCAGTGGGCATCTACTTCAGGATTCAGTATGCTTTGGTTTGGCTTTCGTTTGGCGTCATTTGGACCTCATTTGCTATAGTTTTGCCACGTTTACTATTTATAGTAAGCTTGATGTTGTTCAAGGACCCTTTCTATTTTTCGAAAGTGCATTTGGTCACGTGGGGAAATAATAGGTGTGACTCCTGTTTCAAACGGCATATTTAAAGGATAAGTATTTTGGGAGTTATTATTATTTTAGTGGCCAAATTATTATTAAATCATTAAATGGCTTATTATAAAGGTATAATTTGACTTTATAATTTCACTTAAGTTGAAGGTTGAGTCATCATTGGAAGGGGTCATTTATTCAATTAGTTCATGGAAGCTTAAGCTAAGGTATTAATAAAAGTATTGGAGTAAATGAATTATTAAAAGGAAAAAAGTAATCTTTTATCCCACATTGGTAAGGAATGTGTTTGAGCTCTCACAAGAAAGAATTTTAAGGGACTTAAGAGCTCATTCTCAAATATGGAATTGATCATTTTTGTGCTTTGATACTTGGTGAATTTTATGAGTTTCTCCTACAAGGGTTTCAAGGAGCCATTGCAAGTTTGGAAGCCATTATTACTCAGCTTTGAGGTGATGAAAGATTGCACTAAGATTGCTAGTTGTGCTAGCCATTGTTCTACATCAGCCTTTTGTTAGCCTTTCGAGAGGGGTACTACGCTTTGAGGCACTCAGAGTAGGTGTTGGCTAGACGTGAGGCTGTCTTGGTGGATGCATAGAGAGCTCGAGAGGAGCTGACCACCCGGTTGGAGGCAATAGAGTGACACTTGACTCAGCGTACCCAGGAGTTGGAAGTAGAGAAGGCGGCACGGGTGGCTATCGAGGTCAAATTGGCTAGGGAGACAGTATCGTTTGAACAAGAGTTAGTGGGGGCTACAGCTGAAATGTGTTTTTTGGAGACCAGTTTGGTGCAAGCACGGGAGGAATGTGATGTGACTGAACAAGAACTACTTGAAGCAACATGGATGGGGAGGGCGGCAATCCAGCTTTTTCAAGGACACCCCTCCGCCCCTTCTCAGCGATTTTCTTATTCTATGTGGTGTATTTCATCTCCCTTTTGTTGTGAGTCACCGGAGACGACTTTCTTTTTGGGGGGGATGATGTTAGCCGGAAAGACTAATTTATTATATGTTGTGTATTAGTTATGTTGTTCCGACAATAATTAGTTATTACCGAAGGGCAATTGGGTTGGGTGGTGACGTTTAGTCACACCCCTTCGGGTAGATAAATATGTACCACCTACGGGTGAAGGGAGGATTGTGAATATAATGTGAAGGTACTCATATGTTGGAATGGTTAATGAAAGCATCTATTATTCTCTCGTATACTCTGTGTTTATTATATTTCCTATATTATGTCTATGCACCAGTAAACTAGTCTACCCCAGTGGGTAAACACCTTTCAGAGGTTTGTGCATTTACAAGGGTCTTATTTGATCATTTGGGGATCAATTTGAAGACATTTATTTGCAGATTGAAGCGAGCCATTTCCTAGAGGTTGTGGTTCATATCCAGGGAGTTGTGTTTGATTAAGAGGTGCTACTTTGAATTAGTTTTATGTATCACTTAATGAACTTTGCAAGTAATTGAATTAGTTAGTTTGGTGAACCTTTGGAGTTAGAAATTTAATTGCTGTTGTAAATTGCCCTCCATGCATTGTTATTAAACTTTATGCATTGGTAAATGATTTTAAATTGCAAACTATTCAATTACAAAACAAACTTTTGCATACACATTCAGAAAATCAGAACTTAAACATTGCATGCCAACCGTTTGACGCAATGTCAAAAGGTCAATTGGGTTTCAGAAGTTAGAACCAGCAGGGTTCTTACATTCCTCTTCTAATTGCTTATAACTTTTCAATATTTTTAACTCTCATGCTACACATCTAGGCAAGCCACCGCCTTCTTCCCCAAAACTGATGCTTCTTTGCCATTTCCTCTTGTTTTGATTAAAAATAACGCTTTCAATGTTTCACAATGTTAGCAACGACTCGTGAATTTGGCATTTTTAGCTGCCAATTGTCAAAAGACTTCACCAAACATTCATTTTGGGCATATTCTACAATCGTATCCATCGATCAATATTCCCTCATTGATGGCATTTCATTTTTCTCCCATTTTCCCCAATAGCAATGAGTAATCAAACTGAAATCTTTAAACAAAATTTCTCTATTACACCTTTCTTCCGTTCACTTCAGGTTCCCCATGTATCCAAATGGTCTTTGATGAGTTTGATGTTTGAAAATAAAACTTACTCAAAAACTCCCATACCCACTGTTATGAAGCTGGCAAATTTTGTGCATACTGTAGTCAAAGCAATGTTTCTTTTCACCATTATGTCAAATAGATCCTTGTTTATGCTTCCAAATTTTTTATACAAGTATATCAAGTAGTCGTAGCTACAATTTTTGACAAAATCCTTGATGACTTTATGAATGTCCATGCTCCATCCCAAGCTTTCACTTCAATATATACCAACAACAAGAGAGAAGAGGCAATATTTTAACTTGCTTATCACAACCAATAGAGAACCAAAGCTAAAGCCAAACCAAACAAAATGGAAAATATTCTTGGTTGATGCTAATCGTAGATTCACCTAGAATGCTCCTACATCAGACACACCAAGTAAGAAAAATTTTGCAAGTAGAACTCACAAAATGGAGTTATGTAGTTGGACTACCCTTTCAAGTTGTAAACAACCTGTAGCGAACTCCATCACTGATGTAGAAAGAGATAACTTCTTCCTCCACTTCCAGCATTTAGTTGGGACACTTGCCGACCTCCTGCACCAATTGTGTCCTCTTCTCCTATTCCCTCTCATAGACTCATGTCCAACATAGACCTTCCTCGTCTGCCAAAGGCACCCTTCGTTCATCTCTTCCTTCATGGGATCCAACCCTCTATTAACCGACCACCTCCACCAAATCCCACCAGCAGTATCCTCTACTGCTTCCACACGCAAACACACAACCTTTAACACCAATCTGCAATAGCATCTACTTTCACTAACTCATCCCTATTCATCTCTACTTCACAAAACTCAAAGAAATCAATTAACTCCTTAGCTGATTCAACATCCTCTTCAAACTCTACTACTGCAACTACAACCTCCTCAAGTAGCTCTACTACATCTTCTTCCTCATTTAATTCTTCAATCTGTAAAATCTCTCCAAGGCACGTGCCATCTTCATGAGGTCCTTGGTTTATCTCTGTTGTGACCTCCAACTCCACATTCTCAACTTCATCTTTTACCTCAATTTGCGAGATATTTGCTTATACATTGCATTCATTGTACTCACTCTCCAACTAACGACCCACTGTGACTATTTGCTCTATGCTTCTTACTTCATTTTTCTCTTCACTAGTGTGGGCTTCTCTCACATCTTTTTCCTTTTGGCTGCAACTATCTTTCTTCAATGGACTTTTCTACATCCCATAACTCTCTTCACACACCTCCAAATATCCTTTTGAGCCCTCCACAACTGCTTCACACTCAATTGTGAATTGCCTCATAATCGGCAATATGTTCACACAACTTCACTCTCCACCTACATCTCTTGGCATACGTTGCCTCACATTCAACGCTCTACCTATGCACTCAAAAACTCTAGCTTTGATACCAATTGACGAAAACACAAACTCACCATTGTCTGTAATTATAAAACTCACAAATACAATGAGCACAACAGAAGCTCTCTACTTGAAATTAACCTTCATTCCATTCCTCTTTTCATTGTTTATAAATTTTCACTATGTCTAACTCTCACGCTATACGTCCAAGTAAGCCACCACCTTCTTCCCCAAAACCAATGCCTCTCTTCCATTTCCTCTTTTGTTTCAATTAGAAATAATACCTTTAGCGTTTCTCAACGTTCGGCATATTCTGCAAACATGTCCATTGATCCATCTTCCTTCATTAACGGTGTCTCATTTTTCTCCCATTTGCCACGGCAATGAGTCATCAAACTGAAATCTTTAAACAAAAATTCCTTAATGCACCTTTCTTCCATTTACTTCAGCTTCCCCGTATATCCAAACGGTCTTTGATAGGTTTGACATTTGAACATAAAACTTATTCAAAAACTCCCATGCACAATATGATGAAGCTGGCAGATTTTGTGCATACTGCAATCAAAGCAATGTTTCTTTTAGCCATTATGTCAAATAGATCCTTGCTTATGTTTCCAAATTTTTGATACAAGTATATCAAGCAACGTAGCTAAAATTTCTGACAAAATTCTTTATGACTTTATGGATGTCCATGCTACGTCCTGAACATTCACTTCAATATTGTTTACCGCTTTGGGTAAAGTGAGTTAATACATCATACAGATAGCAAGTAATGTAATACGATAGAAGACAATGCAATATTAGAGAACTGCTAGCCTCTTCATTAATGCCAGATAAGCTTACATACAGTGTTCCGATTCCCCAAGACACTTATTCTCATACATCATGATCCCCTATTCCATCCGAGAGAGAACAGATTTAGGCCCGAGGGGGTGCAAGGCAAACCATCGCAACCCGTAACTACCTACCCCTCAATTACACTAACAAACATGACGAAAATTAACAACATTTATATTATTTCCCGACAACATCATCCCTCCCCAAAAAAGAAGTCGTCTTTGACAACGTACAAAAAAATGAAATGATGCCAACCCAACAACTATACAAGACAAAAAGGAAATCAAGATCAAGGAGGCTAAGAATGTGTCCCTAAGGATGTAGGCTTGGGTGGTGGTGTGAGTGTTGTCATGAGATCCCTCAACTAATACACCTGCAACATCCTCAGTTGCAAGTCTGGATCAGCTACCATCTTTCGTTCCATAGTGTGCTTCACCATCATCGCTGCCTCCAAGAGCTTCTTCTCCTTAGCATCCACTGTCTCCATAGAGTTGGCTAGGCAGGACTCCAACATGGCTCTATCCGCACGGGCCTCCTCTAGTTGTGCCAACAATGCATCCCTCTTCGTTTGTCCTGCCTCCAGCTGCGACATCATGGCTATCCTCTATGTTGCCCATGCCTCCTGCTCCCTAGCCACATCTATCCTGAGCTGAGCCAACTCTCCCTAAACACCCTCCAACTGGTTAGCCAGCACCTTCCGAGTTGACTCATGTGTTGTAGAAATGTGCTATGTCTGTCGAAGAGTATAGTAACCCTCTCAAAAAGCCTACTTAATCTCACAAACTAGTTGGCCCGGAGGAAATCTCGCCCGCCTGAGGTGCTTGTCATGCCACAACTTTCGTCGCCCACTGGGCTACCACTTGCATTTGTCCAACTTATTTAAAGTGTACAACCTCTACTTCAGGCATTCCTTGTCATCGAGTCTATTTTCAAAGGCAATCCTCAAGCTAAAAACCATGAATTCTGTAGGGACCATTGCTTCTTGTCCATACATCAGTTGAAAAGGTGTATGGTTGGTTGTCACTTTGTACATGGTTTTGTAGGCCCATAACACTGACAGTAACTTTTCTTCCCAGTCTGCCCCTTCAACCTTGCATGACTTATAAATGACCGAGACCAGCACCTTGTTGGTTGCCTCAGCTTGCCCACTTGCCCTTGAGTAGTACGAACTCAATAGAGAATGAAAGATCTTGAACTCTGTCGTCAGCAACTTAATAACATGATTTACAAAATGGCCACCTCGATCACTCGTTAGCTAGATGGGAATGCCGTAGCTTGTGATGATCTGCTCATAAATAAATCTTGTCATACTCACTACCGAGTTGTCCAGGAAAGCTAGTGCCTCCACCCACTTTGTCAGGTATTCCGTAGCCACCACAATAAACTGACATCTTCGAGCCCTACTTTCCATCAGGGGTTCAATAAAGTCCAAGCCCCAACGTTCAAAAAGTTCTTGTACCTAAGAAGGATTGAGAGGCATGGAATCCCTCTTCAATGCTTTTCCAGCTCTTTGACAAGTATCACAACTTACATCCCACTCCCTGGCGTCATTGTACAATGTAGGCCACCATAGACCCACAAGTAGCACTTTCCTCACCATCAGGTTAGCGCTCCATGTGTCCGCCTGCTGGACCTTCATGCGCCTCCCAAAGGACACTTGGGATTTCTTCCTCCATGATGCATCTCTATAGTACATGGTCCAGTCCCATCTTATAGAACAATCCATTGATTAGCTGGAATGCCCTACTCCTCACGACCAACTTCCTTCTTTCACCAGGTGGCATGTCCCTCGAAAACTGAGATGTGGATAAGTACTTGTCGATGCTCATGTACCACATCGGGAGTACGACAATGTGAAATAGATGCGCATTAGGGAAATCATCGTTCACCCCTTCAGGTGGTTCACCAGACTTGATGCAGAAGAGTTGATTGACAATCATATGGCTCTTCTCGGGCCAAACAATGATCATGAAGGTGAATTCTTGTAGCAACAATAACCATCTGCTCACCCTCCCCTATATGATTGGTTTATTCACCAGGTACATCAGTGCCTGGTGGTCTATGTAAAACATGAACAATGTCGCTAGCAGATAATTTTTGAACTTTTGCACTGCATAAACCATCCTGAGCGCCTCCCTCTCCATCGTACTATAATTCTTTTCCGCCCTCAACAACCTGTTGGCAAAATAAATGGGGTGGTCTAAGCTGTGATCGCCCACATGAGCCAAAGTTGCACCAATTGCAAAGTTAGAAGCGTCCATATGGACGTGGAACTCCTTGTCCCAATTCGGATACGCCAAGATTGGTACTCCAACCAGTCTTGTTTTCAACTCTTCAAAAGTCACGCCTTGCTCGGTCCCCCAAATGTAGGGTTCTCCCATTCGTGTCAACTTGTCCAGTGGGTAGGAGACTTGAGCAAAATTCTTTATAAACTGTCGGTAATAGCCAACATGGCCCAGAAATGAGTTCACCCCCGTGACATCCATGGGAGGCTCCATCTTTATGATCACTCTAACCTTGTCATGGTTTGTCTTTAATCCGGCCTTGCAAATGATATGACCCAATAACTTCCCTTGTGGGACCATAAACATACACTTCTTCGAGTTGAGTGCCAACCTTGCTCTCCGACACCTCTCCATGCATTCTCAAAGCGCTACTAAATGTGTATCCTGCCCGCTGAAGATCGACCAGTCATTGAGGAAGGCCCTGAAATTTCCTACTGACATCTTGTCAAAGATGTGCAGGATTATCCATTGGAAGGTTGCTGGTGCGTTGCATAGACCGAAGGGCATCCGATTGTATGCGTACACGTTGTCTTCCACTATGAAGGTTGTCTTCAACTTGTCCTCCTTCGTGATGGATATCTGGTTGTATCTGAAGAACCCATCCATAAATGAGTACATTTCATGTCCGACAACCTCCTCCAAGATTGTGTTTGTAAATGGTATGGTGAAGGGATCTTTCACGATGACAGCATTAAGGTACCTGAAGTTGACACAAATTCTAATTTGGTTGGCCTCCTTTTCCAATGATATCACAATCGGAGACACCCATTCGCTTGTCTGTACCTTGAAGATGATCCTTGCCTCAAGCATACGGTCAATCTCCTCGTTCACACTCGCTACATAATTTTTGTTCATTATGTAAGGCCTTTTCCACACGGGTACAGCTCCAAGTACCAGAGGAATGCGGTGTACACACAACTCCAGCGGTACCCACTTGAGGTCTTTGTAGGTCCCCGCAAATACATCCTTATACTCCAAAAAATTCTTAAATGCCACAGCCTTCAACACAAGATTCCAGTCATTCCCTACCAAAATGTTGCGCGAATTTGTCTCATCTCCAAGATTTGTAATTCGTAGGGATGGTTCTTCATACTTTATTGGTCTCTCGCCATCAAATTTATGGGCTGGGGTTTCATTCACATGGGCCTTCCCCTCCCTGTACTCCCCGTACTCTGGTGAGAATAAATCTTTCTCCAACACTTGTCCTACTTCCTCCACCTCCAACATATAACTGTGAAATAGCTCAAAGTCTTCCATCTACCATTGGAAGAGTCCATTCATCGAGCCCGTTTCATCCTCCAAACACTCCTCGAGTTCTAGAACACCTTCGTCATTAGGCTCCATTCGGGCCCTTCTTTCGTCTATTCGGTCATTCTCTCCATCAAACTCCGACTCTAGGCAAGATGCAATCTCTTCGCTCACCATCTGCATATGGAGGTAGTTGACGAACTTCCGCCCTCTGCTCTCCATTGAGAGGGTGTTTTTCTTCTAGTTGTGATTGACCCTTGCCGCAACAAGCCACCCCCTGCCAAGAATGGTATCATATCCTTTCTTCTTGAACAGAATCACAACGAAGTCTAGCACAAACGATTGCATGCCTATGGTGACTTGTTGCACTAATAATGTCCTGAGGGGTTTGATTCCCTATTGGTTTGCACCCAGTAAATTGAAAGTCAAGGGCCATAGGGTTGGTTTTCTGAGTTTCTTCCATGTCTCTTCTAAAAGTACATTCACTCCAGACCCACCGTCCACGATGGTATCCGTCAGAATAGTGTCAAGGATGCCCATCTCCACGACTGCAGGGTGTCGACAATTATTTACTGCCAGCAACATCTGATCTATTGTAGACCCACCAGGAATATCTGTGCGCTATGTGGTGCTAGGTTGGACGGAGAAGGTGCTCAACAATGTTGTTTTGAACCAAGGCATGGTGTGAAGGAGATCCTGGACATTCACCAATACCTCCATGTGTAACATTTGCCTTAGTATATTTTGTTCAGCCTCCGTCCGACCAGAAATGCCAACCATCTCATGTGTTTCCTTTCGTGCCCTCATTGCCTTTTCAATCTCCTCTCTGACCTCTTGTACCCTCTACTTCTCAGTACGGGGGTCAAGGTACGTGGCCTATTTTGCTTGTGCACGAGTGACAGTCAATACTTCTTTTTCACCCATACTTCCTTTGATGTTTAGAAGGTTGACACCGGGTTTCGGACAATTGGCATCTTCATGGTCTCCGAGGCCACACCATCGACACAACTTTTATGATGTGTCCTTTTGACAGTCTCAGGCAAAATGACCCCACTAGTTGAACGCCCGGCACTGGATCATCGGTCGTCCCTTGGCATCATATTGTATCCGACCTATGTTACTATTGTTATGATTCCCTCCCTTCGCGTCGGTTGTTTCAGAACCCGCTAGATGATGCATTATTGTTTGTCTACTGGAAGGTGCTTATTGCCTTGGATGTGGATGGTTGCTCTCATGTGAAGAACACTTGTTGGTTCCTCGTTTTCATGTTGTATGGGCATTCCTTGGTGGAATGGCCCATAACTTGACAAATGTCGTAGAATGGGTTTCTAGAAAAGGAGCCCTTCGTGTGACCATTCTCCTCGCAATCAGTGCACAACTCCCCTTCATCACTTTTGCCTGCACTCCCTTTCATTGTTTTAAATTCCTTCATCATTCTTTCCATATCTTTTTGGAGAGCGTGTACCTTCTTATTCGACTCCTCATCATTGTTGCTCTCCTCTAATGAGTCGTCACTTCCCGATAATGTCTTGCCCCTCTTCTTCTTGGAGGTTATCCTCACTTTCAAGATCCATGGCTCTATTGTAGGCGTCGGCGTACGATGTGGGAGGTACTATCTTCATTTTTTTCGTAAGTGAGGGCTTCAGTCCCTCAACAAACCATCTCTTCTTCAATTCGTCGACAGGTTGGCTGTCCATCTTCCCCAACATTTCTTTGAGCCTCCTGTTGTATGCTCTCACCGTTTCCTTCCTCCCTTGCTTTGTACTATAGATTTTTGCTACTATTTCATTGTCATCCCGAAGCAAGCGGAACTCAATCTAGAATTCTTTCCTCAGGTCATCCCACATATTTATTTTCGTTTTGTCCATATCAGAGTACCAAACAATGGCGAATCCACATAGGGTTGTCGGGAACTGTTGGACCCATTTGTCCTTGTTAGTTACTCCATTTGCCGACCAAATTGTTTCGCAGGTACAACAGTGTCTTACGGGATCCTCCTTCCCGTCGCCAATAAATTTTGGTAGTTTCTGCTTCTATGACATCATTCTTCTACTTCAATTACTTCCGGTTGGTTGCGCTCCCGAACTAGGTGGGTTGGAACCTGACAGATTGTGTTGACTACCGTGCCCTAGTGTCCCTCCAACACTCTTGGCTGCACTAGTATCCCTGACATTCCTGTCTCTAGCCTCTTCCCCTTTGTTCCTTTGGGCTTCTCTCGCCTTTGTACGTGGTGTGACGATTAAGTTCCCTAACCGATTCTTGGTCTCTTCTATCAAGTCTTCCCCCCCGTACTCCTAGCAATATTCCTCACTACCGTACTCCTAATGGTATTCTTCCCTATCGTACTCCTAGCGATATTCTTCCCTGCCGTATCGTTTTCCTTTGGCTTCCTCACCTACCGTGACACCAGCTTGGTTTCCTTCCACCGACCCTTCCTCTGGTAACTCTTCGACAAGTCTCCTCAGTCGTCGCCTTCTTTTCACCTGTTGTTGTAGCGTAAAGGCCCTCTAAATAGCCTCACAATTGTTTATATATTATTTCTTATTTTTATCTTTGTTTAGCAAGTTAGGCATGAATTCCTCTTCTTGTGCATAAAACGTAACAGAACATGATATATAAAAGAACACCCAATGCTTTGTTTTAATTCCTCAATTATGTACAATATAGGTCAGCAATACGACATAACCGTAACAACGGCTCCAATGCTCTCTTTTATTTCTATTTCTATTCCAAAGGTTTAATTATTGTGTTGCCTCTGTCGGGTTTCATCTCGTTCCTCCTCTTCCCTTTGGCTATTCCTTTGTCATCTGTTTTTTTCGTAGGCTTGAAGGATTTGTTACCGTCTATTTTCATGATTGGCCTCCTCACGACGGTTCTGGAGAGCAAGGAAGGTTTGTGCCAACAGTCGAGGGAGATGGCACATTAACCAGTCCACTGTAGGACTCACTCCAAGGGCACTCCACACGGCACTTTCTAGCACCTCTTCATGTGCGGCTTCCCTCCTAACATGAGTTTCAATCGACACTTGCAGCAACGCGACAAAGTCTTTTGTCAATGCCCGTTCACCTTCAAAAAGTTCTAAGTTTTCCTCCTTGTGCTCTTGGCTGCTACGTGCACTATAGTAGATTGGCTGGCCCATGAATTTCCCTTCGCCATCAACACTTTGTCACTTCCCGAGTTTGTATCGGCAATGGCGCCAAATGTTTACCGCTTCGAGTAAAGTGAGTTAATACATCATACAGATAGCAAGTAATGTAATACAATAGAAGACAATGCAATACTAGAGAACTGCCAGCTTCTTCGTTAATGCCAGATAAGCTTACATATAGTGTTCCAATTCCCCAAGACACTTATTCTCATATATCATGATCCCCTATTCCATCCGAGAGAGTATAGATATAGACCCGAGGGGGTGCGAGGCGAACTGCTGCAACCCATAACTGCCTACCCCTTAGTTACACTAACAAACATAACGACACTTAACAACATTTATATTATTTCCTGACAACAAATATATACCAACAGAAAGAGAGAAGAGGCAAGATTTTAACTTGCTTATCACAACCAATAGAGAATCGAAGCTAAAGCCAAACCAAACAAAATGGAAAATATTTTAGGTTGATGCTGATTGACGATTCACCCGGGATGCGCTTGCATTAGAAAACCTCAACAAACTCAATTTTGACTCGGGCTCAACAAATCAGCAAAACTATATACTAAACAAAATTCAACAAAATTCATCAAAGATGAGTAAACAGATGACTTCAAAATACAAAGTCGCTAAATACTCCTAACTACCTATCTACAACACACTGAAAGTCCCCGATGAGTAGTTGAGCAAGTTAATTGCCACCCTCTACAACTCACGACTACTTAGATTTATGTGAATTTTTGGCAGGTTTTGCATCTATCATTCAAATATGTTGAATTTGCATCTCTAACTTATCATAGTTAATAATTACATGATGGAACAACTCAAGCAATATGAACACTCACAATTCTCAAGAGCCCTTTAATGGAATTGCTTGGTCTTAATCATATAATAGCTGGAGAATGAGTAGCTTTAGAGACAATGCAATAGGCATCGCCTTTAGTAGTAACGGAACAATTTACAACACAGCTAACACTACATGAACTTGATAGTTAAACAAAAATAATGGATAAATAACAGCATAGGATACCAAACTATTTTTCTCAAGTTTTGTATCAACAACATGAGTACCTATGCTACCAAAATGACCTAAAACCACTGTTCCATCGAGTCTCGGGACAGAGCAGACACATTATGAAGGGCAGTGGGTAATAGTGCAAATATATATATAGTACTTTAAGAAAATATTTATATTTTATAAAAAATATCTATAAAAGGAATAACATATGACATTTTGAAATACTAGAAAACATTTGGTATTGCATTGAATGAACAATGAAAATGCTGCATATGTTTATAATACATTCAATTTTTCAAAATGATGGTTACATTCAAAATTTAAATAGCCAATGGGACACTGCCATATATCATCTCTCATCCCCAAAGTCCGCAAAGTCCGCACTAAACTCCTCATTACTCGAACTTCTAGACACCTCAAGCTCAAGATGATCTAAGATTCTAAAGCAACCAGCCCTATCTGTGCTACATCTTCATCAAGTTGTGTTGGCTCCTCCACCTCTACAAATCATCAGGCTACAAGACTCTCCATGAACATAAGTGCATTGCAATCAATGGGATGCAAGGCACCGTGTACAACTACAACCTTTCTCTTCTTTCCTAGAGGTAAGTCAGTTCCTCTTAACAGAGTGGATCAAATTATAAATAGACCAATTCCTCTCAAGAGCAGAACCTACAACAGCAAATGAATGGCTAGAGTGATATCAAAGTAGACTCATGCATAGTCCATCATAGAATTAGATCTTCTAATGCCATGGTCCCCCAATCTGTCTTGGCCTCTTCTAAATATCCCCTAAGACTGGCAATTTTTTTCCAATCAGTGTGAATCATGTTGGCCTTTGTAGAATCATACATCTTTGGAATGGCTATCATGGACCCTGCCTCCACCTAAACACTACATGGAATTTGCACATACTGTGATATCTGCTTCCAAAAACAAAAATTAATATTAAATTATAATAATCATTATCATTATGTGCAGTACCAAAGGAACGATATGTTAATTACTGAGTCAAATAAAAGATTGGCAATCAAATATTACTAACTAATAAAGATGTTACAACTGAGCAAATAAACATGGATTACCAGATAATAATATTAAAATATTAAAGAGGATCATTGACAGCAACAAAGTCTTAAGACCGAATCACATTACCAAGGAAAGACTATCAGATAACTTAGTAATAGCAATTATGGAGGAGCCAAACTATCGTAACTCACTCTCATCCTCAGTGCTGCAGAACACAAACCTATCTGTGGATTTATTAGCATATGTATGTGGAGACTAGTCAAATGATTAAAGACTCAGTTTAGCTGCCGTATTAGAGGAAACAAACATCTATATTGCTGCAGCTTGCATAATAAACCAATCAGTATAATTCTGGAGTAGATACGATTGAGTTAGTAATTACAAATCATAACAATGATTAATAATAATAAACAATATTTAGAGAACGATATTGTTTATGAATGCAAACAGTAGTTAGTTTGTCAGCAACTTATTTAATATTGGTTAAGGCAAGAATAATATCCATTAACAACTCAATGAAAGGATGCGATTAGCATAAGACCAGATCGATTATGAAAGCAAGTCTAATCAATAACTATAATTGTCATGAAGTGTGATTAGTAAAGGAGGTCATAATGAATGGACATGAGACACGCCTTTTGGGAAGCAATTCATCCTTCCACTTGGGAGATATATGAAGGCACATTTCCACTTCAGCAATGGGGGAGATATAAGGAAAATCATTATTTATATTTGGTATTCAGAAAGGAATACGGATCAACAGTGCTCATTAAAAGAGAATTCATATTATATTAATGGCTGGCAAGTATCGTATGACAGAATAGTGATATGTTGTAACTTATCTATAAATCACTGCTGAATTGCAGAATATTATATCTGTGTTCTATTAGGATCAGAGATCCTTATTTATTCTAATATATTGGTGTGAATATATGTTATACATATATTTAATAATCATAATACCAGAATTATATATCAGTTATATATATATATATATATATATATATATATAGTAAGATCATAAATGTGTAAACATTCATATTATTAATAATAATAAAAATGAGAGTATATATATATATATACACACATTCATATTATTAATAATAATAATAAAGAGAGTATATATATATAGAACTTATTACTATTTGACTTATAGAAGAGAAGCTGTAATGTTACCAAGGAGGGGATTGTATGAATCCAAGCAATGGATATCTGTCCTAAGATAGGGTAGGGGTCAGTGTTTTGGAAGCCTTGAGGGCAAGACACAAGATGCGATACGGATTTGGACCTGTAAACTTTGAGGGAATCCATTGCAGTTAGTATCTAGGCAACTTGGTTAACACCTACTCCTTAAGTCTTTGAGCGGGGATAGTAATAAGGTTGAATATGAGTGTTAACGAATATACAGATAACTTAATCTGATATAAATAAATAGTTCTTTTAACTTCAAATGTCTTATATCCCTTAGCTTGGGACATAAATATCAAATCTGTGTAAATTTGGTAATAACTGAGACTAAACCCAATTAGGGGACGTTACACATACCACTTGAAGTTCAATGCATAGGCAGCCATGTGTAAGAGAGTCTTGCGCTTTTCCCATCAGCAAGCAATGATTGCTGAATGTACTCATTGTAGAACACTAATTTGGGGTCTTTGTCTTCTACAATTGCCTTCATTTGGCCAAGCACATTGTTAATGCATTCATACACCTCCCCAAAATTAGGTACATTTACTTTCCCATATTGAACAACTTTGAAACCTAGAGCAATGAGGGCAGCAATGTATTTTGCATCAACCCAAAAAGTATCAATCTTTGCCACCTCCTGTACCACCTCTCTAATTTAAAAAAGGGCCACCAATTCCACTCTCTTGTTATGACTGTTACAATGCCTCTAACAACTCAAGCATCCTCTCCAAGAGAATTAAGTTTAATGCCTATCTAGTATCCAAGTTCCAAAAAATATTCTTTAAAAATGTTCTAAAAGATGCATGTGAAGTATGGTGGTTGCGATAAACATTCGCACATCTCTAGCATCATTAAGCACATCTTTGATCCACGTGATTTTCCACATGTCCTTGTATTCATGGTATCCACACAACATGGAGTTTACCAAATATGCTTGTAGGCTACCTCAATCAATTTTCCTGCAGATTTGCACACATATGCAGCATCAGTCACTACTTGCACCACATTCATTGGCCCCATCTCGTCAATAGCATCTCAAGTATTTGGAACTGAAAAATCGACATCCTTGCAGTTCCTTGAGACAATCAATAGCCCCAAGGAAATAAGAGCACTCATTACATGTACCATGATGTTGGTGAGTAGAGAATGCCTAGCATCCATCCACCCATCCATGATTATGCTACATCCACTAGTGCCCCAAGCAAAACTCATTTTCTCCATTGGAATATTAAACTTCAAATAGTTCTTATCCTAGATTATTGTTCTCAATATTGTTCTGAAGGATTCAAAGCATTATTCAAAGCTCAATGTAGGCTTCCTTTACAAATTTTCTTTTATAATTGTTGAATTTAAATTTTAGTAACTAGTTAGTATTTAGTAAATTATAAATTTTAGTTGACAAATTTACTAATTAACTTTCAGGTTTACAATTTATATTGTGGCAAATTTCAAATTTTAATTTTAATTTCATTACTTTAGTTTTGCAAATGAAAAACAATGTAACACGAGGACGCGTCTCCCAAACCCCAACGTCTCTAGTATGGGGACGTCCTGGGGACGGGGAGACAGGGACTTGGCATCCCTCACCATTGCCTTTTTGCCGCCTAGCCGTCGTCGTGGACATAGCGACATGAGGGGACGCACATAAGTCCCTGGGAGGGTAGGGGGACGCCCAGGCATCCCTCGACCATCCTAGGGACTTCTGCGCATCCCCCACCAACAACACTTTAACAAAAAGCAATTTTAAAAAAATCATTTTTAATTTTTGTTTTGGGTTCTATTCGAACCCTAATTAGGTGTGGGCCCCATCTTGCCCACTCCATGCCTTCAAAAACCCCTCCGTGCTTCATTCTTTCTCACATTTGCATTTCTAATTGTTGAAGGTAGTAGGTAAAGAAGAGTGAGGAGAGAGAGGAGTGATTGTAGGAGTGATAGAAGAGATTGTCAGTGAAAGAGGAGCAAGAAGAAGAAAAGGAGGAAGATTCTACACCTTTATTGAAGAGACTAATCAAGCATAAGGTAGGGTTCTTGTTTTACTATCTGACTTTTTTTTCTAAATTGCAAATTATTTTTAAAAATTTAAATCTTCAATGTTCATTGGTCATTGTAATTTGTTTTACAATGTTTTTCATTATTGTTGTTCAAGAATCAAATGACAAATGTTGAATGTTTTAAAATTTAATTTTTTTTAGTTTCTTACTTCTTAGTTTTGATTTTTGTACTTCTTTTATTTTTATTTTTGTTGTTTCATTTTTGTAAATAAGTATTAAAAATTCTTTTATTTATTTTGTGATGAATCTTGAGGGTAAAATGAAGAATTTATGTTGATTCTTCATTTTGCCCTCAACATTCATAATGTTAAACTTAAAATCAATAATTTTTTTATTTTTTAAGTGGGCTGAAACTAGTTGCTTACTAAATTTTGTGAAATGCAGTGTCACAATGAACTCTCATAATCATTCTATGAGTGGAGATGAGATGGAAATTCAGTCTCGGAGTGGAAGTCAATCAAAATATGAGGTTGAGCCTGAGGAGAGTGACCCAAATGCCCACACTAGTTCCATGGCTAGTGGATCAGCTTCTATAGATTTCCCCTCCGAGCTTTTGAAACAATTTGTTAGGGGTCCTTTTGATCCCAAGTCTCCTCTCAAACAATTTGCAACAACAACAACAATCCCAAATAGATCAAGCAGTGGTGGCAAAAGAAAATCGAAATGCAACATTTCTAATGCGGGATGGTTTGGGAGCATCACTAGAGTCAATGCACACTTCCTCTTTTGGACAAGACAAGGTGTGAATCCATGTAGATTTTTGCAGGATGCTAAAAATATCAAGTACCAAATTGAGTTCAACAAGCTTTGGAGTGTTCCTAAAGACGATGTAATTGCAATGCCTACTACTCTGTCTGCTAGGCAACAAGTTCAGACAATTCAGCAGAAGCAAAGGCCAAAGGCAGCAATATGTTTCTCCTCGTACATTGCATCAGAGAGCACAAATGATGTCAAGGTCAGCCTCTGGACCTTCATCCACTCAAAGTGCAGTAGGGGAGGGCAGTAGCAAGGGGAAACGCAAGGCAAGAAGTAACCCCATAGTTGATTTGTTCAATGTGCAATTGAGGGATCAGATTGATGATTCCATTGGCAGGTTATTCTTTGTCAATGGCATCTCATTGCATGTAGCTTGATCTCCTTATTATAAGGAGATGATGTCGATGGTGGCAAAGGGGGGAGCATCATATGTGCCACCAGCTGGGCACAAATTGAGGACAATGATCTTGGATAACAACTACGCCAAGATCAATGTTTTCATGGAAAAGATGAAGGAATGTTAGATATAATCTGGATGCATCATAGTTATGGATGGGTGGACAGGAATTAGTCATTGTCCACTCATCAACGTCATGGTTACATGTTCAGAGGGCCCATACTTTCTCAAGGCAGTTGATTATCTAGGGCATCACAAAGATGTCAATTTTCAGTTTGAGGTCCTCAAGGAGGCTATTGAGGAGATTGGGCCACAAAATGTGGTCCAAGTAGTGATAGATGCAACACATGTGCAGAGCTGCAAGGAAGCTTATTGAGGAAGCCTGCAGACATATTTGGTGGACTCCATGTTGTATGCATGCCATGAACAATGCACTCAAGGACATGGTGAAGATTGACTAGATTAGAGGAGTGATCAACGATGAGAGAGATGTGCAAATGTTTATCTGCAATCACCACACTTCACATGCACTCTTCAGGACCTTACCGAAGGAGATCTTGAAACCACTTGAGACTAGATATGCATCCTATTACATTCTCTTGGAGAGAATGCTTGAGTTGCAAGAGGCACTGCAACTCATGGTTATGATGAATAAGTGGAATGGGTGGGCTAAGGCCAAGACAAGGCAGGGGAAGGTGACGAAGATAGTGAAGAGTGATCAGTTTTGGAGTGATGCAAAATACATTGTCTCTATCATTACTCCCATTTTCCAAGTGATCAGATATGGCAATGGGGATGCACCTAACCTTGGAGAGGTGTATGAGTGCATCGATTTTATGCTTGACTAGATGAGAATTGTTGTGCGAGAGGACCCCACCTTAGCATTTTACAATGAGCACATTCAAGCTATCATTCAGTGCATATGGGACAAGCTAAACACTCCCTTGTACATGGCTACTTATGCATTGAATCCGAAGTGGTACATGTCTAGGCCTAGTAGAGTTATACCGCTTGAGTATTATGAGGTGAAGACAAGATTCTTCAAGTGCATTGATAGGATGTTTGATGGTCCTATTGCTAGTCATGTTCGCATTGAGTGGACGAAATTTGCCAATCTTAAGGGTTACTCAGAAGTGATAAAGATGGACATAACAACTATGGCACACGAGGACCCAATTTCGTCATGGAAATGTCATGGAGTACAGAAAGCAAAGATTACCACACTAGCCATTCATCTACTATCTCTGGTTTCTAGATCTTCAACTACAGAGAGGAATTGATCTACTTATAGCTTCATCCACTCTCTTAGGAGAAACAAACTTACTTTTTGGAAAGCGGAGAAGCTAGTGGTTGTACATAGTGCCTTGCATATCACTGACTGCAAAACACGCGAGTACAAGGAAAGCCCTACCGCATGATGGGATGTAGAGCTAGAGGAGCCAGCACAAATTGATGAGGATGAGGACGCAGAGCCTTCAGATGCAGGGCTGGTTGGTTTTTTTTTTGTGGATCTTGTCTGCAAGGAGTCCGGTAGTTCCAATGATGAGGAGTTTGCCTAGAGGGATGATTAGAGGCCTCTCTTCACTACATTTTGACATTTTGTACTTGTTTTGATATCATATTATCACGCTACTCATTGTAATCATCTTTATGGTACAGATATTTTTGATATAATAGAAATCTTTCATTCGACCTTTCGACAATTTTATAATTTGTAATTCGATATGCAATGTTCCATTGTTCATTGTTCCAAGTATTTAATATTTGGCATTTGCAAGTTTGCTATTTAGTATTCACTATTTTACTTCTAGTACTTATACAATTATAAACTTCTACATATTTCAATATCTAGCATTTCAAGTACTATATGTATAGCATATACAACATCCCCCCCCTCCCCGCCGCCCCCAAATTGGACCCCCTTGTCCCTCATCCCCCAGGACCCGTGTTACACTAAAATAAACTCTCATTGAATTGAAAAAGTTCCTAATTAGCAAAGTTTAGATTTAATTTCATCCCATCAAACATTATGAATTCAACTCATTATGATTTTCTTGTATAGTTAATTTTGCATTTTGTAGGTAACTTCATTTTGGAGCACTTTTAGCACAAAAGCAGTCTTGTCATTGCATACCAAGTAGTGCAAATCTATAGGTCAACAGTTAATTTGCTTGTATGACTATCTATGCAAGCTGATATATTTAGAAGGCAAAAAAAATGCATATTTTTGTTAAAAACATATCCCTTTATATGTTATGAAAGGGATCTTCCTAGCTCCTCAATACCCTTGTTGCCATAAGGGAGCAAGGTATAACTATGCAGTAGGGGTATAGAGGTTGTCAATCCTCACTACCCTTCACATAAACTCCAACATCTATTGTAAATACTAACCAATCAACACTATTCCAGCAACTGCTACACCACAAAGAACTTACATCACCCAGTTCTTTTACCCAACCTCAACTCGTTCATCACCAACTATTCCACCACAATGCAACCTCAACAGCCTAACCACCCTATCACCAACACACCACCTAAGAGCCACCTCAACCAACAATATCACCTATCATCCAACCACTAGCCCTTCAACAACAATTGGCCCCCTCCATCTAAATTTTTGATCTATGTGAATTTAGACGACACCTAACTTGCTAATGCGCAAGTATTTTTTGAGATAATTGTTAAAAGAATCAATTTTTCATGTACTTTGTAGTGATGTAATCGTTTTCCACTTACAATCCCTAGTTTGTGCGAAAGCCATACTTTCTCAAAGATTTAGTCATTCCATCCTCATTTTTGCAACTATGAATGTTTGTCTTTCTCGTAAGACTCCTATGAATGAGCCATTTATTTTTAAGCAAAAGATTTTCCACGAACTTGACAATGGTGTCATTTGTTTGATCTAATTTTATACCAAGATTGTACTTTCAATTTTATCTCTCTTTCAAAATTGTAAACCACCAAGAAAACAAAGCAAGTATTGCAAAAAGACTAATTTATAAGACCAAAAATTATACTTTTCAAGTGTGTTTTACTTGAGCTAATTTGGGGTGTGTTAAAGCAAGCCAACTCAATTATAAAGTTTCAGTTCATGTACTCATCTTTGGAGGCTTACACATGCAAATTTTGTAACTAACTAAACAATATAAAGTCCTAAATCTAATGGGGCAGAATCTATCTAAAATGTTTTTTAGGATAGGGACAATAAGGCATAAGGGGATGTAACCCTCATATGGTTTCTCAAGGTCATTTTTTTAGGGGCTGGTAGGGTACCACTATTAAAAAATTGGGAAATTTTTAAAATAAGGAAATTCTAAATATTCTTTTGATAGCATTGATAAGTGATTCATCATAGGCATCATAGAACCTTTGATAGTATGGTTAATTAAATAGGAATTACATATATATGAGCATGAATTAATAGAGACATACATGACTAGCGTGTATATTCAGATGAGATTTATCATCGAAGTTTTCTTAAAGCCTTCAAGAGTGCATGTTTTGTTGTCAAGCTCATTAACAAATAGGAACAATTAAGTAAAAAGATGACTGGTTATGTTCAATTTGAACTCAGCTAGGAAACTAATAGATGGATTGTTTTATGCCTTGTCAATGCAAGGTATGCTAGATTCAGTTTTGCATTATGAAACTATCATTTGTTCCCAACTATGATTAAGCTTGTGTTTAGCAATATAATGATTGTAGTGTGCCAACTTTATCAATGGCAATACATGTATACTGAATAGGTTGTCCATTGTACATAATAAGCTAATCCTTGACCGTGACAGACAATGAAGATGCAAGGATTTACAATAGGGGATACGTATTTTGTAGATCTTGTGATCATTATTAATCATTGCTCTATTACTTGGTCAAACTTATTACTTTGGTGGGCACCGGGGGCTATTCCCCCAACAAGTTCAAGAGGTGATGCCCCTAGCAAGATTGGAGGGTAGAACACCAGGAGAGGTTGAGAGACAGTGCCCCCAACAAAATAGTATAACAGAACCCCTATCAAGGTTTAGGGGCAACACTAACTTAGAGCTTGTGCAAGTATACATACCTTTTAGAAGTCTACACTTTTGATTTTATATTTAAAAAGGAAAAAAATAGTGTAGATATTTTATTTAAATGCATAGCACTACATATGCTACAAGAGGTGGGGTTTATAATCACTCAATACCCCTATTGTCAAAGGGGACATTGGTATGACTGCACAATATCAAATGAAAGACCTTCATGGTGTGCCCCATTTCCACAATTTTCTATAAATCTTAGATGGGAACATCATAAACCAAAAAAGCATTGAAACATTGTAAAGTTTCGTTTTAAATAGTAACTAAAATGTGCTTACAGATGTTAGTGGGTGGAAAGCCATCTCTAGGATGGATGTGGAACATATGAATGTCCCCTAACTATCCTATGGGGCAGTTACCCATCCTTAACATACCCAAGCGTCCCCTAAAAAAATTTTACCACACTGAGGATGTTTCAAATCGTTTTTCGAAATAGGTAACAGAGTAAGGATATCCTGTCTCCACATCCCCAAAATGCCCACTATAGGAGACAAGGTCATATTTAGTACAGGATGTGCCTTCAAGAAGCATTCTAACTCAATAATGTTATCACCTCAAATATAGGAACTATTAGTCAAAATGAGACAAAATTTTGAAGCACAAAAGAGGGATTCACCTCCTACCTCTATGGATTTGGTCTTGATCGAAGTACTCACTAGTCAAAGCATGCACAGGTTAACAAGAATGATCACGTCCTCAAATTGATTAGATCGTAGACTACCACACAACATGGGCCATCTCACACATTGAGTGCCTCACACCATCTGGACCAAATTTTAGGAGAAGCTTGCTTATTGGAAGATCTTGAACATTGTGATGGAAAAAAGACTCTAATGGTCTTTCTCCTCCTACATGTGTAACACTAATAGCTTCACTAGTTCTTACTCAAGCATCTAATGTGGAAAACACATGTCCCATTCATTTTTTTCCCTTGGTTTCACTTAGGAGGAATTGTTGGCTATAGAATTGCACCTTAATATTAAGTTTAATTAGGTAATTTATTTTATTTGCTTAGCTAAATTAGAAAATAATGAACATGTCATATCCTTGACTAATGGGAATCTTTTGCCACTTGTACCTCATTCACTAAATGACTGATAATATAATAATTAGGTCTCCCTCATTAAGATGAGCTTTTCCAACACCACTACTAATACATATTGAGTCAATTTACTAGATCACTAAGACTGACTCAACTCCTTTGAAACATTTGTCGCCCTAAATTATGTATCTAAGAGTCTATATAGTGTAGTTTATTTCTCTTTTTCTAATCATGAATACAAATATCAAAATATCATTATTCTCCTTTTGTTTGAATTGTAGATTTAATTGTTGCACCAAATTCTTCATTAAATCTAACAATCGTACCCAAATTATTTATCAATCAAGGGCATTTCATTCTATATCTAACATGATTGATTGACGCCCATGAAATGATAATTGACTGATTGGATGAAGTAATTACAAAGGAGACGAGGTCTCCTTAAATAAGGAAATACAAAGACAATGTTTTTAAAAGAACAAACGTTAAGTGAGCAAAAATTAAAGTATCCTATATTGTCTAATTGACTAGACGCATTAAGTGACCAGATACATTAAATGACTTAAATGAACATTATAAGGTAAATAATACAATATTATTCTAATATCCTCCCATAATGGTCAATTTATTATATAACTACCTACAGAAGACAAATTTGCAAGTCATTTGGCCATGAATGCATAGAAGGTGGACTCCTCCTCATAATGTTTCGCGATATGAGCCTACTTCTGAAACCCTCCCTAGTTGGACTTTTGATCAGCCAACCGCTTTCTACAAAATCGTTGTATATGACCAAGTTTACCACAAAAGTGGCATGTGATGTTTTTCTTGAAGCTCTCGTCAAATTTGTTGAGTCCAATCTATTGAGTGGACTCGCCTTTACCTTTGTCTTGGGCAGTAAATCCCTGTTCCATACTGGTTGTGGCACTGCTGCTACCAAATTGTTGTC
Source organism: Chamaecyparis obtusa (assembly GCA_027943335.1). Classification (NCBI taxonomy): domain Eukaryota; kingdom Viridiplantae; phylum Streptophyta; class Pinopsida; order Cupressales; family Cupressaceae; genus Chamaecyparis; species Chamaecyparis obtusa. Next base: position 1,522,972 of record BSBK01002490.1, on the reverse strand, counting down.
TTCACCTAGTTTGTTGCATTGGCTTATTGCACAACTCATAAAACTTCAAGTCAACATTAGAAGAGGTAATGTTAAGAGTTTCAATGAAGTGCTCATAGGATCATGGTAGTCTTTTCAACGTAACAACCACCATATCCTCTTCTTCCATCGCGCGACCAGTAGCCTCCAACTGATCGTGTGTATCCTTGATCTTCAGAAGATGCTCCTACAGAGACATATTATCGTCCATCGTGATTGAAAATAGCATATTCAAAAAGAATGCCCTACCTTTGTCTAACATTTCATGGAGATTTTTCAAATGCATCCAAGTCTTTGTAACAGTCTTGCCAGATGGCACTTCTAGAAGCATCTCATCAGTTACCAATAACTAGAGCAACATAACCACTTCATGATTATGCCCATCATACTTGTCTTGATCTTTTCCCACCATGGTGAGTAGAGTTACCCAGAACAATCTGGTCCAAGCACCAGTACTTGAAAATTGAGAGCATCCTCTACTTTCATGTATTGTAGTTCATGTTGTTGAAGCATTGATTGTTTTCCAACATGTTGGCCAATGATGCCATCGCCCCCATTTTCCAATAACACGGAAACCAAGAATGGCTGTTCAAAAGACTGCATTGCTGATTTTTTCTGTCAAAAATCAGAAAACCTTCAGCGAGCTACAAGTATTAATTGTGAAAAATATTATTTTTAAGGTCAAAATCAGTCAAACCCTTTGGCATGCTTCCCAAGGCGATCTGCTTTGAGAAAAAAAATTGATTTTATTGTAAAAATAAGTAAAAAACAAACAGCATACACGATTTTCTCAAAAAATTGGACAATAATCTTCTGCACAAAAGATTGTTTGAAACCTTAGTCAAAATTCTCCAGGAAACAATTAAAAATTTCATAAACTCTACATGTTTTATTGAAAAAAAAAAATAAAAAAAATCGGATGCCATTGAACACACCTCCCAAAAAAGGCACCATACTGTCAAAACCCTAGCCACAGGTATTAACTGAGCAGAGATCACAAAAAAAAAGCCGCACAAAACAGAAGGTTCTGAAAAGAACAAATCCTCAGGTTGGGAGAAGCAGAAAAAAATTACGCAAAAAAAAAGACCGCAAATAGCACCAGGAACACATGAAATTCTCAGAGATAGGTTGCAAGCTTCGAGAGGAGCCATCTGAAAATATTCTTCGTCCATGTGGTTATGAGGAACGATCATCATCCGTGCCAAGAAACAACCAAATAAAAACAACACCCAGAAAATGATTTGCAATGCCACTCAACAAGACACAAACCAGATCACGTCAAGAAACAACCCCAAAAAAGCTTCCGCGGGCCCAAAAAACACAACAAAATGCAGGTCGTGCAGAAAATTCACTGCACAAAACGGCCACGGTTTTTCAAAATGACACTAAACACCTTTAGAAAATCCTTGACCTGCAATTCAAAGATGTGATTTGTAGGAACAGCTTTAGAAATTTGCAATCTCTAAAAACCCTCGACAACACCTTCAAAAAAGACCATTTTTTTATAAAAAAAACCGAATTTTTTTTTTTTTTCTAAAATTTCTAGGTTGGCTCACGATTTTTCATAAAATATCCTTAAGAACTTCACAAAATAAATTCCAAGGATTGTAACTACAAAATTTTAAAATTCCCCAAAACACTAACATATGGGCTCTAATACCATGAAATGATAATTGATTGATTGAATGAAGTAATTACAAAGGAGACGAAGGCTCCTTAAATAAGGAAATACAAGACAATGATTCTAAAAGAAACAATCGTTCACTGCAGAAAACAGCCAAGACTCTTCAAAATGGCACCAAACACCTTCAGAAAACCCTTGACCTGCAATTTAAAAGATGCAATTTGTAGGAACGGCTTTAGAAATTTGCAATCTCTAAAAACCCTCGACAGAACCTTCGAAAAAGAACTTCAATTTTATAAAAAAAATCGAAAAAAAAAAATTGTTCTAAAATTTCTAGGTTGGCTCACAACTTTTCATAAAATATCCTTAAGAACTTCATGAAATAAATTCCAAAGATTGTAACTACAAAATTTTAAAATTCCCCAAAACGCTAACATGTGGGCTCTGATACCATGAAATGATAATTGATTGATTGGATGAAGTAATTACAAAGGAGACGAAGGCTCCTTAAATAAAGAAATACAAGACAATGATTCTAAAAGAAACAATCATTCACTGAGAGCAAAAATAGAAATATCCTAAACTATCCAACTAACTAGATACATTAAATGACTTAAATGACCATTATAAGGTAAATAGTACAATATTATTCAATTAGCCCACATAGAATAGATGATGTCACAATAATCAAACCCACCTCCACATCCCAACCACCCCATTCTGAGACTCCATGTAATAACCAAAAGTTTTACACTTTTTAAATATCTAAAGAATTGTGGAATGAATTAGTTAAAGGAAACACGAGTGTCATAATGTTCAAAGTAATATACTCTGATATCTCAATTATTGTTTTACACTTCATATGACTAAGTTGGAAACTATGTCCAATATCATTTTTACATGAGAGTTTGCACCTAACAAGCGAAATCCACAAAAAAATCAAATGCACAAGAAATTCCACTGCATGTCTGGGTGGTCAAGAGAACCAGACTAGAAATTCTATTCTACCTGGCATGACATCAATAGTGACCCTTTTTGTTCCCCTAACAACCTTCTTGCCACCACATGCCTTGCAAAATTCCTGCACCCAAAACATGATTAAATTTTTTTATAATAAAATACAATTTGATCAGCCTTTATCTTATATAGAATGAAAATTTAATACGAGAAAATTATGAAGGAAATTCCAATTTAGTTTGTTTGGACATTGTTTCAAAAAAAGATGTACTCAAACATGCCAGAAATGAACCAATGTAAGAAGTTCAAAGGCATCTTTAAAAACCAATTATAAAAGAGGAGGTCAAATGTAAACAACAAACGACAACATGGACAAAGAGCTTTCATTATAATATATGTTCAGGCACAACAAAAATCTAACATTATCTTTCAGGAAAGAACATTGCCCCAGGTGACAGACCAATAAATAATAGCACAAAAGAAAGCAAAGTTTATCAAGATCCTTAGGAAGAAGAAGCAGATAATCAACAGAAACAGCACGCATTAATTAATTGACAAAAAAAAGTGGGGGAGTTCTGCCAAACAAAGCATAAGCATGCAAAAAAGAGAATGGTGACATAAATCTTTGATGATTAATGAACGGAAAAATCAGGTGTTTAGCCATTGCAAAATTCAAATTGCAATCAACCTTAATCTCATTCTTCTGAGTGGATTTCATCGCATAAACATTAAAAGCTAATTTCAGAAAATGTAACTCTTTGTGTTTAAGCATCTGGTAGTCCTTTATTCTACATATAAGCAGCCAGCTTAAAATTCAAACCATTACAGTACAGTATTACAAAAACAACACAAGAAACACAAACTTGGTCCAACAAAGAAGGATAATATTACCGAAACGACTTACAATATCATTGCTGCACTCCTACCTTAATTTATGTGAAATACCTAAAGTCCTTACTATAAACTCTGATTTTCCCTCTCCAGGCAACAAGGCTTTTCCAAACCAGCATCATATGCAGCTATAATATTACCAGGTTGTTGTTTCTAGATTATCTAACATGCATAAAGGGTAATCAAATGACCTCATGAATGCATCATTTCTCAAGACATTCTCCAATTTAATATGTAGAGACCCAAAAGAAAGAAAAAACAGATTTCTGTATGGTGACAAAGTAAATCCCAAACCACAGAGAAGGTTCTCAACTCTCATCAACCTCTTTCAGCTTCTGTTGATTGATTTTTGCAGTTTTCACCAAATGGACTGTTGCTTGACTGAATTCTATAGTAAACAAGAATTTCTGTTGAATTGACTATTATATTCTGTACCTGATGTGAGGAGTTTGAATGCTCTACCTGCTGAGTTGACCAGAAAATTCCGGTACTGATTGAGAAGTCCACTATTGACCATATTGAGATTTTATACTCGTCATTACTTTTAGTAATGATTGCTTATTCTTTATCTGAGAACGATGATGGAATTACCTAGCACATCTTGATTATTACTGTTACAGAGCTGGTTGGTAACCCAAATTAGTTATGCCTCTTGGAAAGAAGCCTCAAAAAGACATATTCAGTATAATTACTGATTGGGTGGATATGTGCTGATGTGTAATGTCCCCTTAAGGGTAATTCTTACGAATTACAGACTATTAACTCACAAAATCAATTGCAAGAGACTTCTTTCCAAAAAAGACTTTAATAATACTTAAAATGATGATAATTGATGCTACTTAATGCAAGAATGATAGATTATAATTTACAATTGTTACCACTCATAATATGATGCTATATGATATATTACTTATCAATAGGATAGAGTATCACTGCTATCTCTGGTATATCGATGAGATTTATGTAAGCATAATCTCTGTTATATATTTGATCTGCACTTTTGCTATAACAATATGAATTGATATAACAATACAACTCTTCTCAATGTTGCTGATTGCTGTCTGTGATATGGCCCTAAGGAATATGCTAAAATCTGCTTCTATGACTTATAGCAATGATGTATCTTGCTGTTCCTGATCTATCTTTATAAATATGCAAATATATTCAAGATTGTTTATAGTGACATTATTGCTGTTTCTAATCTGTACCTTCTACATATGCAATTGTCTGCAATACGGATTATAGCAATAATATCCCTGTATGATTTGTTTTTATAAATATGCAAAATGGTGGTGCTCTTTCTGATTACTTTCCTTAAATATATGCAACCTGATTTGTCAAAGGTGAGTGTTCAATTGAGCAATCAAATAACAATGAATATAAAATAAGAAATAGTTGATGATGTTCCCTTATGCACACTTCTTAATCTCCCTTTATACCTTCATATACTTGGAAAGAGGCAACTTCATGGAGGGAGACACCTATCCAAGGAGCTGCATCCTTTAATAACCAATTTTGCTTCTTAATAAAGATTGCACCTTAGCCAAATAATTATATTGTCTCTTTAGCATTGACTTTAATATTAGTTTTGACTTATTTAACCAATCCTAAGAATAGCATTCTTTTGTTGCAAACAAACATCTTAGTTTAATACGGATCACTGTTTATTCCCTAAGCTATTGCTTGTTAAAAACGACTTAATATAGTCGCTGACTTGCATGTAATAATTATAATCGCTGCATTTATTTACTTCCCTTGGAATTTAATTAACTTTTCCATTGCTGGTCAAACTAAATAATCTTTCTTCCAAAGCGATAATAATTGATGATTGTTCTATTATGTCCCTTTTGTACGATGTGTAATGTCCCCATTTTCTAGTCTCTTGAGATTAGCTTAGTTTGGCGACCCTAGCAAGCTAATCAGGTGATCAGAGGGGGTCAGTCGGCAGAGGTTGTCGTTGGATTCCATTCTAGAGGTTCTGGCTGTCAAGTTTGCTCTTCGTTTGGGACGGATTGGATGACTTACTATTTATAGTAAGTGGTATTTTGGGCATAGCTTGGTTTAGCAGGGCGCCTGCACAGTGTCATCAGGTGTTGCAAGATCGTTTATCAGGGATCTCCAGTTTGAGGCACTTGCTATTTTTAGTAAGTCTATTTTGGGGCAATTGGCTATATTTGGCAGGGCGGTTTAAGCTCGGATGCTATTGTCAAAAGTTCGAAGAATTTTGTCAATGAGACTCAGTTGCATCACATTTATAATAAAAGTTATTAAATTAAGTTATGTTAATTTAATAACTTATGGACTTTAATGTTTTAATTTAATGATGTGATGGTGAAGGCTCTTTAATGAAAAGTGTCATGAAGAAGATTCATTAAAAGTCTTCATATATGCCTTGGTGAAATTGAATTCATTGCCTTATGTCATTTATTGAAAATTGCGAAGTTAAAAAGTTTGCCTGGAGAGGAAATTCAAAAGTTTTGAGGATGAAATGAGGGTTTGAGCATTTGGCCTTGAGGAAGCGAGCACTTCTCAAAGATTAGCACTTTGAATTGGTGTCCAATCCCAATGAATTGTCCCAGCTGATTGAATCAAAGGATAGTTGCAGGTTTTACTTTTTTTTTCAGAACCGTACGGATTCCTGCCTAAGCCGTATGATAATCTGCCTGGGCCGTACACTGTTGTGGAAGGACAATGATGGGGTTTGATCTCATAAGGCTGTGTTAGTTCTGCAATTCAGGCTGTGTTGAGTCTTGGTGAACATTGACATTCACCTGCAGAAGCATGTTTGTGATGTGAGGTAGACTGGAGACTCCTCACAATATTTTTCTACAGCAAATTCTGTAGCAGCCGTACCACATAATTAAGGTGTCAGATTTGCTAATGAACGCTTGTAATAGTTTTAATTTGATAGTTGTTCAATTCTATTATTTCTGTAATAAAATTCAGTGGTGGATTAATAACGTGTTATTTTATCAAGGGGTCAAAAATTTCAAAGAATTATTGAAATTCATATTTGTAATTCATTAATTTCTATAAAAGCTCTGAAAGAAATTTAGAAGTGCAATTAAATTTGAGAAAAAGCCAGTTTGCAGTTGAGAGCCAGTTGGGCTCTTTACACGATGATGTCGATATTTATTGTTTTCATATCTAGTTGATACAATATATCATTTTGAACATGGTGCTGCTCCCTCAAATCATGAGTCTCTTTCAAAGACTTGGACGTTGCTGACTACAGAGCCATTTTGCAATTCTCTTCTCTCGGGACGCAGCTGTTCTTCAAACCATCAAGGGTACAATATTGAGTCCCTATTGCTGAAGGCATTAGGACTCAATGGCAATAGAAGATAGAAGACTATCATTTTCTGCTTGTGACCAATTGTCTTCTAATCGATTGATGCGGAATTTGAAACAAATGCTATTCATAATGAACGAGTGCAATGCATAGAAATCATTTGTAAAAGCAATACGAGTGTCCATTGGTTAGTGGCCTATGGCCCTTAATAGGGTTATTACATGGTGCTTTTGAATTCAAAGAATATTTGTCTTGTTCATGCATTCACCTAAATATTTCTTATGACACGTCCTAGTCTCTTGAGCTAAGCCAAGGATATAAGGTTTCTCCTGGTTGGCTATAGAACTGCACACTTTATGGAAATCATGAAATCATCATATTTACATGAATGCCTTCTTATGCATATAATTCTCAATATTTAAAATTTAGCCTGTTGAATTTAGAAAGAATGGGAACTTGCCAGAGCTCAAAATACAATCTAAGAGAGTAGAAGATTAAGTCAACGTGAGTTGGCTTTAGATTGAAAACTCTTATGGTTCTCTAGTCCTCGTTTTAGTTTGAGACCCGCCACCCAGCCACGTATCAACAAGGAGTATGCTTGTTTGGCCCTTCTTGAGAGATCACTTCCAAGACACCTCATCCAAGATGACATTTCATGATACTCTCATCCAACCCACTCTTCTTTATGGTTCTTTGGCTTGGGGGCCTTCCCTTCTAGAGTCTAATTGGGCTTCCATTGAACGGATTTAGATTCTCCTCCTTCGGTGCATCATCAGATGTTGATAGTCCACTCACATTATTGTTCTTACTAAGTTTGATGCCCGCCCCTTCAAACTTGAGGCTGTGATTTGGTTTTTCCACTGCCTCTGTGGTTTCATTGACTCCAGAGGTACCTGTCTTGCTTATTGCTCCTCGGAGTCTCTTGCCTCTTATGTTGCTTCCTCCTGTTGGACTCACAGCTGGATCACTGGGACCACGGCCCTCCTTGGTTCTATCGGGATTGAGATTGACTGTTACCCCCCTTTCCACTACTCTCTTGATGTCCCTCCTCATCTATTCCCCCACAAGGAGTCGAATAGGTGCATCGAATCAGACACCTACAAGCAGTACATTCATACCACTTGGACCAACCCCCAAGAGGGTCTTCACCCCAAGATGGCCTTCTATGCCAAGCACTTTCTTGAGTTATAGGACAGTCTCATTGTTCATCCATCATACATCTCCCGCCATTGGTCAAATTCTCTCAGGATCCCCCTTGGCTCTTTTAGAGTAGGGTCCCATCGACTTCAAGTTGAGACTAATCACCAATTGGACAAGAGTGACAAAGTTTCCCAACTTTGCAACCTGAGCGAGGTTGAGTCAGAGGAGCACTTTATCTTTTGTTGCGATATTTACTATGAGATTAGGGGAACGTTCTACTGTCTTTTCAGAGATGCCCAATCCCTCTCCAGTTTTTTTAGGTTCACAGACCAGACATGTCTTGCTCTCTACCTGTAGGAGGCTATTCGATTCTGAGACCACTCTTCAGCGCCCCTCATGCCCCCAGTCCGATCAACTCATTACCTCCTTTTTCTCCAAGACTCCCCCCATGTGTGGCACCAAAAGACAATTGGCTTCTCCTAGTCATTCCAAGTCTATGAGACCCCGCAGAGGTTACACAGAGATCCACCTCTTCCAGTCGAGCAGGCAACATACAGCGAGACCGCCTTTCTACTACGGCTTATCCTTTGGTCTTGGGGCTCTTCTCCATTGCTCTAGCTGCTTAGTTTTGTCTTAGTGGTATGGAGTTCCCTACTCGCCCCTCCCCCCCCCCCCCCCCCCCTTTGGGTTCTGTCTTTCTTTTTGTTTGTTTTTTTTGTTCTTTGGTCACCGTTTGGTGTTCTTGCTATGGGTTGTCCCCTTGTTTGTACTCTTCAATCCCATTAACCCATTTGTGGTCACTTGTTGGACATTAATAAATTTATCTTTATCTTTATCTATGCATTATGATGGCATTGGAATGCCCTCAATTTTTTGAAGTGACAATTAGTTAAATTAATTTTTATTAAGTTGTCAAAAAATAAATAAAATATTCAAATGATGACTTAATATTAATCAATTTAATTAAATAATATTAAAATATTAGAAAAATATCACTTTATTAAAAAAAAAATTCTCCAAATAAGATTAAAATTAAAGTTGGCCAAGTTGGCCTAATATTCTAGATGGTTCTTGGAGTTCTTTGTAAGGAAGTTGGAAGGAGGAAGAAAATATGCTTATGAATTTGATTTGATTATTTTTTTATGATGATGAGAAGCTGTGGACAGAAACCTTCAGTTGATCAATAAGGATTGGGCAAAAACCTGACTCTTTCTTGGGTGGATTAGCGACAGAGCTAGGCAAATTTGTTAAGTCTTCTTAAAAGACAAATTTGTAAGGGTTGGTTCAGAAATAAATGTTTGCTTCAATTTCTTATTGGAATAATATGGTGATTATATTCTATATACTTTACATTTCTAACTTCTAAGTATTATCTGGCAAATGAATTGTGGGTCCCAAATTTCATTGGGACATTCTTCTAAGTTTGGTGCATATAATCTCCGCTACAATATAACAGTCCCATGAGCATACTATTAAGCTGACATTTCATTTAAAATAGTGAGGTTCCCCTTTGTGAAGTGGCATATTAATATCGGATGTAAGATATACTTTATAGTGTTTCATAGAGATTATGCCAAGGAAATTACTTTAGCTGACAAATGTTACATTGGTCAAAGTTTGATTATTATTAAAGCTGTTCAATTATCACAGGTATTGTCAGCAAACATTTCTTGTGTTCTGACTTTACATATGCGGACTGGGCAGATATGTGGAACAGAGCCGGTATTATTGAAGTCACTTTGTAGAATTGAAGAACCACATCTTGGATTGTGACAAATTAAGGTGCTGAACCTTTGTTTGGCATTGATTATCTTATTTATCAGGAGAGATATCACTCATGTTGGTTGGATGCTCTGCTGTTGGTGATTGCAACCTAGATTGGGATCAAATTTGTATTCATTGCTAAGTATACATTGACAGCTTCTGCCTTTGCTTCTGCATGTGTGAGGCTTCTGCAAATACTGGAGACTATACACTGAATAATAGATGTTGCTGATAGATACAACAAGAACACAGACTTCCAAAATCAGTACTTTTGAGTATCTCAACCTGCTATTCTTTCCATTTAGTTGATATCAGTCTTATAGTAGTTGTAGCAACACTGAGGAAGTGATTACAGACCCTATACAGAGTTTTGGAAGGCAAAGATAAGCTACAGCAGTTTTCAGGTTAGATTTGATATAATATTCATGAAATCAGTTTGTTATTGCAAAAGTAATTTCCAGTTTGGGCTTGAAAATAAAATTAGATTTTGTAAATTGTCTTTAATATACTCAGCTGAAGCTATAGCAGATTGCTGAAGTTGTCCAGAATCAAATGAATTTGTATCAATATGCATGCTATTCATGAATGAATAGTATGTGAAAGCTGTTATCCACAACAACATTAAACCTGAACTCAGAAAACATATTACTTATACATGCTCGCAAATTGTTTGACAAAATTAGTTGAGGAAAACATGTGAATATTGGTGCATTTGTGCCAGTATGGCTTGGGGATATTACAGGCATCATCTTACTATTAATGGTAAGCAAGTGAACAAAGAAGTCATGGTTTTCAATTGTCAATTGCATTAAAGTAGAAATAATTTCTATCCCAAAATCCAGAAAAAATGTAGTATACCAACATTCACAAGTCAATTGTATACTTATCCTATCACCTAATTCCCTATCTATCTCATGTTGCGTATTCCATTCATTCTATTAAAGAGTTGAATATTTGTTTCTTTTATTTGTATATACTCAGAATACAAATGGTACCAAACATTGAAGTGCCATTCTACTGATCAATGTGTAATGTCCTTTTCTGATAACAAGATATAATAATAATAAATTAAAAAACATAAAAACATATATAAATAAAAGATAACATTATTATAAAACATAAAGTTTAATTTAATCAAGAGTCAAGAGACATATGATGACATTAAAAATAATGTAATGTTTCTTTAATGGTCATCTTAATTGCTTTAGTTAGTTTGTATTTCCTGTTTCTATTCAAGAGTGTTTCATTTAGAAACATTGTCTTCTTATCTATTATAAGTAGAGCCTTTCGACTCTGTCTATATTGATTTATAATAACATGGTATCAGAGTGAGTTGAGTCGACGGGGTTTTATAAAGTTTGGCAAAAAGGTTTTATAAAGTTTGGCAAAAATTTAAAACAAAAAAAAATCAGGGTCTCTTACTAGGAATTTTTTCCAGAAACTTTATAAACATTTTTTTATGAAAAAAAAACATGGTGTGAAATTGTTAGAGCTTTTTGGAGATTTTTGTGTCTATAAATTCACAGGCAGTATTTTCGTGGGAAATTGCAAGGTGGGAAAGAATCGTGAAGGCGTTTTGTCTGCACATACAGTCGAGCCACATGTTTCTTTTGAGTAATGTTTTTCATGCATTTTTTCCTCTACAAGCCAAGGGTTTCTGCACCTTTTTTTTCTCCTTTGCTTGGAACCTCCATTTTCTCCATCTGCATGTACCCATGCTTGATCTCAGGTCCACACAACGACTCCTTCCTATTGTTTTCAGCCCACATGAAGGGTCTCACAATATGCAGCCAAGGTTTTCAAGCCTATGAATTAGCATCTGCAACCTGTGTTTCTCCTCTAGAAACCATTTTTCTATTCGATTGCAGGATTTTCTGCACCTTTTCAGGCCTCTGTTCATCGTTGGCTACCTCCGCGACCCGCATCAAGGGTTTACGTCAAAGTTTTAGGCGTTTCTAATAGCGACGACTATTCGTGCTTTTGTTGCTAGAGTTTTCCGATTTTCCTCAAAATCAAGGGTTCTAGGTTTTCAAGATCATCGTGTTTATTTTACGAGTTATTTCTCTGCTAGTATTTTTTAATATTTTCCTCAAAAAATTATGTTTGGTTTTTCTATAATTTTTTCCTCAAAAAATTATCTCTAGGTTTTTTCTAATTTTTTCCTCAAAAAATTATATATGGGTTTTTATAAATTTTTACTCAAAAATTATATCTGAGTTTTTTCAACTTTTTCCTCAAAAATCATGTCTGGGTTTTATAATTTTTTCCTCAAAAATCATTGTTGGGTTTTATAATTTTTTCCTTAAAAATTGTTGTTAGGTTTTATAATTTTTTCTTAAACAATATCATGGGTTTGTCAATTTTTTCCACAAAAATCATGGTTTCTTGCAGTCTATTTTGGGTCATAGTACTCATCTACAAAAGTTTTTGCCAAGTTTTAGGACAAAATCGTGGCTATTTTCTTGAAGAAGTGGAGGGTTTAACGAGTTTTCCTCAAAATTGTGGTTTTAGTTTCAGAAGTTGAACTCAGTGTCTCTGGCTTTAGGGACGGATGATTTTGTTACCCAACATCAGGTTGAAAGGTTTGTGGTTATCTTGGTCATATTCAGGTATTCTGCAGAATCAAGAAGGGTCTGAGAAACAGGCTCATTTTGCAGAGCATTTTGAAGAGGAGGAGGCAGCCTTCTATGCATTCGTGACCAAAAGACCTGCAGATTATGTCTTTGGTAGGGTAACAAGAATGATGATCATTAAGGGATGGTATTGAAATAATGAAATGTTTCTTTAATGGTCATCTTAGTTGCTTTAGTAAGTTTCTCTTTCTTGTTTCAATTCACGAATGTTTCATTTAGAAACGTTGCCTTGTTATCTGTTATAAATATAATCTTTCAACTCTATTGTATATGTCAATTTATAATAACAGAAGAATCGTGATCTCACAGGGAGTCATCATTGTGAAAATCTGAGTTTGAATTAAAATACCTTTACAATAAGCAGCAGCAGAGTATGGCCCTCTAATATCACAAATCAGGTAGCACTAAAGGCAGAAAGGGTGTTTGATTGAGAAATAAATTGCTGCAAAAGAAGAGGGATTGAATAATCAACTGCTGGAAATATAGGACTTGATTATTTAATATTGTTTTCTGAATATTAGATCTAATTAACAGAATTCATTATTAGCAGTAATTCCTGATTCATGTGAATTTCATATTTATTCTAGTTGTGTAAACTCCCCTAATTGAGAGAAGATTTTATTATTTAAAGGTTAATAAGAAGAATTAAAAAGGGACATTACAAATGGTATCAAAGCTATGATGTTGCCAGCCTGTAGAGTAAAGCAGTGTTGGATACATTCCATTTCCAATCACAGAGAATTGAAAGTCTGCAAGGAAGATAAGAGATGAAAGGTTCTATAGAGGCACAATACAATATTTTTCAGCCAAAGTTCTTACAGAAAGAAGTGGAGACGGATTTTTTTCAAAAATTATTGATGAAAATACAGAAGAACACAGAAAGGGACAAACTTGAGGCCCTCAAAATCTTTGACCAATATCAAAGGTTGCAAAATGATTTCAAAGCTAGTATTACCTTTGATGAGTGCTTATAAGCACTTGGGAACCATTATCCCAAAAAAGAGACCTATATGAAATTTGAATACATAAGGAAAATGGCTAAGGAGGAGATCAGAGAAAAAGATCCAAAAGAATCAAATTTTGATAGAAGAAACAAAGTCTGAATCAGATTCACAAGAAGCTGGTAAACCCAGGGAAGAAGGGTCAAAACTAGAGCCACAAGAAAATGAACAAGCCAATGAAAAACAAGAGGAACCTGAAAACCAAGTTAAAGATAAAGAGTCTTTCATAGGATAAGATGTTTTATTGGTTTCTAAAGATGGCATGTGTCACCAAAATATCAATGAAGAGCAGATAAAAAAAGGTTTCACTTGTTGGACGTGAAGAACTCAAGTTTAAGGAAAAAGCGCCAAATCATGCACTGTCTTTCAAACTTCCACATTGTGAGCCATTGATGAATATACATTTGACTACATTTTAATTAGCCCAAATTCAGAAGCTGAGTCACAAAAATGAAGGTGTTGAGGATATCTCAACAAACTCATCTTTCAGCAAATGAGGATGAGCATTTTGTTCACAACCTAAGGTGTGAGAATATTCAAGACTAAATGTTTCCTATGTCATTACAAACTAGGGTCATGTGGAAAATATGCAAAGAGCAGTGATAGAGTAAGAGATATAACTTGCAGTATAGGGCATGTGGATTCATTGTTTCAAGTTCAAAACAATTTAGCACATGGGATCCAAGTGATATTCTAAGGATCAAAGTTGATGGAGGCATTGAAGATTCAAAGGAAAACTGATTATGATACCTGAGCTAATTAAAAATTTCAGAAACACTCCTCGGAAGAGTTTCTTCTAGGCCACACAATATCCCAATTAATGAAAAAACTCCAGAAGCAGTCATAACTTTTCATGATGTGCTCGTTCGATTCACAGCCAACAACACTAACAAGCAATGAATTGATCCTAGGCTTTTCTATTTACAAAGGTTAGCATGAGCAAGATTAATAGGATAGTATCACTAATGAATGGGAATTCAGTGGTAAAGCTCATCAGAATCAGGATGAAGTTTATTCATTGTGGTGATTACTACTCACTTCCCACAAAGACGAAAAGCAGATTGGGCTATTGAGAAAGTGAGCTGTCATCTATTGCAGATCAGCCGACCAGAGCTTGAAAAGTAATGGCAGAATCAGCCTTGCTAGAAGCTACATCTAGAATGCTTATATGTATTTCTGCTAAGGCCTCCACATAGGAAAGTTATGGAAATTTTGATGTCCACAAGTTACTTTTTAGAGATTCAAGTGGACTTTGTCAATTTTCTTTATGCAGAATTAAATAGCCTTTTATTATTGTGCATGGGTACTGTGCATCCTGATAGCTAAAAAGCTAAAACGGGCTTATCTAGACTTTGTCTCTTTGCTTTATACAGAATTAATATCTTTTTGTTAGCATGCCCATCCACCATTCATTTCAGTTGTCTGTTTGAAGTTCATAGCATCCACACTTTTTGTATAAAGGCTCTATGCTCTACTGTATATTATTACCAGAAAAGAAAATTAATATGGTTAATCGTATTTGCAAGCCAGTAAACTGAAATCCATTATAACATGACAGCTACTCCCAATGGCATGTAATAATTAATATTATATTTCTATTTATTTACTATGTGATAATAAAAAAGGCCAACAACTGTTATTTATGGTAAGATGTAAGTAATCACTTACCTTTATAGACTGTCCAGTCCCCCCACACTGTGTACATGTAGACTGCATCCTAAAAGGGCCACGTTGCATGGTTACCTGAAATTTATTCATATGAATTTTAATTGTTAGTAAAGCATCTTTAAACACCTAAACAGAATGAACTTATAGTTGCCATGTAGTATACTTAGAGTTATCTAAATGAATGAAATTTGGAGCATTGACGGATATAGAAACACATTGGAAACTTTTGATAAGTTGGTATTAGATCACTAACCGTTCCCAGACCTCTACAGAGTCTACAGGTTTCAGGTTTAGTACCAGCAGGCACACCAGTCCCATCTGACGAAATGAAAAATCACAACGATATATTTACCTTAGCAGTCATTCTCAATCATCATCACAATCAACAAATCATTTATTTGATTCTAGTTCTATTAGTAAAAGAGACATGAGAGAATGCACAAAAATGGTAGTCCCTTCAAGGTTATATGACAGAAATAAAGAGAATTCCTGCATGACACTTACAAGAATTAAAATCATTTTCAGGAAACCTTAAAGAAAACAAAGATAGTGATCACACAGCGGAATCAATTTGTTCTGAGAGTAAGATAACATAATAGTGATTATACAGCAGAATCAACTCATTCAGAGTGTAAGAAAACATAATCATAGAAAGATATATTATTCTTCCACATAAGAAGGAACTCAATTGTCAGACACGGGCACAATAATTTTATGAATCTAATATGGATGTCCATGGTTCATTCAATGTGATAACTATTAGAGCAATATTCATTGAGCATAACAACTTCAAGTATAGCATGTGAATAAAGACTATTGAAAAGACATTCACAGACTTAAGAAGTTCTGAGAACAACCAGTACTGAAGATCTATTTCCATGAAAGTCGGGTCTGACATTCACATTTAATAAAATCAAACCTTAGTGCAATGGCTTATCTCACTTCTCCTGCAAACTAAGTGTGCTTGATACTTGATACTGGTGCTGGAATCTTTTCATTTTACATATGAGTGAAAGCAACAATGTTATAGGCAATATTGACAGGAATTCATGTTCAAATATGTGGTATTTATCTGAATAAGCATGCACAACATTTTAGAACTTGTATTGTAAAATACAAATAGCTTGCAAATGCATAAGATTATTTTCAACAATAATATGAATATCTGCAATCATCATTACCATCCAACATGCAATTTTCTCTTCATGGGATTGCACGTATCCATAAAATGATGACCTGGTTATTGATCTCTTTCAAGTTATCTTATCTGCAGTGTGTCATGTTGTCTAAATATTTTGGAGTTAGACTGCATTTTATAACTTTTGTTCAATCTTGCAAATCCTTCTCCTGATATATATTGAGGGTACTTTACAAATAAGAAAATACTTTCTTGTTTATAAAATAACAAATTTTAGCTTTTTTTTCTTGGTGCAATATGAAAAGGTAGATTTTGGAAATCAACCTTCCTTCATCACTGGACATCTGTTTAAATAGAAATTCCCTTATGACTCTTAACAATGCACATACAAAGTTACATACACAACTAAATATTTGTTTCAGGTTTTATAATTCGTGGGCCAATATGCTAGTGAACAACAATGAAGATTTGATATATGTATCTTACAACAGTGATCCATTGGCTAAGTATTAAATGAAAATGACATATAGCACATGCCATGGACATTTTCTTCGACTTTTGAAAAAGAGCCATAACAGATCTTCGCTTACCATATATTATATCTTTAGGGCATTGATTCATTGAAATATAGTGATTATATCCAGCTACTCGAATGTACATTTTTTTGTTTTGCAGGGAAAATTGTGTTTTTGAAATGTTCAATTGATTAGGGTAAGTACTAAATGCACTACACTTAGAGAACATCTCACACATATAAAGAACTCCACTTTCTCTCAGCAGCTATGTCCTTGTCAGATTTGGATTGTTGCACAACTAGCCTCAGCAATTGCATAATCACTCCAAAATGACTTGAACTTGGTAACAACTCAACAAGCCAAAGCATAAAAATTGGAAACATATAGCTCATATTTTTGGGGCATTGATTCATTGAAAAGTAGTGCTTATAAACAGCTACTGGTATGCACATTTTTTTCATTTTGCAGGGAAAATTGTGTTTTTAAAATTGTTTAATTGATTAGAGGAAGTACTAAATGCTAGTGAAACCCGGTGACACACACCCAGGGTAAAACCCAGAAGCACCCAATGCAGAGATGTCTCGGGGACGGGTACTTGGAATACCCAAGTACAGCCACTCCGCCACCAGGTTGCCGCTGAGATGCACCCGGAGCGCAAGGATGCCCAAACGTCCCCAATGCGTCCAGGGGACTCCTAGGAGTCCTTCGACCGCACCGGGGACGTCTGGGCATCCCCTGTCAACAGCCGGCGTCAAGCACAAAAGAAGTGGTTTTTCTTCTAGCTTTACTTTTTTCTAATTGGTTCTATTTGAACCCTAAAATATTGTGGGTCCCATTTTGGGCCCTCTAAGCCTTCATAAGCCCCATAAACTTCATTTCTATCTCACATTGTTTGTTACAGTTGAGAGAAAAGAGTGAAAAGGAGTGCAAAGAGTGATTGGAAGAGTGACTGCAAGTGAAAGAGGAGCAAGAAGATCGAGAGGAAGAAGATTCATCAAGCACAAGGTAGGGTATTTAGAATTTTTTTGTTTTATTTTCTGATTTTTATTTCTAAAACTAAATAGTAAATGTTGAATGCATTGTTGTTTCTAAATTCTTTTTCAATGTTTCTTGTTGAAAGTATTTTCATTTTTGTTGTTCAATGTTTGAAATTTCTTGAGTACTATTTTCAATTTGTAAGTCTGCAACTTGTTTGAATTTCTAAATTAGGCTGAAACTTAAAAGTGCAAACTAGTTTCTTAACAATTTGTTTTTGTTTTTATTTTTTTTAAATTACTAATTAGGCTGAAAATTTTTCATTTTGTGAAATGCAGTGTCAAAATGGCCTCTCTTGGGGGGTTCCCTACCTATGGGGGGGTTTGGGGGGGTACAAGTCTATCAAAGTATGAACTTAAGCATGAGGCAAGTGACCATAGGGCTGACCCAAAAGCCGGATCTACTTATGTTGCAGTAGGACCACCTTCTATAGATTGCCCCTCTCAGACTTTGGCAAAATTTGCTAGGGGTAGGATCCTTATGATTCAAAGTCTCTTCTTAAACAATTTGCAATGAGAGTACCAGGCTCAGCCCAAAAGCCTGCAAGTGGTGGCACAAAAAAACGGAAATACAATTTTTGTGTCGCAGAATGGTTTGGGAGCATCGCTAGAATTAATGCACACTTGCTCTTTTGGATAGGATATGGTGTGAATAAATGTGAATTTTTGTTGCAAGCTAAAAATGTCAAGTATAGAATTGAGATAAACAAGCTTTGGGGCATTCCTGATGATAGTGCAATTCCAGTGCCTAAGTCTTTGGCTGCTAGGCAACAGATTCAAGCAATTCAGCAATTACAAGGGCAGTGACATACATCCACTCGTATCATGCATCAAAGAGCAGGAACTATGTCAGATTCAGCTTCCGGACCTTCATCCATTCAGAGTTCATTAGGGGAGGGCAGCAAGGGGAAACGCAAGGCCATAGCTGATTTGTTTAATGTGCACACGAAGGATCGGTTAGACGATGCCATTGGTAGGTTCTTCTTTGTCAATGGCATACCATGCATGTAGCTTGATCTCCTTATTATAAGGAGATGATGTCCTTGGTGGCGAAAGAGGGGGGGGGCATCATTTGTGCCACCAAGTGAGCACAAATTCAGGACTACAATCTTGGATAGCCAGTATAACCAAGTGGGTGTTTTGATAGAGTAGAAGAAGGCATGCTAGATAGAGTCTAGTAGCAACATAGTTATGGATGGGTGGACGGACATTAGCCATCGTCCACTCATCAACATCATGGTTACATGCATAGAGGGCCAATACTTTCTGAGGACAGTTGATTGTTCAAGGCATCGCATAAGTGCTGATTTTCAGTTTCACGTCCTTAGTGAGGCTATTGAGGAGGTTGGGCCACAAAACGTGGTCCAAGCAATGACAGATGCAGCACGTGTATTCAGAGCTGCAAGGAAGTTTGTTGAGGCAGCCTATAGACATATTTGGTGGACTTCATGTTGTGTTCATGCCATGAACAATGCACTCAAGGACATGGGGAAAATTGACTGGATTAGAGGAATGATAAATAATGTGAGAGATGTGCAAATGTTTATCTCCAACCACCACACTTCACATGCACTCTTCAAGAGCTTCATGAAGGAGTTTTTGAAACCAGTTGAGACTAGCATTGTATCGTATTACATTCTCTTAGAGTGAATGCTTGAGAAGCAAGAGCGACTACAACTCATGATTATGACACAGGAATGGAATCAATGGGTTGAGGCCGCAAAAGAGCAGGGGAAGAAGGTGAAGGAGACAATGAAGAATGATCAGTTTTGGAGTGATGCAAAATACAGTCTCCATAATTACTCCGGTTTTCCAAGTGATTGAATATGGTGATGGGGATGCACCTACCCTTGGAGAGGTTTATGAGTGCATCGATTCTATGCTTGGCCAGATGAGGGTTGTTGTGCGAGAGAGGGACCCCACTTTAGCATTCTACAATGAGCACATTCAACCAATCATTCACCGCGGATGGGAGAAGATGAACACTCCTTTGCACATGGCTGCCCATGCATTGAATTGAATCCTAAGTGGTACTTGACTAGGTCTGATAGAGTTACACCACTTGAAGATGATGAGGTGAAGGTAGGGTTCTTCAGGTGCATTGCTAAGATGTATGATGCTGATACTACTGGTGAGATTCGCTCTGAGTGGACGGAATTTGCCACTCTTACAAGTAATTGGTAATTCAATATTCTTGATTTTCACTATTGGGTATGTTTATGACATTATGTTACTATGTTGAATGTTAAATGGTTTTGGTTCATGATGAATTTTGCTATGTTACAAGTTACTCGGATGCGGCAAAGATGGATATCAAAACTATGGCAAAAAAGCATCCAATTTTGTGGTGGAAATGTCATGGATTACAGATGTCAAAGATTACCACACTAGCCATTCAATTGCTATCTCGAGTTTCAAGTTCCTCAACTTTAGAACCTACTTATTAAATTGTGTATTCAAGAAATGTTTTAACTTTTAAAGTTTTAACTTTTAAGAAAACTTAAAGAGTTTTCAACTTTTCTCACACTAGCCATTTGATTGCTATCTCAGGTTTCTAGTTCCTCAACTGCAGAGAGGAACTGGTCTACTTATAGCTTCATCCAATCTATTAAGAGGAACAGACTTACCTCTAAGAGAGCGGAGAAGCTAGTTGTTGTACACAATGCCTTGCGTATCGTAGATCACAAGACACGCGTGTACAAGGAGATCCCAACAGCAAAATGGGATGTAGATGGAGAGTATCCAACTCAAATTGATGAGGACGAGATTGCAACAGAAACAGATGTAGAGCTGGTTGGTGTTCCTTAGGCAGAACTTGAGCATAAGGAGTCATAGTTCTAATGATGAGGACTTTGGCTTGGGGGATGATTAGAGGCCTCCCTTCACTACATTTTGACATGATTGTGTACTCGTTTTGATATTGATGATTGATCATGATTCATATCATGATCTTTATGATATTTTAGAACTGATATAAATCCTATTTGCTGATAATTTGAATTTCTATTTGATTTTTTATTTTTGAATGTTACTATTGGGTATGTACTATGTTACTATGTTGAATGTTCAATGGTTCTAGTTCGTGTTGTAATTTTGCTATGTTCAAGTATTTCAGTCTGGTATGTTATACTGAAACATCATTTCATAACTAGCATTTCAAGTTCTATATGTATAGTATACAGCACCCTGCCGCCTACACCCGTCCCCCCACCATCCCAAAATTGAGACCCTTTGTCCCCCCATCTTTGAAACTCTTCCCAGCATCCCCCAATGCCGATGTAACACTGCTAAATGCACTACACTTGGAGAAAATATCACTCATATAAAGCACTCCAATTTATCTCCACAGCGATGTCCTTGTCAGCTTTGGATTGCTGCAGAACTAGCCTATGCATAATCACCCCAACATGACTTGGACTCGGTAACAACTCAGCAAGCCAACATAAGACTTGATTCCACACTTAGCAAAGAAATTGGCAATAACTGAGAAAAGAGTTGACCAACTGCAACTCAAACCACCTAAATTAGACAAATTGTCAGAGTTAATAATTATTTATGGCAGCTCCACAAAGAACTGACTCTACTTGTTTTCCTAAGTATACGCCAAGCATCTACTTCAACACAAACACTCCATAACATCTGTAAGTTATTTTGTAGCAAGCGTAGCCAATTCTAATGTCCATTAAATCTTTTACAAAACCAGAAAATGTGATACAACAGAAACACTTGCATGCAAGTAATCACCATCTACCTTACCACCTAGATAAGGAAAACAAGAAACTAAAAGCATGAATACAGCTTAACTTTAAAATAGTTATTTAAAAAATATTAAAATTTACTAAAGAATGGAATATAATGAGGATTCAAATGACTTGCTCCTTGAAGGATTTTATTTAATTTCTAAAAATTTAAAGTAAAAGAAAAATTTTACACATGCTAATAAGAGATTGTTGGATTGTTTGAGAACAAGTCGTAAAATAAAAATTGGTTTTCAAAAAGCCCCAGGGTTTAATCCCACAAGTGTAGCCAGGTGCAAGCCCCAGCTGAATTTGACAGAAAAGACACCCATGGGTGATGGCATCTAAGCAATAGGATACCCCAAAACAGAGGGAAATATACCAAATCAAAAAAAATGATCATGAACAATAAAAAATGTGGCCATTAAAGTCAATCGTGATGCAAAATACCTCAAGGAAGTTTCCAACATACCTCCAAGACTAAAAACTGATAACATATACAAGATACTCAAGTGAAAAGTCAATCTAGCACATAATAGAGGAGAAGCAACCAACAAAGAAACAATATTACATGCCAGTGATTATAAGTTTCTAAAAATGTGAGTTCCAGTGTGATCTTGACAAATAGCTCAGAAATCATGCCATCTTCAACAATGACACAAGGTAGCAATAGCTTCTTTTATAAGTAGTTACAATTCATCAAATTCCATGTCAAGAAAGAAGTAAAAGCGTTAGCAACAAAGAACAAAAAATCAATACCTAAACAAAAGAAATGCACTCAAAGACCATAGGCTTATACCGCAAATTTCGATAAAACATAATCATCATGACTTCCAAAAGCATACCCACTTCAAGTAACAACACCACCATATCAAAAGCTCAAAACTATGAACCACTATCTTGCCCTCTACAAAGAGAGGCAAGAACAAAGGCTATCTGAAAACATAAATAGCAGAAACCCGTTTACATAATCGGATCTAAAATTACATATAAAAGAAAAATAATGTTCCACAGACTAATCCTTCTTGTGTTGAAAGACAACGTTCTTTTTGTTCTCAGCAGATAAATCTATGGACTTATCTCCTTCAGCGAAGTCTCTGGTTGGACGACAACAATAACATATGGTTATCAACAAGAAGATTGGGTACTTTCTGAATATGTGTCATCTCTAAGATATGGTCCAGCTCAAGTACAATCTAAGAAACCTAAGCAGCGTCACTTAAAATTCAAATGATCCTATAATTTTTCAAGAGATACAGATGCAAGCAATCATCAGCTTATACTGGCAATCCCTCCTAAATTTTTTATCCACAAGTCATACTAAATCAACATTCAGAAAAAAGGAACTTCCAAAGTCAGAAATCTGAAAAAATGACATGACAAAGGCAATGGAAAAGGAAATGATTACTTTGGGACACTCTTGGTAGATAATCATTTCAGAATGATTTCCAGCATGCTCAAGGCAGGAAAACCTCCTACCACTCAAAAGACTTAAGAGATAACAGTATCTATGAGGCTCCAATCATGCATTCTAGTGAGCTCAACACATCTCACAGTGACATTGATATCCATGCCAAAAAGAAAAAAGGACACTGGTGATATTATCCATGCAGAAAAGAATAAAGGATACTAGAAATAATATCCAAGCAAATAAATGAATAATTAGCATGGTATAAAGGTAGAATGTGTTCCCATTTGCATATCGCTATTTCATGGCACATTTCTTATCCACTCTGACAAATGATTTTTGACAACAGAATTTAAAAATAAAGGTAATAAAGGCATGCAAAGCCAAGCATAGGTTGGAATACTTTAAGGTGATGATATCCTACTCCATATACATTTGTTAAGACACTATATGGAAGGGTTTTTTTCCCATATGAATGATATGAATACAGAAACTTGAAAACTGATCATCTTTACCTATAAGGAGACCTCGCTTCCAAGATTTGGCTGTCCAGTGCCACACAAGTTTCGTCATCTTTTTGTGTCGAGAACTTGACACAATCCCTCTCATAGGTGCACCCAAACTCATTGGAAGACTTTTTAACTCTGTTTTCACTTAGATTTAAAGCCAATTAAGTGAAAACGAAAGCTTTATATTCTATTTCTTCATTGACTTCATCAATTAAGCAAACAAGAACTTTCTGAATCACTTAAGTGATTTGATTCTTTGTTGATATTGAAAAGTATTTCTTACGTGAATTTTGCCTTGCAACTTGACACAAGATGCCTCTTGGGCATATCCAAGCTTCTTGCAGACATTTCTTTTGTTTCCTTTTGATGGTTACAACAGTTTTTTCCATTATACTGTTGGCATAAAGCTTAGTTGTCATCATTGGCAAACATCAATCACACCAGTACTCAAGCTTAGAGCAACAATGGTGAACCGGTAGACCTACTAGGCAAATAGTATACATTCACCGGTCACATTAATACCGGTCTAGTCTTGCCCAACCAGTCTAGTAGGACACCACAGGAGGCAAATGACTCAACAGGTTGCACACTGGTTTGCTTTCAGAATTGCAAATTTACCGGTCAGTGCTTTATAATCCGATCCGAATTTTGCGGAGCATTTTTCAGAAGAATTGGAGTTAGTTTTTCCTACGAGCGTTTCGAAGTAAACTAAAGATTTGTTTGCAAGTTTTTTGATCAAGAGTTTTGCATGCAAGATTTTTGGATGAGTTATAGCTTGGCGGCACCATTTGGTGTAATAATAAGATATTTTCTTATAAATACAGGTCATCATGCATTAGAGGCATTGTTGTTGAAAATCAAGAGCGCAGAGAGAGCAGAGCAGAAGAGCAGGGTCTTCTAAGAAGGGATATAGTCACCAAGAGTGAAAGAGAGAAAGATTCAACAGCCAAGCAGAGTAAGGAGAGAACAGGTATGATCTGATGGACAGATAAAATGTCAAAGAAGATCATTTCTTTTTTTGTGTGAAGCACATTTAAATCCCTTAATCAGGGTGAACCCTAACAGGTTCTATTGTATAAATCCCTTTACCGTGTGACATCTTTGTTGATGTTTTAAGTCCTTTGACAAGGTGACTCCTTACAGGGTCAAGATCTTAACCGATCTCTTTCAAATCCCTTTACCGGGTAGCATTCTAACCAGTGCTTTGTAAACCTTTAACCGGGCATCTTTACTACTGCAATAGTGGAGTTTCGTGAGTTCTGTCCCACCGTGGTTTTTTCCTTCTAACCGAGAGTTTCCACGTATATATCTTGTGTTGGCCTGTGCATGTGATTTTTGTTTATGATTGTTTAAGCATTCTTTATATTTTGAGTATAAACCAGATAAGAAATAGAAAAAGATTACAAGAAATTGAATTTACTTATTCACCCCCCCCCCCCCCCCCCGTCTCAGTAACCAGTAAGGATTAACAATTGGTATCAAAGCCTAGTTCTCATGAAAAGGAAGCTTAACCGCTTTAGAAAAGATCATGGAGGGTTACAAGTATCAAAAGCAGCTAGAGGAAGCAAATGAAACTATTGTTTCTCTTGAAAACAGACTGAAAAGATATCTTGCTAAGAGAAAAGAACTAGCTTTGCAATTAAGTGAAAGTCAAGAAACAATTGAAGAACTATCTGGACGAAGTAGTTCTTATGAAGCCGAAGTCTCTGAACTCATGGAGAGACACATGAACCTGACTGATCAAATCTCCCATATGAAAAGAGAACAGGAAGGTCATGCTCTGAGGATGACTGAACTCATCGAGGCAAGCAGAAAAGCTGAGGATGAGAAAAATAGTGTCAAAGAAGCACTACAAACTGCTGAGAGAGCAAGAAACCTTATTGAAGATGCTCTAAAAGAGAGTGATGCTCTCATACTGCAATTGCATGCAGACATGCAAGGTATAACTCAAGAGAATGCAATCATGCATGAACACTTGCATGATAAAGATGAGGCATGCACAGAAATGGCTGCTAAAGTTGAAAAACTTAAAGCACAGCTGAAACTCTTGAGGATAGGAATGAGAAACTCAGAAAATACAATAAGAGTTCTGAGAAGCTGGATGAGCAACTGAAAGCTCAGAGAAGGCACAAGGATCCCACGGGACTTGTGTACATCAGTTAAGGCAATAAGGAAATTGGTGAGTCTTCTAAAGTCAGGGTAAGCAAGCAGGGCAAGAAGAAACCAACCGGAGACAAAGGTAAAAGAATCTCCAAACCCCCTTGCAAACATTGTGGCAAACTAGGTCATAAATCTAATGACTGTAGGAATGCACCGGTGAAACTTTTCACCACTAACAGTTACTGCAGTAACTCTTATAAGCATGGTCACAAGACCTTTGAATGCAGGTGACGATCAAACAGTGTGTCCAATGTAAGCAAGGGAAGTTTCAAAGGTTATTGCTTTGCCTGCAATAAATTTGGACACAAGGCTGAAGAATGCAAGTCTACCACCATGGCATTCAAATCTCCACCGAGACCAGTATTCCATAACAGGAATGCAAACCGGGGAACATTTATGTGTGCTACCTATGGACCATCAAGGCATAGGAACACCGAATGCCACTCACCATGGACAAAGAAAAAAGGGTAAATCCATGGAGAGGAACCCAAATGACTTGTTACAACTGTAACAAGATTGGGCATTGGCCAAAGACTGCAGAAAACGTCCAATGAACAAAGGCAAAGGCTCAGTTAAACCGGTCAAGAGGAATGTGCCTTCCAATCAAAAGGGAAACACCTTTGAAGAGACCAACAGGAAAGTAAAGAAGATATGGTCCAAAAAGGGGTCAAAGAGCTCTGAAGCAGAGAAATCAAAGACAAAGTCATCATCCACCGATGGTGATCTCTTTAGCAAATTAAGCCAAAAGGACTCGAGGGGGAACAGGTAGAAACGCTACTGCCCCCAAAGTAACTAGTGAGATTTATTCTCGCTCAATTTAGGTTGGAACCGGAAAGCACACATCAGTCTAACACCAAAGAACAGGTCAAATGGATAAGCTGATGTTACACGGTTGATGTTTTAATCGAGGATGTTGTAGTAAACAGGTAAAGCATCAGTGAACCGATTGATAAAGGTAAGGTTAGGTAAGGGTAATTAATACAGTAACTGTTAACAAAAGTTACCGTTTGCTAATTACCGATATGACTTGAGTTTAAAAAAAAGAAAGTCGATTACTCATTTCACTTTACTTTGAATTTTGTGATAATTGTTTTAGAAGCTTAAGTAATCTTTCTTATTGTAATTGTAATTCGCGATCTTTTCTTTACGTATTCTGCGAATTTGACAAGAGCTTTATGTGTATTACATGTCTAACGAAATGGCATCATCATCATTTGTTGTAAGCCTAATCGACATCAAAAACGAGCAACCAAAGTATGATATCATGCCAGTGCAGAACAGGTCGAATGATATGGCTGGAGCCCTATCATCAATTCCTGACGGCATGTTGTTAACAGAAGACATAACTGAGTTCATCCACAGCAAATAGGAAAAATTGGGAGAAACATACATACAGAGCGAATATCTAGGGCTCTGCGAAGATGGAAAACTCTAGGCGAAATACGCGCAACTAGAGGTAGATGGATTGACCAATGGGGTCAAATACCCAATGGTGTTTCATCCTGACTGAATTCGATTAGTACTCAATCGAGTATACGATCCAAGAATATGGTTAGCAAAAGGCGTTGTTACTCCAATAACAAAAGAAGATCTAAGAAGAGTAATCGGGTTCAACGCCACAGGGGAAGCTCTTACCCTAAGAACAATTGCTAACACGGAAGTCACTCGACTCACCAAGTCGGAGTATGATAGTCGTATGATGACTGTGACTGACATTAAAGACGAAGGTGTCCAGTTTGTTGCTGTTGTAATCAGTTACAAAGTTTATCAGTCTAGCAATGTCAACAACATACCAGGTGGAGCAATTCATGCAGCCCACAGGATTATGCACAACAGCACTCAATACGACATTTGCGCTATGCTGAGGAATCAAATCTTTGAGAACCTGAAGAAACTCAATATGGTCAAGAAGATATTCCTGAAGTATGGGTCACTAATGGTATGTCTCTTCTTCAACCAGAAATTTTTTCCAAGAGTGGGTAAAGTTACTTGGTTAACAAATAGACCGGTTATGGTCCAAATAGGCGAAATGGTTAACAGTCTGGAAAATTGGTTTAACAAAGTAATGACTGATTACTTTGAAGATTATCAAGTCAGAATGCATCAGAGGGAAAGAATTCCATTTGCAATAGTAGATGAATACAAAGATGATGTTTGCTTCCTTGTAAGCACCGATCATTGTATCATTCACATTGTTGAGCCAAGAACTCAGTTTGCACCGGAACTTGGTTATGAGATTTCATCCAAGACTACCAATGCTTACGTTGAGGTACTTCAAGAGAGTAAACTAGATCTCTCAGCCAACCGATTCGGCATTTATTATGAGATAAGAGCAAATCTGAAGAAAAATGCACCTTCAAAGGCAGCAAAGAAGGTAACTGTCAAATGGTCTCCTACACCAAGGAAGAGGAAGGCAACCGTGCAAGAACCAAAATTTCAAAAGCAGAAGGCACAGTTAGTTACAACCGAACAGTCACAAGGAGAGGACTCAGAAGAAACTAAGACAGAACAAACCACCACCTATCTAAGAAGAAGGAAGACTAGGAAACTGGTACAGAAGGAGGTACCAAAGGATGTAAAACAAACCATTGATGAATTGGTTGAAGGCATAGTGACAACAGGTAAAATGGGAACTGTTGACCAAAGATGCACTCTGGCAAGTGATGAAGACAGGAGGAAAATAGAAGATGTTGTAGTATATAGCTTACACAAGTTCAAGAGGACACCAACTGAGATTCATGGCTTAGTACCTGTAGTGTTACAAGAGATTATTGAAGGAAGATGGAAATCTTCAATATCAAAGGAGAAAGAGTTGAGGATAAAGGCACTGCTGGAAGTGCAGAGCCACTTGAGCCTGCAAGAGGCAACCAATCAAGCAGAACTATATAAACAAAGCTTTAACATCAAGAAGAGGATTGATCAAGTACTAACTGGAGAAGTTAATGTGGTTCATGATGAAGGGGTTGCAATCTGGACAACCATTATGGAGTAGCAACATCAAGCTGAAGCCGAATGTCAGAAGACCTTGGTACAACCTGAAAAGGACACCGGTAGAGGGAAAGGCATTTTGGTTGTTGAGTCACCGGTCCAACTCAAGCCAGCAACAGAACCGGTCATTGTTGACATCACTAAAGACATCGGTGGTGATCTTACTCCACCAACTATCCTTGCATTTCCAGAAAAAGGTAAAGCTAAAACCCTTACTGTTGATGACATAGTTGATGCGATATTAGATTTTGGCAAAGTTAGCAATGTTGCTAAATTGTTCAGTGCCTTAGGGACTAATGATAAAGATAAAATAGAACTAGCCCTATTAGAGAGCTTTCTTGATTTCAACCGGGGACCAAAGGACTACAGGCCCCTCTTCCCAACTGAACTAAACAAAAGGCTGCTGACAAAATGGAGAGCCGGATTAGCAAAGAATAATAAGATCTTAAGGGAAGTTCTAGAAAAGGTTAAACTAGGTATTGATGAAGAAGCAATCAAGATTCTGTTGGAAGCAGAAGTACTGAACCTGGATACAAGAGATAGAGTGGCCAAAATTATAAACGGTCAAGAAAAAGAAATGTATGAAGAAACAGTTCAACTATGGAAAAATTATGACTTCCAACACTCTAGCAAAGGGGCAGGAAAAACTTGCATCAGAAAAGGTATCTATAGAAACCTCATTCAACAGGTCCTCAGGATACTTCACAAGGTGAACAAGCGAAGGAAATGTTCCCACCTGAACAGTTTACAACCGGTGTACAAGAAACAACCAATGACAAAGACAAAACTGGGGACAAGGATACAACCGGTGAGAAGGACAATACTGCAGATCATGACATAACCAGTGAATAGTTCACAACCAATGAACAGGCCAAAACCAGTGAGAAGATCCCAACAGTTGTACAGGATACATCACTCAGACCAATGGAACAAGAAATAGAGGAATCATCAATTAGGATGACTGAAGAAAAAGACACTAGTAAAGTAGAGACGGTCAAGGTCGATCAACAAGTTACCGAAGAGCAAGAAGAAAAGCAACCAAAAGAAGAGCAACAACCAGAAGAGGAACAACAAGAAAAGCCTCCACAAGAAGTAATGGAGGAAGCAGACAAGCTAGCTGAAGAAGAGTCAAAAAAGGACATCAGACAGAAACAATCAGTAGATGTACCAAGCTCATCTTCATCAAAAACAAAGCTATCTTTTGCAACAGACACTGAATCCAAGAAAGGGATAATTGACACTTCTCCAACCAATGGAACTTTGATTGACATCAGCAAAATGTCAACAAGATAGCTGAAGCAGGTCGCCAAGAAAAAACAAAACATGGTTCTAACAACTGTTAAAAATATTCTGTACAATTTTGCTCTTGATGTTGATATAGATGAAGAAGAACCCATAATCGATCAACTGGAAATTCTAGCACAAACGATTGGAGAAGATATAGCAGATCCGAAAACCGTAGCAATTGATCATTATGAACAAAGGAGAATAAATATTCTTCATGACAAGATTGAAGACCTCAAAGCCACTATGGCTACCAGCACTAGGGAACTGAAGCAACAGGTACAAGACATTGGGAGGATAATAACAAAAACTTCAAACTTTGAAGATTTTGTGAAGGATATAACAGAAAGAACCAAACAAACAAAAAAAGAGCTAAAAGAGAAAACTTTACAGTTCAATGTTTGATGCAGGTGCATCTTGGGTTCTAGGCAATCCTATATCACCAAAAACATGTTAGAGTTGTTAGATCTGCTCGGTAGCTGCTTTTGGGCTCTCGATGAAAGTTTTTTTGTTTCCACTGACGGGGCTCGGTTCAGTTGTTCACCGAGTTGGCTCGGTTATTCACCGAGTTGGTTTTCGGTTGCTCGGTAATCTTGATCACCGAGTGGTTTATTTTGGATTTTTGTTGAGGCCAACTTCTTCATTTGATTTTGGTTGCGGAGTTAATGACTGCATCGATCATTGGGAAGCGTGTGGACCTAAATCTGGCTCGTCCCTCTCTCCAATATTGGATCTAATAGATCTTAAGGCCGACCTAATTCGGTAGCCTCTTGTATAAATAAAGTAGTATGTTGTAGAACTTAGGCAATGAATTTTAGCAGAGATTTAGAAAATAGAATCTGAATGTTGGATCCTCACATGTATGAGGACTATTTGTAATTGAATTCTATTGTACTGGCCGTAACCGGGAAGGCCTTACAGCCTGGCATGTATGAAGTTTCCAATGAATAATATATAAAAAATTCTGCATTCTCTCTCTCCCTGTTTTGTGTTGTTATTTTCGAGTGTTGTGTTCGCAGAAAAGGTTGGTGGTTGGGTGTGCCTTTGGCCCCGACCTTCCATCCTCTCTTGCATCAGGTGGTATCAAAGCGAGGTTACATCTAGTTCCTTCTTGTAAGCCCTAGTTGATATCTTGTTGTTGAGTGGCAGATAGCGATTTGACCTCCAATTGCAAAGGGTTTCAAGATGGTTCGTGGGAGGCGAGATGCAGATCCAGGCTTAGCTGATATGCTAAGACAGATTATTGTTAGGTTAGAAGTTGTTGAAACAGCCCAGCGTAGAGGAAGACATCTTGATGATGTTAGTGATGAAGAAGCCAAAGATGAACAAGGTGAAGCAGAACCTGCACCTGTGATGGATCAAGGCGAAGAAAGACTTTTTGAAGGCATTAACAAATTTGAAGGCCACACCGCACTTCAATCCTCCTAAATACAGTGGAAGGTTGGATTCGAATGAGTTGATGGATTGGATAACCGAGATGGAGAAGTATTTTGAATATGAAAATGTTTCAAAGGAAAAGAAGGTGAAAATTCCAACTACAAAATTGAAAACTCATGCATCCTTATGGTGGGAGCATCTACAATTGGACAGAAAGAGGAAAGGCAAAGACAAAATCAAGGTATGGAATAAGATGGTGAATAAATTAAAAGGCAAGTTCTTACCTTGTGATTATTAGATTAACCTAGTTAGGAGAATGCAAAGTTTGAGGCAGAAAGATAGCTTGGTAAAAGATTATACTAGGGAATTTTATAGATTAGACATCAAATCTAGACATGTTGAGGATGGGGTAGAAAGAATTGCTAGATACCTGAATGCGTTCAGAGTTTCTATTCAGGAAGAAATCAATTTGATTAAGTTGGAAAGTATTGAAGAAGCTTATCAGTTTTCCCTGAAAGCTAAGGAAAAATTGAACAAAAGACATAAGCAAAGACAAAGAGGAAGAGGCGATAGATTCCCTAGAGGAAGAGGTAGACCTTATGGTGAAAATAGTAGATCTAATCAAGACAAAACAAATCAGGATAAAGGCAAGACCGAGTGGAAAGGTGAGAGTTC
This sequence comes from Chamaecyparis obtusa, assembly GCA_027943335.1. Taxonomy (NCBI): domain Eukaryota; kingdom Viridiplantae; phylum Streptophyta; class Pinopsida; order Cupressales; family Cupressaceae; genus Chamaecyparis; species Chamaecyparis obtusa. The sequence continues at coordinate 1,491,159 of BSBK01002490.1, read as the reverse complement.
TTCTAGAGGAAAAGGTATAACTACCGAGGTGGCTATGGTAGAGGTGGATTCTGAGGAACTTGTTACAATTGTGGAGGAGGACATAGATCATTTGAGTGTACACATGCAAGTAACAAGGTTGGTAGAAGTAGAAATGCCTTGGTGCAAGAAGACTCACTGAATGAACCAGAGAAGGAAAGTAACTCGATGGTCAGAAGATCATTATGCAGTGAAAGTAATAAGGAAGATCCGGTAAGGAAAAGTTTGTTCAAGACCAGATGCAGAGTTGTTGATTAAGTGTGGAAGGTAATCATTGACAATGGAAGCTCAGAGAATCTGACATCTGAGGAAATGGTTGCAAAGTTGCAGTTGGAAAGGTTGAAACACCCTAAGCCCTATCAAATTTCATGGATCAAGGATGAGCATACACTATTGGTAAGTGAACAATGTTATGTGAATTTGAAGATTGGCAAGTACTATGGTAAGATGTTGTGTGATATTATGCCTATGGTTGTTGTCATATTTTGTTGGGTAGACCTTGGCAATATCATAAACATGTTATATATGATGGAAGATTGCATAAATATACTATTTAGGCTGATGGGAGAAGACAAATAATGTTACCTTTGATTGAAGAATCTGTTAGTAATGTTTGTACATCTATGAAAGTTTGTTTGATGGAAGGAGGAAAGTTTGTTAAGGATTTGAAGAAGAATGATGTATGTTTTGTTATGATTCCTAAGAAACCGAGTGAAAAAACAGTTGATAGTGTCCGTGAAGAGGTTTATGTTTTGTTATGATTCCTAAGAAACCGAGTGAAAAAACAGTTGATAATGTCCGTGAAGAGGTTGATAAATTACTCACTGAGTACAAAGAAATCATTTCTGATGAAGTACCTGATGGTTTACCACCGAAGAGAAGCATTGATCATTGTATGGATCTGATTCCTGAAGCTAGTTTACTAAACAAAGCACCACATCGGTTGACGCCTACCGAGAATGAGGAACTTAACCGACAAATCCAAGAGTTGTTGCAGAAAGGTTTGATTCGAGAAAGTTTGAGTCCATATGCAGTACCAGCTATATTAGCACCTAAGAAGAATGGAGAGTGGCGGATGTGTACTAATTCCATAGAAATCAACAAGATAATAGTGAAATATTGGTTTCCTATACCGAAAAAGGATGACATAATGGATAGTTTGAGTGGAGAAAAGTATTTTATCAAAATTGATTTGAAGAGAGGATATCATTAGATCAGAATCAAAGAAAGTGATGAATGGAAGACTGCTTTCAAGACAAGAAAAGATTTGTATGAAACTGACCCTGATTTTTCTGAACCGTGGAGAAAGTGCAGAGCACCTATTCAAGATCAATCGAGTACTAAATGGGAAGACTATTTCATTCAAGAAGGTATGTTGTTTAAAGGTATTCAGTTGTGTATACCGAGAGGATCAATGAGAACTAACTTGATAAAGGAGAAACATAGTAGTAATTTGGTTGGACATTTTGGCATTGATAAAACATTGAATTTGATTAAGGAGAGATACTTTTGGCCATACTTGTATAAGGATGTTCACACATTTGTGAGAAGTTGTGGAGTTTCTCAAGTTACAAAGGGAGTAAGTTAGAATATTGGATTGTATACACCAATTTCTATTCCTAAAAAACCTTGGATTGATATCAGTATGGATTTTGTTCTTGGCTTACCAAGGATAGCAAGAGGTAATGATTCTATATTTGTTGTTGTGGATAGATTTTCTAAAATGACACATTTCATACCCTGTAGAAAAACATCAGATGCAGTGCAAATAACAGATCTTTTCTTTAAGGAAATTGTCAGATTGCATAGATTACCGAGGAGTATCATCTCTGACCGAGACAATAAGTTTGTTGGTTATTTCTACAAGACTCTATGGAAAAAGTTGGGTACCGAGTTGAAGTATAGTTCTACATTTCATCCATAGACTGATGGACAAACAAAAGTTGTAAATAGAAGTTTGGGTAATCTGTTGAGATGCTTAGTTGGAGACAAACCGAGTAATTGGGATTCTATGTTGGCAGAAGTAGAATTTGCATACAATAATGCAATGAATAGGAGTACTGGAAAAACACCTTTTGAGATTGTTAATGGCACACAGCCATGAGGTATATCAGATTTAAAGAACATTGTTGGAGAAGAGAAGAGAAGTATTGAAGAAGAAGAATTTGCTAAGTTCATGAGGACATTGCATGAGGAAGTGAAACATAAGTTGGAACATAGTAATCCGAAATACAAGGACAGAGTAGATAGATCAAGAAGACATAAGACTTTTGCAGTTAGAGATGAAGTAATGGTTCATTTGAAGAAAGGCAGATTTCATGTTGGAACCTATGGAAAATTGAAGATGAAGAAATTTGGTCCCTGCAAGATATTGAGAAAGTTTGACAGTGGAAATGCTTATGAGATTGAGCTACCTAATGACATGGATATATCACCCATATTCAACATTGCAGATTTGTATGAGTATCATGAATCTGATGAAGAAATGACAATACTGAATGATTATCCTAAGAAGCAGACAAAAGAAGTTGAGCAGATTTTGGAACAAAGAGTTGGCAGAAGCACAAGAGGAAAAGAGTACATGAAATATCTGGTAAAGTGGAAGAACAGATCGATTGAAGACAATTCATGAATTTCACAATCAGAGTTGGATTCAGCTTGGGTTGTACCTACTGCATGATTCGGAGAATCATCTCAAAACAACCCCGGGTGTCTGATGCAAGCATCTTGGGTTCTCGGCAATCCTATATCACCAAAAACATGTTAGAGTTGTTAGATGTGCTCGGTAGCTGCTTTTGGGCTCTCGGTGAAAATTTTCTTGTTTCCACCAACGGGGCTGGTTTGCTGCTTGGTTCGGTTATTCACCGAGTTGGTTTTTGATTGCTCGGTAGTCTTGCTCACCGAGTGGTTTATTTTGGATTCTTGTTGAGGCCGACTTGTTCATTTGATTTTGGTCGCCGAGTTACTGATTGCATCGATCATTGGGAAGCATGTGGACCTAAATCAAGGTCATCCCTCTCTCCAATATTGGATCTAATGGATCTTAAGGCCGACCTGATTCGGTAGCCTCTTGTATAAATATAGTATGTTGTAGGTCTTAGGCAGTGAGTTTTAGATGTTGGATCCTCGCATGTATGAGGACTATTTGTAATTGAATTCCATTGTACTGGCCGTAACCAGGAAGGCCTTACAGCCCGGCATGTATGAAGTTTCCAATGAATAATATATGAAAAATTATGCATTCTCTCTCTCCCTATTTTGTGTTGTTGCTTCCGTGTGTTGTGTTCGCAGGAAGGTTGGTGGTTAGGTGTGTCTTTGGCCCCGACCATCCATCCTCTCTTACGTCAATGCTAAGACCTCTTCTGGGACAGAATATAGTCATGAGCTAACCAGTTTAGCTCTAACATTGAGAAAGGCATCTGAGGAAAACACAAAGAGAATCGAAGATCTCATTGGATTTCAGCTATTCATAGCTCCAACTTTTGAACTGATGCAAAAAGCAACAAATGATGTTGATATACTCCTCAATGAGCCAGACTATAAGACAATTGAGGATATGGAAAACCAAATTGTCTCTCTTCAAGCTATGAAGTATACCCTAGATCAAGCCATAACTGCATGGAAACCGTTCCTAGTTTCCGCCAGAAAGATCTACAAGGATATCTTCAACAAGCTACAGCTACGATGTGTTCACACCCTTTGTCCCTTGGAGGCAAAAAGGGGAAGATTACTATTGGGAGATTGTTGGTAGAGAAAGGGGAAGATACTGGAAGAGACTAGTCAGATGATAGTAGCTGGAAGAGACTAGACAGATGACAATAGAGATACAACAGGATACAGTAGAGCAAGTCTATAGGGGAAGTATCAGTTGTTAGCATGATACTCAACAAGAAGTATGTGTTGATGACATGTTTTGCTACCAATGCCAAAGGGGAAGATTGTTATCAAAAAGTTAGTTGTCATCATTGGCAAACATCAAACACACCGGTACTCAAGAATAGAGCAACAATGGTGAACCGGTAGACTTACTAGGTAAATAGTGTACCTTAACCAGTCACATTAATACCGGTCTAGTTTTGTCCAACCAGTCTAGTAGGATACCACAGGAGGCAGATGACTCAACAGGTTACACATCGGTTTGCTTTCAGAATTGCAAATTTACTGCTCAGTGCTTTATAATACGATCTAAATTTTGCAGAGCATTTTTTAGAAGAACTGGAGTTAGTTTTTTCTGCAAGCGTTTCGAAGTAAACTAAAGATCTGTTTGCAAGTTTTTTTAATCAAGAGTTCTGCATACGAGATTTTTGGATGAGTTACAGCTTGGCAGCACCATTTGGTGTAATAATAAGATAATTTCTTATAAATACAGGTCATCATGCATTAGAGGCGTTGTTAAAAATCAAGAGCGCAAAGAGAGCAGAGCAAAAGAGCAGGGTCTTTTGAGAAGGGATACAATCACCGAGAATGAAAGAGAGAAAGATTCAACAACCAAGCAGAGCAAGGAGAGAACAGGTATGATCTGATGGACAGATAAAGTGTCAAAGAAGATCATTTATTTTATTGTGTGAAGCACATTTAAATCCCTTAATCAGGGTGAACCCTAACAGGTTCTATTGTATAAATTCCTTTACCGAGTGACATCTTTGTTGATGTTTTAAGTCCTTTGACAAGGTGACTCCTTACAGGGTCAAAATCTTAACCAATCTCTTTCAAATCCCTTTACCAAGTAGCATTCTAACCAGTGCTTTGTAAGCCTTTAACCAGACAGCTTTATTACTGCAGTAGTGGAGTTTCGTGGGTTCTGTCCCATCATAGTTTTTTTCTTCTAACCGAGGGTTTCCACGTATATATCTTGTGTTGGCCTGTGCATGTGATTTTTGTTTATGATTGTTTAAGCATTCTTTATATTTTCAGTGTAAACCAAATAAAAAACAGAAAAAGATTACAAGAAATTGAATTTATTGATTCACCCCCCCTCCTCTCAGTAATTGGTTAGGATTAACATATACATTCATTATCTTGTGTTAAACAAAAGACTATAAAAATCCAATGGCCTATTCTTAGAGTGATTGATTGTTAAATTTAATGGTGCAGCTATCTTCTTCAAGATTTGCCTAGGATCAAGCTACGATCAAATCAGAATGAGACTTGGACTCAAAAAAACATCTAGGACACACCATTCACACTAGAACTATAAACTAGCTCTTGCACCAAAAAAAGGTGCAATGGTTATGCCAATAGTAAAATATATGTTAAATAATATATTGAAAGGTATGAATCAAAGAATGTGAGAATTGAATTTAATAGTGATAATATTTTGTTGTATGTCATAATAAACATAGATCAACTGTTTAATATCAATTTGTTTACACAACTTGATGGGTGAGGTCATACAAATGATATCTTAGGTAGATACCTCACCCTACCCATATTTCATTTTTCAATTTCACAATTTGAGTAATCAGTTTCTATCATTTATTTACAATTTCTTCTAATACAGTATTTAGTTCTCACTAAAGGCTCTAAAATAACATCCATATTATGAACTAAAAGTCTTAATTCTAGGAGAGTTGTCTAGAACATATATCTTATTGCTCTTTTCCTAGAACAAATATCTTTCAATGCCTAAAACATATCTTAGAGACATTTAATTACATAGGTGAGTTCAATTATATATAGACTACAATTCAATTAGTGGAACAGCCAATATCGAGCATATGAATTAAAATACTCTTTTTAAAAAAAAACAGGGGGGTTAATGATTTTTAAAATAACTTTGAAACATAATCAAATAAACCCATATTTTATAAAAGTCTAACTATATAAATAAATCTAATTGTAACATTAAAAAAAATCATTAAACAATTATCATGATATTATGATAGAATTATGCTTCCTTTTTATATAAAGTTTGATTGGTTGCAAATAAATATACTTACAGCATTTGTTTCTCCTTTGATATGGATGAAAATTTCAAAATTAAAATCTCATTCATATAAGCTTTTAGAAATAACATTTCTCCTCTTATCTTTCTCATCAAGTCAAATACATGTAAAGAACATATTTGCTTACTCAATTAACACATTCTCCTATTCCTTTTCCTATAGGCTATTTAAAAAATACATTCCCTTATTTAATATATTTTTTGTCTTATTAAATAGAACAAAAAAATTACTTTTTGAATCCTCCATTCTCTACCTTTCTAATTAAAAAATCTGAATAAAACTACATATAAAAACTTCTTAAAACCCTAATTTTTAACCTAAAAATTGTAAATTGCACAATTAATATAAGTTATAGTCATTACATGATTTTTATCAATTCACATTTCTACTTAACCAGATATGATTTTGAATATAATATGAAGTATAAACAAATCTATTCCAACTATTAGTTCTATATACTGAATGAATAAAATCCCTTACATCCATTACATAAATATAAAGGGCTATAAATTTTTATTAAATTTTTTTATTTGGCCTACTCCACATTTAAGAAAATCAAACAATCATTAAATATTAAAATAATTATGCTCCACGGGGACGCATCCCCTATGATTTTTGGCCCATTCCCATACTGAGGGTAGAACAGGGATGCGGGGACAGTTTTTCGCTGTCCCCAAGCCGTTCCCAAACAAAACAAATCAGCGACCGTCCCCAAAACGACAATTCTGAGACCAGTCGAACGGGGGAATGGGAATCCGTACCAAGGACGGTGTTGCCCTCCCTCATTCATCCCCAGGATTGAGTCTTGTCCCCCTTTTCCCAATCAGCACGTGTACGGTGATTGAGCAAATAAAAACATTTTTTTTAAATTATCTTTGGCCGCGCGGACCCCACGTGGCATCTAACTTATAATAAAATAATCTTCTTCTGATTTGTAGTTTTATCAAAGTTGCTAAGAGGAAGAGGAAAACATAGAGCAGCAACAGCAGTGAGGAAAGATTGCATTTTGGAGGAAAGATACATTATTGATTTTGATTATTATGGACATCCGGTTATGGAGCTGAACTTTTATGTTATTGTTTACTGTTTATTTTTAGTATTTTAGTTGGACTTCTCTTTATGTCATTTTGATTTCATGCATGAAACTTGCAGCCTATGGGCATTTTTGCTATATGTACACTATATTTTTACAATGAAAGTACTTAGTATTTGAATTTTGTTAATTTGCTATGTATTGAGATTCTACAATGTCTATAATGAATGGTTTATCAATGTTATGATATGCATATTTGAATTCTCTCTCTATATATAAAAAATCCACTATTTTTAATCGTCGTCCCCTAAGGTCCTGTCCCCTAATTTTTAGCTTTAACCCGTATTTGTACCGGAATGTCATGTCCCCTTTTCAAATAATTAAAAAATAATAATTTTTGCTAAGGCTGGCGGGCTCAAAAAGTAAAGTTTTGGGAAAAGGGGGCTAATCTTTGGAAACCAATGGATTAATAAATGTTAATTATTATTAAAATATGTCTTATTCACCCCTCTTGGTTGTGAGTTAGGGTTATGCCCTCTTTTAAAGAAGTTTGGAGGCATTTCGGAGTCATTCTAGAACTTAATTTTTGCTTATTGTTTTGTTGTTCTTCAAAGGCTGCCAAACCTATGGAGAAGGAGACCCAAAGACGGGAGTTTGCAAGTTTTCAAGAGGGCTAAGGATGGGAGTTTGAAGCTATTCCATGGCAAGCTCATGCAAAATTTGCCCTTGTGCTGAACAGTGCGGATTTGTGAGTTTTCGAGTGTGTTTTTGTAAGATTTTGGTGTTTTCGGTTGAATTTTTCATATCAGTTTGGGTTGTTGTTGTATTGCAGCCATTTTGCTGTTAAAATAGAGCTAAATATATATCTTGGGTCGTGATTCTACTTCTGTGATAGATTATTAGTGTTTTATGGTGATTTCGAGCTATTTTGTGTTGTTTTCGGGAGCCCAATGAGTATTGTTTTTGTCCTCCTTTTTGGAGTTGTTGTGTAAACTCTTTGCAGATCTGGAAATGTCATTTTTTAGGCCATTATGCTGGTGAAATTTCTGTAAAAATGTCTACTCTCAGATTTATCAATAGTATGTGAAGCTATGAAGTTTTTGGCACTATTTCTGGCATACCCGATTTGGGTTTTATTGAGAAATTGTATAATCTTTCAAAGTGTTGTTTGTTTAGTTTAATAATCTTATTAGAGGATGCAAATATGATATAAAAATCAGAAAGGGGACATTGCAGTGGTATTAGAGCTATGATCTTGCCAGCCTGAGGGTTTGTAGAAGTTTGCATGCAACTAAGTGAAAGAGAAAAGAGATATTTGCAGTGAGAAAAGAATAAAGAAATTTTGATCAAACCCCCAGTTGAAAATAAAAGTACAAAATCCAAGGAAGGAACAAGTATGGCTGACCCAGATGAGATGGCAAAAAAATTCTTCTAGGACATCCAGAATACTCAAAAGCAAACAGTGGATAGTCTAGCAGAAACTAGAGAGGCTTTGCAATTATTGATAGAAAAACTCCAAGGAGTTGTATCTACTAATGAGAGAGGGAGCACTTCAGAGGAGCAAAGAAATTTGAAACCCACACCCTCTAAATCAACAAAAACTATTTTCTTGCCTACAGATGAGCCACTAGTACCAAATCCAGCCCTTAATCATATGGAAGAGGTTACAGGTAATTTGATTGCATTAAGAGCTACTTACAATGGCTTAGATGATGACTTTCACAGTTCAGTACCTTTCAGAGAATATGTGGATATGATGAACACTTTCATGCACAAGAAAGAGTATAGGAGGGAGCAGGACATAAGTGGAAGAGAGCTCAAAAATAAAATAAGCAACTTTACAGCACCCACTTTTGATGGAACAAATAAAATTTCTGCTAGAGCATGGCTACAAAAATTACAGACCTTCTTCACACTTAATCCCATGAAGGAGAGTGATGTCATTCAATTCGCAAGTCTACACTTGGAAGATGCAGCCTATGATTGGTGGTATCATAGAATGACTACTCAAGGTCATGATTAGGTAACTACATTTGATGATTTTAGTCAAAGAGTGATAGATAGATTTGATCTCAAGGATGATGAAGAGTCTTTTAAAGAATTGTCAAAGTTGAGACAAACCAGATCAATTAATGAGTATATAGAAGAATTTCAAAAGGTGGTTGTTATGGTACCTAATATGAGTGAAAAGAGGATTATTTATCTTTTTCTTGATGGTTTGGAAGATTCCGTTAAGGGTTTGGTTAAGGCTTTCTCACCCTCAACATTACAGGAAGTTATCAAAAGAAGTTTGCAGCTTGAAACTTGTGTGCCTATGAAACCAGTCACTAATCAAAAAACCCCCAATCTTTGGCAACATAAGGGAAATTTTCAGAAGAAGACTTTTCTAGTGCCACCACCAAAGAATGTCACAAATGCAGCAAAAAAGAAGGTAGATGAAGAGACTAGAAGTGAACTACGAAGGAAAAAGCTTTGTTTCACTTGTAGAGAGCCATGGGTTCCAGGACACAAATGTTTGGGGAAAGGTCAAGTGCACTATATTGAAGTTGCTTTAGAATCTGATTCAAATGAGCATGAGGAATTTCATGACACTAAGGAGGAGGAAGAAGAAGAGAAAGAAAAAGAAATCAGCAAGGATGGCACTTTAGCAGCATTATCAGGATTCCCAAGATACCATCCCTTTCGAATTCGAGGGGTACTAGCAAGGCAAAGGTTGACAGTTCTTCTTGATAGTGGGGCAACTCACAACTTTATTGATGAGGGATTTATAATGGAAAGAGGGCTTAAAGCAGAAGATTTTGAGGGATTCAATGTTACTGTAGTTGATGGATTCACTATGCATTGCACACGGGTGGTGAAACAACTCAGGATGACTTTAGGAGATTATGAGCTATGTGATGACTTCTATGTCGTTGGCATTGGGGAAACAGATCTTGTATTGGGTGTTCAATGGTTGCACTCTATTGGAGGCTATAACATGAACCATCAAACTATGGAGTTCAAGTTTCATTCCAATGGGAAAGAAGTCTTATTGAGAAGCTTATCGAATGGGGCACCTAGAGTGGTCATTGCAAAGAGGATAGAAAGGTCTTTTCGAAGAGGACAAGTAGCATGGGCAGTAGGAGTCATAATTCACCCAACAAGCTCTTCAAAGAATCAAGGTAATTTCCATTTTGAAATTCAAAATGTTCTTGATAAGCATAGTATAGTTTTCAATGATTTGCCTCTAGGATTACCGCCAGATAGAGGTTGTGAGCATGTTATAGAGTTAGAACAGGGTGCCAAACCAATTATAACCACTCCATACCGCCATCCAAGAGGTTACAAGGAAGAAATAGAAAAAACTATTCAGGAACTCTTAGACATGGGATTCATAAGGCCTAGCTCTAGTCCATTTGCATCATCTATGGTACTTGTCAAGAAAAAGGATGGTACAATGAGAATGTGTATAGACTACAGGGCTCTAAACAAGAAGACCATCAAAAACAGGTATCCCATACCACGCATAGATGAACTCATTGATGAGTTACATGGTGCTGTATACTTCTCAAAAATTGACTTGAGATCAGGTTACCATCAAATCCGCATGAGGGAAGATGTGGAAAAGATTGTTTTTAGATGTCACTATGGGCACTTTGAGTTTCTTGTTATGCCATTTGGCCTCACCAATGCACCAGCAACATTCCAATCTTGTATGAATAAGGTATTCAGCAAGCATCTTCGAAAATTTGTTCTGGTATTCTTTGATGATATCTTGATTTACAGTAAAACATGGAAAGAGCATCTAAAGCACAGACACTATTTTGGGAATCTTGGAGCAGCAATCCTTCTATGCTAAGCTATCTAAATGTGAGTTTGGTTTGACGGAGATCCTATATTTGGGACATATTATAAGTTCTAAAGGAGTACAGGTTGATCAGCAAAAAATTTAGGCAATTTTGGATTGGCCTCCACCCACTAATCTTACACAGTTGAGAGGTTTCTTCGGGTTGTGTAGCTACTATAGGAGGTTTGTCAAGGGATTTTCTCAGCTTGTTGCTGCCTGGACTGATTTGACAAAGAAAGGAGTCTTTATTTGGAAAGAAGAGGCACAAAAAACATTTGATAAGCTTAAGGAGGTAATGAGTTCATGCCCTGTGCTTGCAATTCCAAATTTCTCTTTACCTTTTGTTGTTGAATGTGATGCTTCTAGAGAAGGTATAGGGGCTGTCCTAACTCAAAGGGGACATCCAATAGCATTTGAGAGCAGAAAATTAAATCAATCAAAGAAAAGTTATTCCATCTATGATAACGAAATGTTGGCAATCATGCATGCACTTCATAAGTTTAGACAATATTTGGTATGTGGGAGATTCATTGTAAAGGCAAACCATAATAGCCTCAAGTTCTTCTTGAACCAAAGGGATTTGAATGATCGTCAACAAAAATGGGTAAGCAAATTGCAAACTTATGATTTTGACATTGAATATGTGAAAGGAAAGAATAATGTGGTTGTTGATGCTCTCTCAAGGAAGCCCACCTTGTGTTCCTTAACATCTATCTCTACTGATTGGAAAGCCTCCATAATTTTAGAATATGCTAAAGATTCCTTTGCCACCAAGATTTTGGATAAGTTAGTGGATGATAACAGGTACAAGGTTGTTGATGAGCTGATTTATTACAAGAACATGATGTTCTTAGTGCCAAGATCAACGACTAAGAAAAGGATATTGAGGGCCTTTCATGACACACCTTTGGCTGATCATCAAGGATACTTCAAGACATACAGGCAACTTCGAGAGCGATTTGCATGGAAGGGTATGAAGGAGGATGTCCTTAAACACATTAAGGAATGCATGGTATGCCAACAAAACAAGAGTGAGCAAAATTTTCCTGCACGGTTGTTGCAGCCACTTCCTATCCCTAAACAAAAATGGCAAAGTATTTCCATGGATTTCATCACGGGGTTGCCCAAGGTTCAAGAATTGTTCTTCAAGGAAATTTTCAGGTTACATGGCTTGCCTAGAAACATTGTTAGTGACCAAAATAGTAGATTCATTAGCTCTTTTTGGAAGGAGCTCTTTCATTTGGCAGGAACTGAACTCACTCCCAATACTAGCTATCACCCTCAAACAAATGGACAAATAGAGATAATTAATAAATGGATAGAAGGATATTTGAGGAGCTATGTTTCAAATTAACAAAATGCTTGGGTGAAATGGTTGCACCTAGGGGAGTATTGTTACAATACATCTCATCACATGTCTATTGGTATGCCTCCTTTTCATGCTCTCTATGGTTATGATGCCCTTTCCTTTGCTGATCTAGTACTTTCAAATAGCAGAATACCTGCAGCAAGTGATTTCATTAAGCAAAGTCAAGACATATTAAAGTCCCTCAAGGATAATCTACAACATGCACAAAACCAACAGAAATTGTATGCTGATAGGAAAAAGACTGAAAGATCTTTTGAAGTAGGAGACTTGGTATTTGTTAAATTGCAGCCATATAAGCAAAGCACCTTGAAGAGGAGTGGGGCAGAGAAGCTCAAGCCAAGGTTCTATGGGCCTTATAAGATCATCAGGAAGATAGGAGAAGTAGCTTATGAATTGGAGCTCCCACCAAACAGCAAAATACATAATGTTTTCCATGTCTCTTGCCTGAAGAAGGTTCTAGGCCAGCAGACCATAGTATCTACAGAATTACCACCTCTTGATGATGAAGGGAAATTAATCTTAATACCAGAAGAGGTTTTGGATACAAGAGAGAAAAGATTGAGAAATAGGAGCATCACAGAGCATTTGGTCAAATGGAAAGGATTACCATTGGAGAATGCAACTTGGGAAGGAACACATATTTTTGAGCATCACAACCTTCATTGCTTGAGAACAAGCAATATTTGGGAGGGAGGACTTGTCATTTCCCCTTTCCAAATAATTAAAAAATAATAATTTTTGCTAAGGCTGGCGGGCTCAAAAAGTAAAGTTTTGGGCAAAGGGGGCTAATCTTTGGAAACTAATAGATTAATAAATGTTAATTATTATTAAAATATGTCTTATTCACCCCTCTCGATCGTGAGTTAGGGTTATGCCCTCTTTTAAAGGGGTTTGGAGACATTTCGGAGTCATTCTAGAACTTGATTTTTGCTCATTGCTTTGTTGTTCTTCAGAAGCTGCCAAACCTATGGAGAAGAAGACCCAAAGACGGGAGTTTGCAAATTTTCAAGAGGGCTAAGGACGGAAGTTTGAGGTCATTCCATGTGCAAGCTCATGCAGAGTTTGCCCTTGTGCTAAACAATGCAGATTTGTGAGTTTTCGGGTGTGTTTTTGTAAGATTTTGGTGTTTTCGGTTGAGTTTTTCATATCAGTTTGGGTTGTTGTTGTATTGCAATCATTTTGCTGTTAAAATAGAGCTGAATATATGTCTTGAGTCATGATTCTACTTCTGTGATAGATTATTAGTGTTTTATGGTGTTTCCGGGCTATTTTGTGTTGTTTTCGGGAGCCCGATGAGCATTGTTTTTGTCATCCTTTTTGGAGTTGTTGTGTAAACTCTTTGCAGATCTGGAAATGTCATTTTCTAGGCCGTTATGCTGGCGAAATTTCTGTAAAAATGTCTACTCTCAAATTTATCAATAGTATGTGACGCTGTGAAGTTTTTGGCACTATTTCTGGCATACCCGATTTGGGTTTTATTGAGAAATTGTATAATCTTGCAAAGTGTTGTTTGTTTAATTTAATAATCTGATTAGAGGATGCAAATATGATATAAAAATCAGAAAAGGGACATTGAACGGAAACACATTCCCGTCCCCTAAAACGCCCCCATCCCCAAAACTCCATGGAGCATAGTTAAATAATGCTGGAAAGAGTAAAATATTGTATACAAAATTTCATTTTTAGTTATATAGTAAATAGGCATATAATAATTTAAGAAATATGAAAACAGAATGAAGAGAATAGAAAATACAAATAACTTATGTTTTGGTTTTATAAGCAATAATAAGAACCAACAACGAAGTAGAAACCGCACAAAGCATTCAACAAAATATAAGGAATTGTCCTGCTCAAAACACTACTTATTCTTATCCTCACTGTTAATGGTCTGATCATAAGTAGCACTTACAGCTTTCCTAATTGATAATTTGAGCACACAACCCATTTCACACATCCTTTATCCAACCTCTGGCTGCAAAATCTCCAAGCAAATGGATGCTTCTATACAGGGACGAGAAAAGAGTGACCAGAACAAAAATATCACTTAAAAAACAGCTCCGATTTTGCAGTGTTACAGTCTCGCATTGAACATTTTATAACTCACTTTAATTTTCCTATTTTGTTGGCTTCATTTTCAATATGACAAAACAGAAGCCTGTTTGCACCAAAATTTAAATTTCGTCGTTTAGTTTTTATGTAAATAGAAATTTTATTAGAATTCTAAAATTGCCGTTGTATTTTACTGATCTCGAAATGTGTAGATATGTATATATATTCAGCACTTTCATATAATAGAATCCTAAACAAATAAATTTTTAAGTATTTTTTGGGTTAATTTTTTTTTTTGAAATATTGTATTCTATTGTTTAATTATGTAATTTTTTAAGTATGTTTTGGGTTAATTTTTTCCCAAATATTGAACATGGTGTGTCCATTCAACAAAGCATAGAGAATGGAGACATTTTGGCAGATGTTTTAGTTGCCAGTACTCTGGCAGACATGTATGCAAAATGTGGAAGCATAGACAGAGCCCGTGAATTGTTAGACAGAATGCCTCAGAGAAACTTGTTTTCGTGTAATGAATTGATGGCAGGCTGTGTACAAAATAAATTTGTTGGAAAGACTTAGAAACATTCAAGAAAATGCATTCGAGAGGTGTAAAACCAAATTCCACAACCTTTGCTACCATCCTCCCCATCTGTGCCAAGATGGGAATTCTGGAACAGCATATGAATATCCATCAGAGCATAAATGATAGAGGAATTTTGACATAAGCTGCAGCTGGCACTCCTGATAGACATGTATGCAAAATTTGGATGCATAGAGAAAGAACATGAACAGTTTGATAAAATGCGTCAAACAACTGTGGTCACAAGGTGGGTATTCTGACAGGTGAATTTCAGGAACTGCGACTCCATCTTCAAAATCTTCAGCTTTATCCAGACCTTTTTTCATGAGGAGGGCTTTGCTTGGACTCTTTCACCCGGCTCTTAAACTAAGCATGGCAGTGGTGACCACCAGCACACAGAACTTTCACATGAAACCAGAAAACAACTTTTACAATTTAACGGGAATAAAAATGGTTTAACGGGCGAGACTTGATGTTTTTACGGTGGGAGTTCAACCCAACAATAGCCTATCAGATTACAAGGTTGTTCATCTTCACCTTATCAAGTAGTTTCTGCTGGTATTTTCTTATGATATTTTTGTTTATAGCAAGAAATTTCAAGAGCATTTAATTGACTCCAAAGCATTCTAAATATCATGAATATTCATAGTTTGTTTGCAAAGAAACAAGTGTGTTTTGTTGATGTGAGTAAAGTAAATAAATCCAACATCCACACAATTAAGGAATGGAAAAACTAAAGCCACTTAACTAAAAGGATTTCTAGAATTCCTTTGCAAGAGATATGCCTCTTCATCGTGAAGCATCAATGTTGTCTGATCCATTTCCAAGATATCCCCTTCAAAAGTCTGCTTTTTTAATGTGATCATCAAACCTACAGCTTTATATGTGTCTCAGGTTTCAAAACCTCATTTGCAGTTCAACAATTGGGCTCATATTGAGAAGGCTGAGACTCTTAAGTTGTAGTGCTTAATCTATTGCAAACAGACTATACTTTAGTGCATCATGCAAGCTAAGTTTGTTGCTCAACCTATATGCTTTGAGACTATCTTCAAGCTTACTTTCTACGTCCGCAAACTTAGATCCATTAAAAAATCATCTTTAGGTCATGAGGGGTATCCATTCTTAGTTCTTTGTTGTCCAAAGAGGATTGAATCACTGGACCCCACTTAATGCTAACATTGTTGGTATTCCAAGACTATTGTACTCCTTATACTTATCAGCATCTTATTGATAGACAATCTCCTTTCATGAACTCCTTGGTCACTCCCAGTTGACTCCTCCCCTCAAAGAAGATAATCATTAGAACTGTAATAGAAGATTTCTACAGACAATGCATCCTAGTCACATAGACCTCTCCCCTTGAGTTGTTCAACTTGAAACTGTAAGATTTGGCTATGAACGTAGCCACCCAAAATCTAGAGGCCTAATGGAAAGCACAATAACAAGAGTGAAATAATTTGACAAGAATAAATTGTATTCTCACCAAGAATGCAACAAAATCAACAGGAATGAATTGAAATAACTGAATTCACATCATTGACTCAACAGGAATGATTTTACAAAGCGATCTCTTAATTAAATAGACCAGAGTGAGAGAATAGGAGTGCATAAGATTATGACAAGAGTCTTAATCTTATGACATGCGACAAAAAGTGATAACTTATCACCCTCGTAATGTTGAATACTTGAAGTGTCACATGTCCACTAAAGGTGGATCACCCTCCAAGGTGGAATGATGTTTGTGTCGCAAGTCCACTAAAGATGGATCAGCTTCCAAGGTGGAAAGGTGTTTGTACAACACATCCACAAAAGGTGGAAAAGTGATAAAGTGACAGGTCCACCAAAGATGGAAGTCCCACTTAAGGTGGAAAAGTGATAATGTGATAACACCACCAAAAGTGGGAATATTCATATGTGGTCCCTAAGTAAGCTTAAGTACAAGTGTGTTTAGAACCTAGGAAAATAACTTACAAGGTGGAACAATTAAACACACCAACACCCACTCCCCTTAAGTGCAACTTAGGGAGAATGTATGCACACGATGCAAGATAGATCCCAACTATTGGGATTAAGGTGACTCAACCTTAAGAGTCCAAGTGGATTTAATTTAATTATTTTTAATGGTCTTTTGGAAAGATTTTCAATGGAGCCAAATCTTCCACATATATAGACTTAGAGATTTAGAAAATAGAAATTAATGTTTATGCAAGAGTTAGGCAAAAAGGAGTTTCTAATTAATTGTTGTACATACATTGAATGTGAACGCATTCAAGAAACTGCTTCTTTTTGCATTGTAAACTCTATAAATGCATGTATTGCTAGAGGAGCTATATGTGAGTAAGAGGAATTTATTCTCACAGGGATTGTGCTACCATATTTTCTCTAGGATGGACCAAGATGTAAATCTCCATGTAAAGGCTTAGAGTCTAAAGATTGTATTGTAACTATATTCTGTTGCTGAATAATACAATGGCTCTCTGATTTTGGAGTGGGGTTTTTTGCCCAAAAGAGTTTTCCCCACGTAAATTGTGTTCTCTCTTATGTCTTGTTCTTTCTATTTATTGATTTTGTATTGTTGAATCATAAAGCATGTTGCTAAAATTGTTTTTGCAAGCCCTTTTATCTAAGGTTTTAATCGTGGGATGCCCAAATTCCCTTCATTTGGTATCAAAGCAAGGCTCCAAGATTTGCAAGTTGCTTGCATGTGTTTTTTTTGTGAGTTGCATGTACTTGCTTTTTGAGTTTCATGTACTTGCATGGACTTGCATGCTGGTTGCATGTGCTTGCATGGACTCGCATGCTTGTTGCATGTGCTTGCATGTCAATGCATGCAAGATTTCTTGGTGTTATAGGTTCTAGGCTAAGATACCGATGCGCCTGGGATTCTGCCAAATGCAGATGTGGGTGCGTTCGAGTGCTGATGCGGATCCAGATGCCCTGTGGATGCCATCTGGAAGCACAACGCATCTGGGCACCCAGGATGCGCTTCCGGATGGCATCCAACAAGTGCATCACAACACATCTGGGCGCCCAGGATGCACTTCCGGATGGCATCCACAAGGCATTCAAGCGCATTTGGACACATCCGGACACGTCAAAGCCAAAACGCGGGCCCAGACTTCCGTTTTTGGAAAAAAGTAACTTAAAAATATAATAAAACATGTGTTTAAATAAATATTTTATTCATTCTTTGTCTTGTAAACCCTAAAACGGCCCTAGAAGAGGCCATTCAAACATTTTTCTTCTCATTTCTTATGCAGCTTGCCTCTTTTTTCATTTTCTCTCCATTTTCGATTTTGAAGCTAAGGTGATTGTTTTCGAAGAGGATCATTCGTGGGCTAAGTGATAGCTTCCATAGAGGAGTTTTCAGCATCAAAGGTAAGCATTTGATCCCATTGTTGAGTTCTTTAATGGATTTTTTTGAGGTTTTGATGGATTTTTTCAAGTTTGGGTAGAAATATTTCAAGTTTTTTTTCATTTTTTTGTTTTTTAAGAAATAATGAAACAAGTTTTGCTATTTTTTTAGACTATTTTTGTATCATTGCTTTGCACTTGTAAGCTTGATGTTCATAGTTTTTTTCTAAATTATATTTATTTATTTTCTTATTATAGAAAGGAAATCGATTGTATTGTGCAAGAATGGCCGCCACAGGTAGTCAAATTTCAGTGGGAGGGCAAAGTAACGATAATTTTAATATTGATGTAGGATAGCCTTTATGGAGACATACCACAAGAGTATCACAGGTTTCAGGAGGTGGCTCGTATCTTTGGAAGTGCAATTATTGTCAAAGTAAGAAAAGAAAACCATTCAATAGCTCATATTCTCGGGTCAAACTTCATTTTATGGGCCCTGTTGGAAAAGGTTTTGCAATGTGCAAAGGCACAGGTGGGAAGGGGTTGTCTAATGCACAGATAGCTTCATTTGTAAAAGAACAAGAAGAGGCTGATTGTTTGGTTAAAAGATCAAAAAAAAGTTTTTATAAACCTCCATCTGGAATGAACAAAATGCAATTACCCAATGAACCAGTTGTCTCCTCCAAACATCCATTCTTGGAAGTACCTATACCGGGAGAGGAAGAGGAAGAAGTAGAAATTACAGCCCACAAAAGAGGCCCATTGGATAGTGCATTTAAAATGGAGGCAAGAGAGCTTGCTGATGAAGCCCTTGCACATTGTCTCTATGCTAATGGTCTTCCTTTCAACTTGGTAAGATCACCATATTGGAAGGCAATGGTGGAAGCCATCAGTAAAGCCCCAGCTGATTACGTAAGTCCTAGGTATGAAAAGGTGCATACCACTTTGTTGCAAAAAGAGAGGACTGCTATAGAGAGGGCTCTTCAACCAATTAAACATTCTTGGAAAACTTCAGGTATAACTATTGTGTCTGATGGATGGAAAGATACAAGAAATCGACCATTGATTAATGTGATTGCAATGTCCCCCAAAGGGTCAATGTTTTTGAGGGCTATTGATTGTGAAGGGCAGGTGAAGGATTCATAGTTCATTTGTAGAATTCTCATTGAGGCCATAGAGATGGTGGGGAGTGAGAATGTGGTACAAGTGGTTACAGACAATGCCAAAAATTGTAGGGGTGTAGGTGCTTTGATTGAGGGTCGGTATGACCATATTTTTTGGACACCATGCACAGTACACTCCCTAAACTTGATCATGCAACAAATTGGCACTCAAATTGATTGGGTGAAGCAGATTTACCAAGATGGGGAGGAGATACAAATGTTTGTGACGAACCACCACATGTCACAACCCATATTTAGATCATTCCCCAAATTGGAGTTGCTGAAGGTAAACTTAAATTGTAATTACTAAATTAGTAAATTTCACTTATTTATGTTCATGTTCAATTATCAAATTCTATATAACTTTGCTTTATATTTATTGACATATTGTTAACTTGCTTTATGCTTAGGTTGTTGAGACCCGTTTTGCGTCTCATACTATTGTTATGAAACGACTTGTGAAGGTACAAACAGCATTAAGCCAAATGGTTATTTCTAACCAGTGGGGTATATGGAAGGCTTCAAATTCAGAAAGAGCCCAAAAGGTCAAGGCTTTGGTCTTGGATGACAGTTGGTGGGCTCATATGCAATTTGTATTGGATTTCACAGACCCTATCATGACCATGCTTCGCTTTGTCGATACAGATACACCTTGCTTGGGGGATGTGTATGATGGCACAAACACCATGGTTGAAAAGGTAAAAGTTGCCATACAAAAACATGAGAATGACCCCACAGAATGTGAAGCCTTCTGCAATAAGGTGGAGGCAGGATGACTACCCCATTGCCCTTCCTCGCATATGCATTATCTCCAAGATACTATAGTAAGCAAGTACTTGGTATGCCAAGAAGAGTTGCACCATATGCGGATAAAGAAGTTGCTAATGGGTGCTACAAAGCTTTTACAAGGCTCTTCTCAGATGATCAAATGCACAACACAATGAGGGAAGAATTTGGCTTATTTGCTTCGGGTTCAAAAATGTCTCCATTTGCAATAAAGGACTAATATAAAATGGCAGCTATCACTTGGTGGTACATGTATGGTCAACCATACAAGTATCTACAACGTCTTGCAATCAAGATCCTGTCACAAAGTAAGTTTTTTTGTTTTTGTTTTTGTTTACCACATGTATTCTACAATTTAGTGTTTAACATTCTTTAAATTGTTTTTCATTTGTATGTTTAATTGTGTGAACACTATCCAAGTTGCAAGTTCTTTTGCTGCTGAAAGGAATTGGAGTACATACTCCTATATCCATTCAGTGAAGCGCAATCAATTGGGCTCAAAGAAAGCTGAGGACTAAGTGGTTTACATTCATACCAACTTGCGTCTTTTGTCACGCAACCAAAATGAATACAAGGATCAACCAAGCTTTGGGATGTAGTCCCTAAATGTGCAAACTTGGATGCAACGCTTCATGATCTTACTGTAGTCACAAATGATGGTGATGATACCATGACACATGGTGCATCTAGCACAAGTGGAACCATTCTTGGTTCAAATGATCTTGAACTTGCACTAGTTGGAGATAATGAGAATGCGGATTTTCTTGAGAATCCTCATGATTCTCAATCTAATTAGTAATCTTGAGTCTTGACTCTTGAATCCTTGATTGATAAACAATGAAACATTGAATGATGAACTAAGTTTTGAGTTTGTAATTAGTTATTGAATTTCTTTCTATTTGAATATTTTTGTCTATGAAGTTTTAAGTTGAAGTTGAGCTATCAAATATGAAATGTCTTGAATCTTGTCACTTGATCAATGGTGAAGTATCATCATTCTGATAATCTGATTCATACTATCAAATGATTTATTTAATATTTTTGTATATTTCAGATTTCTTGCACTTCATATATATAATATTATATATATATATATATATACACACACGCGCATCCGCATCCCCTAAAAAAAAATTCACGCATCCTCATCCGCACCCGAATCGGCAACTTAGGTTCTAGGTATTCCTTCTATGATGAGTTCTTAGCTTGATGAGCTTGAGGGAATCTGAAGAAATTGGTTGAAGAAGATTGACCCTTTGATTAGTGGAAGTCTTGTTATTAATTAAGTTTTAGGAGACAACATGCGGTTTGAAGGATGGTGAAGATAGAGAAAATGGAGTTGGTCCTTGTGGATGGTCCTTGGTACTACATGATAACACTTTGTATGTGTTGTGATTAGTAGACTCGGTATGCCTTTGATCTTTCAAATTTGACATTACCCATGTAGTGGGAGTTCTTGTAAGTGTTTGCTCTTCATTGACTAGTTTGCACATGGAGCTTGAGTTTGCATTTATGGGTTGCTTATGTTGGTGGCATGAGTTTGCTAATGTTGTATACCTTCAAGGTATGGGTGATTGGATGGATTAGCATTTTTTGTGGATGCTATTTTCAATCCCATGGGTTTATCAGTTGGATGGAAGCAGTTTGTTGGTTTGTTGTTTTGACTATTGTTTTATCTTGTTTTCTGGAGAATGGCCTTGCAGCTGTGTTATGGTACGAGCTTTGAAGTTGATGTTGATGATGCTTTTGTATAGTCATGAGCGCAGTGGAGTGGGGCAGTATCCTGTAGCTTTTGATGTCACTGAGAACTATGTGGTTTCATGGATGGCATTGATGATGTGTTCTTTATCAGGTGGCTCTTAGCAATGTAAATCTTGGTGTTTCTAGTGACTCCTATAAGGTCTTTGTCAAGTGGAAGAATGTTGGGATTAAGGTGACTCAACCTTAGGAGTCCACGTGGATTTGATTTAATTATTTTTAATGGTCTTTTGGAAACAAATTCAATGGGACCAGATCTTCCACATATATAGACTTGGAGATTTAGAAAATAGAAATTAATGTTTATGCAAGACTTATGCAAAAAGAAGTTCCAATGATCAATAAGAGATAAAATCCCATGTAAGGAAAAAGTCCCCACCATAAGAGAGACCATAAAGACCCCCCTTCAATGGAGAATCTCTTGCAAATGTGGTCCAATGATCTTGAACAACATTCCTCCCCTTAAGAAGAAATAGACCCAATGTTGCACCAAGAATGTCAAAGTGTGACCAAACTAGGTACCATTGGTGATAAGAACTAATGATGAATCTATCACTACAAAACGATACAGATCAGGGACTGGAAACAGACTGATTGGATACTCAAACTACATACATTCTTGACTGGAGACATGTATTGAGTCTCACAAGATAGTTCCTAACCTACTAAATATAGGAGGATTACATCTAATAATGCCTCAATGACAATATACATGGAAGATATAACACTTTATTTAGTGCATTTACAACACGACTCATACAAGAGATTACAACATGATTACAATGATGCAAATCTAGAAACATGAAGATGATGCCATCAAAGAATTGCCCTGTAGAAAACTATTGATGATGCCCTCCAATTGGAATAATGCAAGGAAAAAGAAAACTACCCCCCTTGGTTGTCGGTTGGAAGACGTTGCATCATAGGTATGATTGGTGGACATAAATTGCGCTCCCAAATTTGCTTACTAAACAAGAAATTTATTTTTTTAAAATTTATTTAATAGTTTTTTAAAAATATTTTATTACTAAAAACCAATATTCAGAAATAAAGAAAAATATATTTATTTTTTCCTTTCTTGGAATTTTCATTTCAGTTATTACAATTGCCACAATCAAGTTATAAGATACTTAGATTACTATGCAAAAGACCAAACTAAGATCTATGCATTACAATTGCAAAAATAAGACAAACAAGGTCATATGCTAAAAGTGAAATTTCTGGTCATAGTGACTAAAAACTAATAGCACCACTACAAGACATGGGAAAAATTATGCACTTTCAAAAAAAAAATTGCACCTAAAAAGGAGTTCATATGAACCCTAACGATTGGTGTTATGTAGGTTTGAGAGATATCTTTCTTCCATAGTTGTCTCTGTCTGAGATAGACATCGATACCTTCAGGTTGCTTTGGAGACGGTTGTTCTACTCAGTTGGTCGTCTTGCTTCTATTGTCAGTGATTTTACTTCTTATGTTTCATCAATTTAAGTCATTGAATGGACAAGTCTTTTCATATATCTAGACGATGAAGGAGTTGAATGGTCAGTCGGTTCAAGATAGTAATGAGGCACTATCTTATGTAATTGCTATCATTTTATTTGACACGGCAAATTAACTTTATGAGGTCGATCTCTTGGTATGTTGGCTGGGGTTTGGTCTTATATAGCATTCACAGATTGTGTCAAGTTACGATGTGGAGGTTATAGTCTCTAATGTTCTTTGCAAAAGTGATTATCTGTAGCACTCTTTGTGGTTCAATATTCTTGTCAAGAGTAGTTTCTTTGTAATCATTATCAAGTGTATACGGATTCAGAGGAGAGATTATTATTGATTCAGTTTGTGAGCATTGTAAAATTCAGACTCCTATTATTATTCAATAAAGTAACATTTTTTTTAGTGTGGCTGGGTTTTTCCCCTCAAGTTGGAGAGTTTTCCCAAGGTAACTATTGTGTCTTGTATTTTGTCCTATCTATTATTTGTATTGTGCTATTTATGTTATAAAAATCAACATGGTATCAAAGCCTATATGATCTGGAGAGAACGGTTGCAAATAATAAAGGTGGAGGAGCACTCATTAGGATTCTAACATCGTTGCATGCCTCACGAGAAAGCGGGAAGAACTATGAAACCCACATATCGACTTTAGTGGAGGATGCTGAGAGGGTACAATCAAAAGAACGCTTTAGACTCTGGAGTCATTATTTGGCTATGGTCTTTCCTGTGATCATGCAATTTAGACTAGATTGTTGCATCTCAAATAGGTGGCTTCTTTGCCCTTGGTTGTTAGTGTTTGGCTCAGCAGCAAGGAGATCTTTGTGCAAAGATTGAAGTGGAGTTATAAGGCAGAGACATTGATATGTACTGGACAAAGAGTTCTTGCCCTACTGGTATCAATGGTGGAGTAGGGCTCGACAAAGATGTTGTTGTCGGGATAATTGTATGTACGGGTTATTATGTTAGTAAAGTATTATGTTACTCTCGGTCGTTAGTGACCGAGAGGTTAGACAGTTACGTCACGACGCTTCGGTCGTGACCCTTCGGGTACTTTATATACTCTCTCGGAGGTTGGACATGGGAGATATGATTGTATAATCATTATGATATAAATGTACTTGCCAGTCTGGAATGATTAATGAAAGTATTTATTATTCTCTGATATATTCTGTGTTTATTATATTTCCCGTACGATGTCTGTGCAATACTAAGTTTACCCCAGCGGGTAAACATCTGGCGCCGTTGCCTAGACGTACTCGGGAAGAGAAGTGAGGAAAGGATTTATGCCCAATGTTTTAAATAAAGATAGAAATAAAAAGGCACAAGATGACGAAGGTGAAGCCGCACAGAAGGCTTTGATCTCCGCGCAACAACGTGAACGTCGGTATAGGCTGAGGCAACTTGCCAAGGACCAGCTTGCCGGAGGGTTGCCCGAAGGGAACCTCGGAAGTGGTACGGAAGGTGCAGAGGCCGACGGAGAACAGTTCACTTCGCCGGAGCATCGGAGAGTGCGGAGTAGGGAAGAACTACTTGAGGAAACACAATTGAGACAGGTCTTACTTCAAGCAGAGCGAGACCGGTTTGAAGATTTGACCCGTACACCACGTGCGGAGGACCGAGACCACGAAGGGAATCGTACGGTCGAAGGTGACGGTACTGCCGGAGGTGCCAGTGACAGTACGGCCGAAGGCACTGCGAATGCACAGGCGAACCCTCCGTTGGAACCAAGGACTCCACACAGTACGGTCCCACCAGTCACACAACTACCGCAAGGGCAAGTGCCATCGGTGAACAATACACATAGTATTCAGGGAGGTGTGGGCACGAGTGGTATCGGTGCACCGCCTCCACCGCGGCCAACCATGGCGTTGAATAAGCAGAAGTTACCGAAATTTACGGGGCAATCCAAGGAGGATCCAGTTCGGCACTGTCGAACGTGTGAAACGATATGGACTGCACATGGGGTAACTGACGAGAATGAATGGATCCGTCAGTTCCCTGCAACACTGAGGGAAGGTGCCATTGATTGGTACTCGGATGTTGACAAGACGAGCCTGACGACATGGGACCAAGTCAAAAAGGCCTTCCAGACAGAGTTTCAATTGTTACGAGATGATAATGAGATATTAGCGGAAATCTACAACACTAAGCAAGCGAAGAATGAGTCCGTCCGTGCGTACGGACGGCGACTCAAAGAACTCATCGGGAAGATGGAGTCGGCCCCAGCGGACGAACTAAAGAAGAGGTGGTTCGTACAGGGACTCAAAACCTCCCTACGAAAGAAAATGAAGATAGTTCCACCTACTTCGTACAGTAATGCATACAACCGAGCAATGGATTTAGAGAGTGAGTGTAAGACCTCCAAGAAGATGAGGTCATCTTCTGATGATGACTCGGAGACTGAAAGCAGTGAGGATGGGTCGAGCAAGAAAGTGCTCGCGTTGCAAAAAGACCTTGAAAAAATGATGAAAGAACTCAAGACCGCCAAGGGAAGTACCAATAAGACAGGAGAAGATACGGTGTGGTGCACGGACTGCAAGGAAACAGGCCACACAAAAGGTTCTTGTCCGAAGAAGGCTTTTTGCGATATCTGCCAAATCGCAGGACATTCCACTAAAGAATGTCCCTACAACCTGAGGGCGAGAAATCAACAAGTACTCTATGCACAGGAGCAACCTTCCACGTCTGGTACTGGCGGACAACAAAATGCTCCATCATCCGGCGGGTATGGAAACAACCGACGGGGAGGCCGAGGCAATGATGAGAACAAGCCGCGGGTCCAGTATGACGCGAAGGGGAGGCCCATGATACAGTGCAGGAGTTGTAACCAATGGGGACATTATGCCCGTGACTGTCAGAATGAGGCTACCGCTCCACTAAAACTATGTCGGTGGTGCGGACCGGGGAACCATGAGGATGCTAATTGTCCGAAGCCCGGCTGCAACATCCTAGACATGGAACGAGGGGGCACGGAGAAGGTCCTCGCAATCACACGCGGGCAAATGAAGAAGGCCACATATCCTCACCCTCCGACAGAGAAACAAAGGATGCTCGAGGCGAAGGTTGAGATCGCGAAGGGTATGGAGGACCGAAGGGACTCCACAGATGTCGGCATTTCTACTCGAGCAATGGCCGAACAAAATATTTTAAGGCAGATAATGCAATTGGAGGTACCAGTAAAGGTCAAGGACCTATTGGAAACGATGCCGCATCTCAAAACGGCTCTATTCCTTGGGCAAAACATTCCAGCAAGCACGGTTGAACGAACGGAGATCACGAGTGGCTCTGCAGCCGACCCCATGACGCTATCAATAAATAATGGGCGGAATCCCGCAGTGGTGGAGATGGGTATTTTGGGTACCATCCTCACGAACACAATTGTCGACGGTGGGTCGGGCGTCAATGTCCTCCCGGAAGAAACTTGGAAAAGCTTGGGGAAACCGACGCTGTGGCCACCAACTTTCAATTTATTGGGAGCCGACCAGCACGATATTAAGCCTCTCGGTACACTGATGGCGCAGCAGGTGACTATTGGAACCCAGCCTTTCACCTTAGATTTTGTTGTAATCCCTCTTAAGCAAAAGGGGTATGATGCCATCCTGGGTAGAGGGTGGTTGGTGACGGCCCGAGCCGATCATAATTGGAAGAAAAACACCCTCACATTTGAAAAGGGGGGAAGGAAGTTTGTAGTGGACCTCAACATGCAGATGGTTGGGGAGGAAATGGCATCCGATTCAGAGTCAGACGACGGGATGGGCGGAGAGGAAGGAAACATGGAACCTAATGCCGAAGGGATACTGAAAGTGGAGGATGATACAGATTCGATGGACGGTCTATTCCACTGGCAAATGGGTGATTATGAATTATTTCCGCCGTCCTGCAACATATTGAAGATTGAGAAAGCCGAGAGTGAGTTCCCTCCGGAATATACAGCATACCAAGAAGGGGAAGTCGAAAGGAAAGAAAGCCCTGCCCAGGAGTTTTGGAAGGAGGAACCCATCTGGCACAAAGAAGCAAAGTTGGAAAAAATAAATCTTGGGGATGAGAGAAATCTGAAACCCATCGTTATGGGAGACAACTGGAATCCTGTGTGGAGGACCGCAGTCTTCAAAATCTTGATTCTCCTTCTTCTTATGTACGGGCAAGAGGCCGTGGTCCCTGTAGAATTTATGGTTCCAAGCCTTTGGATGGCCATTGAAAATGGACTTGGCCACAAGGAAAGCTTGAGGGAACGGTTGCACAATGAGATTAAGCAAGGAACATTTCGGGAAGTTGCTCACGATAGGGCTGTCAAGTTATGGACTCTCGATGAACGGATACATGACGCCATCAACAGGACCAAATTGAAACCTTCCCTGGAGAGGATGGACCAGAGAGGAAGGACAGAGCAACCGAGAGGATGGAAAATGACTCGAGCGGTCATGCAAGCGACCCGAGAGCCATCCGTACGGGCGACCAGAGAAGCCTTCGGACAAGAAATTGAAAAACACCCGTATGGCTATGCATGACCGTACGGCGGAGGGGAAAAAAAAAAATTTCGAAAAAGCGAAAAAAAAAATTGAAAAAAAAGAAAAAGCAGAAAAAAAAAATGAAAAAAAAATAAAAATAAAAAATAACATGTCCGTACGGTACCGTACGGCATGCATGTTGGCACCGTACGGTACATGTACCAATGGATTTTTAAAAGACTGTACGGCTTTTTTTGCAATTGAAGCCGGAGACATAAACCTGTGACCGTACATAGCAAAGGAGGTACGACCGAACATTGTAGAGGGTCGGAAATTGTGACCGTACGGCAATAAATGAAGGCATTCAACTAGACCGTACGGCCACCTTGATGCGGGTTTCAAATTCCGTACATTGCCGTACGGGTGGAAGAAAAGCATGAGTTTCCTGGTTTATGAGTCTGTGGCCGTATGGCTCGTGCAGGAAGGTTAGGGAGCATACCGTACGGAAAGGACACGAAATATAAAGCAGAGCCGTACACTGGCAGGAATTGAGCACGTGGATGACTTTGGACCAATACCGTACGGTGCCGGGTGACTGTTAATATTGCCGCACGGTATTGTTGCTATACGTGAGTGACAGGGGAAGAAAGCAAGTCCGTACGGTTGTACGGCCAGCTGCACAGGAAAACAAAAGAGAGCACATAGTGCATAGTCCATATGGTGTGTTTGGGTGACCGTACGGTGGCAGATAAAGACGAGGATGCCATATAGTTTCATTAAGATTTCCGTACAGTAAGCGGGACGAGTGTAGGATAAGCGTATGGCAGCTTCTATTGGAAGATTCAAAAAACAAAAAAAAAAACGACGACAAATAAAAATAGTTCAAAATGAAGAATGAATGGTACCGAAGGGACGAGCATGAGTAGGTGGTAAGGGAAACATAAGCGGTTTGCAAAAAAGAGCATGGGATTAGAAGAAAATCACAAAAATGGTGTGTTTCATAGACTTTGTAGGGAGCGCGCCTGGGGCTCTCCCCCAGGACCCCGCGGGGGCGCTGCCCCTCGACCCCGCTGGGGGCGTTGCCCCCTAGACCCCCAGTCGGTTCAGTTATCAACCCTTGGAGAGTGTGACCTGTTGATGAGATCGGAGCTGCTACAGGCATGGAGTGTCTGCATGCCGGAGGTGAAGAGAGCACTGGAGCAAGTCTTTCAAGAGGGGTACTACGCTTTGAGGCACTTGGAGTAAGTGTTGGCTGGACGTGAGACTGTCTTGGTGGATGCATCGAGAGCTCGGGAGGAGCTGACCACCTAGTTGGAGGCAGTAGAGCAACACTTGGCTCAGCGTACCCAGGAGTTGGAAGTAGAGAAGTTGGCACGGGTGGCTATCAAGGTCAGATTGGCTAGGGAGACAGTATGGTGTTAGCGGAGGCTATAGCTGAACAGTATGTTTTGGAGACAAGTTTGGTGCAGGCACGAGAGGAATGGGATGTGACGGAAAAGACCTACTGGACGCAGCATTGCTGGGGAGGGCGGCACTTCAGCTTTTTCAGGGATGCCCCTCTGCCCCTTCTCAGTGATTTTCTTCTTCTATGTGGTGTATTTCATCTCCCTGTTGTTGTAAGTCGTCGGAGACGACTTGTTTTTTGGGGGGGATGATGTTGTCGGGATAATTGTATGTACGGGTTATTATGTTAGTAAAGTATTATGTTACTCTCGGTTGTTAGTGACCGAGAGGTTAGACAGTTACGTCACGACGCTTCGGTCGTGACCCTTCGGGTACTTTATATACTCTCTCGGAGGTTGGACATGGGAGATATGATTGTATAATCATTATGATATAAATGTACTTGCCAGTCTGGAATGATTAATGAAAGTATTTATTATTCTCTGATATATTCTGTGTTTATTATATTTCCCGTACGATGTCTGTGCAATACTAAGTTTACCCCAGCGGGTAAACAGATGTCGCTATGTGCAATAAATTAATTTTCTATGTCTCAGTTGGCATTATTTATGTGGTGGGCGTATGTAATCAAGTATCAACCATTGATTGCCAAGCTTTCAACCAAAATGTGTGTCCTTAAGAAAGGTGATGCATGGATGAAGTTTGTGTTGCCAATACACCCCTTCAGAATACAAATTTCCAATGAATGGAGGCACTGGTATGAGTCGCAAAGTGTGTCGGAGGAGGTTCTCGGTGGTTAATGCAATCGAGTTGTCTTTGAGTCATTCTTAGGAAGACCTACAGTTGCCGAAAGGAGTTTATTCCTCATTATATGCGCACATTATTTTTGGACATACAATGGAGCTTTGAAGGGAGAGGTGTGTGGGAGGGGAGAGTTTAATTCAATTGGAAAAGAAAAGTTGATGGAGGAGAATCATATATGAATGCAATCTCTTCATTGGTCGATGTAGGGTCGAGAAGCGCAAAAGTCATATGTGCTTGATTGAAGCCCAAACTAAAGTGCATTTGACAACATCAATTATAGGAATGAAGCCTATTGTCGTAGGAGAACGAATTCTAATGTCTATGTTCCTTCGCGGGACAGACAAATTTTATGAAACTCTCGACCCCTCTGCTTTCCATCAGGGTCATGAGTCTTTTTACATTCTTGCGGAGGAAGAAGTTACACAAGAAGACTTTCATCGGGCAATTGGCCACAATCACATGAGTCATTTCTTCGATGGAGTTTTCGCAGCATGTGGAAGCCGATCACAACTGTCGCATAGGATATAAGAAACTTAATATGATTGCAGTTGTTAATTTTCATACATTTGGGTGTAACAGCAACAGGAAAACAAGACGGGGGCGACTTTGATTCCGGTTGCTATCAATCTATATCACTGGTGCATAGGTATTGTTGTGTGTCTGATTAGCTGGAACGAATCACCTATCATGCCATTCTGTGAAATATTGGAAGTCTCAATATCATTGTTCGGGCCCATGTTATTTACGATGGAAGGATTAGCGTTTCTGAGAAGCGTTAAGTTAATCATTTCAGCCTTTGTTTATCAAGTTGTGAAGATTTGCCAAAATGGTTAAGCAGTTGGAGCATCAGTCCTAGTTGGTGCATGAGTATTGAAGTAGTAATCATTATATTACGGGAGTCCATAGTTTGAGTCATTTCTACATAATGTCAAAAATGTCATTATACATGAGCCTTAGTCATTTCTCAACAAGATTGGTGATGTTCAATTCCTTCTTGTGCATTACTTTTTGATCTACGAATGCAAGTCATGTTGACGAATTATGGTTTTGAGGATTTATTTCTATATTCATTTTGTGAACAAATTGCAGTTGTGAGAGTCGGTTGGGCTCAACATGGCCAAAGTTGGAAAGAGATAGTAATCACGGTTCATGCTGGAACTATCCTATCTAGGTAATATGCAATTCTCAGTGAAGGAGAACTACATATTCGAGTTGGAGAGTATTTAAATTTAAAATAAAAACTCAAAAAATCACATTGGTGGTGTAACTATCAAGGAAGGTCCTACGATTCAGAGGACGAAGTATTGGTTGCATGGTTCTTTCATCTTCCGGTAATTCCTAAACTCAGAGAATACTAACGAGAGGCTAAGGAGATTGAAATCACATGAAGATTGTGAAAGAGAAGTTCATGAGTCACTATTGATAAGAATGATTGTATCACCCATGAAATTGAACAAGAACCAAGTTCGCACAATTTAACTCACAAAGGATGACCGACTGGTGGGGAAGATGCAAGCGAGTTAGTTGCATCCCAGGAAACAAGTCTAGCCTTTGCAGGCAGGGAGTTCCGAAATCTTTCCTCTTTGGTGATAGACGTTCTCAGTTATTTAAAAGATAAATATAGGAAATCTTGAAGAATTTAGATTTGCTCTTGAATTAATTTCCTATTTTGCATCTTTTAAACCAAGTATTACCTGTTAAAAACCACAACTATTTAGAACTTGTATGAATTGTGCCTGGATTAGATTAGTTGCATGTATTTTATATGAGTCTCTTATAGTAAATGTTATTTTTCCTCAATAATATGATTAAGCTAACGATTATTTTTTCTTGTGTTCTGTCATAGCCG
This sequence comes from Chamaecyparis obtusa, assembly GCA_027943335.1. NCBI lineage: Eukaryota > Viridiplantae > Streptophyta > Pinopsida > Cupressales > Cupressaceae > Chamaecyparis > Chamaecyparis obtusa. Next base: position 1,459,278 of record BSBK01002490.1, on the reverse strand, counting down.
TCCCAAGGAGATAAGGCATTGGGCAAGAGAATGTATTGTCGTGGAGATCATTTTTGGAAACAGCTATAATGATCACTATAGTGCTGGTCAATATGATGAAAGAGACCGTGGTGCTGATAGTCATGATCGATATATGAGGGTTTGTTATGCACCAAATGGATATGGAAAGGAATGGGGATATGATCGTGATGCTTCTATTGGTAGGGGAAGTGACTGTTGTGTCTGTGGTGGCCCTGCACATTACGAAGAAAGCTTCAGAGAAAGATCAGCACCCTATGACCCCCCAAGTCGTGGGCGTCCAGCTTATGATGATCACTATTAATGATGGAATGGTCATGTGATTATTTCAAATATGATGAGACGGTGTTGCTACCAATGAAAGAGCTTGGGTATGGAACTAAGAGGAAGTCACAGATTCAGACTTATTTGGAGCACATGAGGGCTCTGGCCTTCAGCATCTTTCTCTGTTATGAGCCAATATTTTCTCCTCCCTCAAGGAGATGCGCCAAAGGAGGTGAGCTTGGAGGGTTTGAGTTTATGCTCAAGCCTCCAGCTACTTATTATAAGATGCAATGTACTAGAGACAAGCTAGATGAGCTGAAGAGGGAGGATTTCTTTAGCCTCAAGAAGATTCAGAGGTAGCTTGAGTGGTAGATGGAGAGTGCCAAGTCCTTTGCAGAGGATTGGCAAGCTCGAGAAGTAGTGTGGCTTTGAAAGCTCCTTGCTTGGTTAAACATTGGAGCCAACTATAATTTATTGTGATAATCAAAGTTGCAAGAATGCTGCCCTTGATGTGAGGGAGTCTCAACATTAGTTGCTCTTATTATGTGCTAAAATGCATATTTCTCTAAGACAGAGAAATATGAGGTGAAAGACCTTGTAATGTATATTTCTCTATAAGGGAGAAATATGAGGTGAAAGCCCCTACAATGCATATTTCTCTAAGTTGGAGAAATGAGGTCAAAACCCTTTAGAGATGTGCCTTTTTCCACACATGGGAGTAGCCATGGTGGACATCATGTTGAGAGATTCCATGACTACATCACGTTGAGTGATTCTGTGATGGGCACTTGTGTATATACTTCTTTCCACACATGGGAGTAGTCATGGTGGACGTCATGTTGAGAGATTCCATGATGACATCACGTTGAGAAACTCCATGATGAGAGCTTGTGTATATGTTTCTTTCCACAAATGGGAGTAGCCATTGTGGACATCATGTTGAGTGATTCCATGACGTGATCACATTGAGAGATTTCGTGATAAAATCTTTTCCACAAATAGGTGTAGCCATTGTGGGAGTAATGTTGAGAGATTCCATGACATGGATATCTGAAAAGATGCCTCCCTAGCTAAGAGGGAGTGTTGGCCTTATGTAGCTTTGGGAGATATGTTTCTTCCATAGTCGTCTTTGTTTGAGATAGACGTTGATACATTCAAGTTGCTTTGGAGACAGTTTTTCTACTTAGCTAGTCGTCTTGCTTCTATTGTCAGCAATTTTCCTTCTTATGTTTCATCAATTTAAGGCATTGAATGGACAAGTCTTTTCATATACTTGGACGATGAAAGAGTTGAATGGTCACTCGGTTCAAGATAGTGAAGAGACACTATCTTGTGTAACCGCTATCATTTAATTTGACATGGCAGATTAACTTTATGAGGTCGATCTCTTAGTATGTTGGCTAGAATTTGTTCTTATATAGCATTTACAAATTGTGTCATGTTATGGTGTGGAGGTTATAGTCTCCGATGTTCTTTGCAGTAATGATTATTTGTAGCATTCTTTGTGGTTCAATATTCTTGTCAAGAGTAGTTTTTTGTGTAATCATTGTTAAGTGTACGGATTCAAAGGAGAGATTATTATTGATTCAGTTTGTAAGCATTGTAAAATTCAGACTCCTATTATTATTCAATAAAGTAACATTTTTTTTTGGTGTGGCTGGGATTTTCCCCTCAAGTTGGAGGGTTTTCCTAGGGTAACTATTGTGTCTTGTGTTTTTTGTTATCTGTTCTTTGTCTTGTGCTATTTCTGCTATAAAAATCAATACAAACAAGGCCTCTAAAGTTGCAAAAACAAGGATTGTGCAATTTTTTGAAAAATTCATGCCCACAAATCAAGAAACTCCTGCACCATTGCAAAGAACACAAAATTCTACCCCAAATAAAAAAATTGCTCACAAAAAGGAGCCCAAATGACTGAAATATCATTGTTTGAAAATCATCTGTGTAATTATGACACCTAAATCGCCGCTGCAACTCCGAATTTCAAATGCCTATAGATTTGCCCTTTGATGTCTGATTTGAATGAGACAAAAGTTGATCTTGGGGTTTTGGACCTATTGAATGTAATGCCAACATAAGATTTACACCAGCAAACTCCAATTGTTCCCTATAATACAAAGCCACAAAGAGAACTTCCCAAAGTCCGCCAAATATGCACTCAAATCTCTCAAAAGACTATCCAATGGCGCTCAACAAGCTCTGATACTATGTAAGATTTGGCTATGAAGGTAGCCACCCAAGCTCTAGAGGCCTAATGGAAAGCGCAATAACAATAGAGAAATAATATGACAATAATAAACTATATTCTCACCAAGAATGCAATAGAATCAATTGGATTGAATTGAATTGACTAAATTCACGTCATAGACTCAATTGGAATGATTTTACAAAGGAAACCTCGTGGTTGAATAGGCCAAGGTGAGAACATAGGAGCATAGTTGGACTACTCGCCGAGTAGTCGGCGAGTTTCAAAAACTCGCCGAGTTTTCCAAACCGGCGATTTTTTGGACCAAAAACTCGCCCAGTCAAAAACTCGCCTAGCAGACAAAAACTCGCCGAATATTCGGCGATTAATCGCCAAAAACTCGGCGATTTTTCCTTAAAAACTCGCGAAAACAGCAGGCCGCGTTCCAGAACAGAATAAAGGCAAAAAAAAAGGGTTTTTTGCAACCACAGTTGCATTTTTTTGCATTGTAGAGGCTTGAGGTGTGGAGAGAAGGAGGTTTGAAGGCATTCTAAGGAGATTGCAAGAGATTCAAGGCTGGTTTTTTAAATTAAATTTTAGCGGTTTTTTTAGGTTGCCGAGTTTTGCCGAGTTTTTTTTAAAAATCGCCGAGTTTTTCCCGATTAATCTTTTGGGGGGCTTGGCGAGTTGTTGCCGAGTGAGAGTATTCCAACTATGCATAGGAGTGCATAAGTTTATCACAAGTGTCTTAATCTTATGACATGAGACAAAAAGTGGTAACTTATCAACCACATAAAGTGGAAAAGTGAAAGTGTCACATGTCCACTAAAGGTGGATCACCCTCCAAGGTGAAAATATGTTTGTGTCACACGCCCACTAAAGGTGGATCACCTTCCAAAGTGGAAATGTGTTTGTGCAACACATCCACAAAAGGTGCAAAAGTGATGAAGTGATAAGTCCACCAATCCACCAAAGGAGAAAATCCCATTTAAGGTGGAAAAGTAATCATGTGATAACACCACCAAAAGTGGGAATATTCCAATGTGCTACCTAACTAAACTTAAGTACATGTGTGTTTAGAACCTAAGAGAATGACTTGCTAGGTGCAACAATCAAACACACCAACAAACTTACTTTTTGCATAACACATTTCCCAACCCATCTTCGACATCGTTGGTCCCACATCTTGAGCTTTCCCTTGGCCAACTAAAGGTGTGCTCTCATCAACTACAAGTTGAGATTGATCATCATATTATCTATTAGACTGGATCTACCATATTTTCTTCCTTTGGTATGTAGAGACTAAGGGATACTTCATTTTCAAATGCCCCACTTGTCATGAGACCTGGTGGAGATACCATTGCCTCTACAAAGGCTAAGACAACACTCAATCCACTTTCTTTAGATATCCAAACCAGCAATGCTCGACCTTTTACCTTTAAGAAGTCATCAACCTTCAATGCAAATACCTAAACACCCTTTGAATATTGCTACTTCACTCATTGAGGAAGAAAGACCTATGAAACAATGTTTCTCCTAGTATACTAATGATACTCATATACCCCTACAGATCCTCCCTCAAAAGCAAGGATTTATCCCTTGCCAACTACCCCTTAGGCCACATGGGAAAACACATATTACAAGCTTCTTCACCATTACAAAAGTTACACTTGCCTTTGAATATTACACAAGATTCTAGAGGGAGTGGTTTTCTTTCTCCTTGCACCACCAAGCTTGCTCCCCAACCGTCAACACTTCCCAGTGAGTGCTATCAAATCATCTATTCACCCTTTCACAATGATCAATGATGGCCCCGAGTTCCAACAATTCCTCCCTTTTGGGGCATAGTAGAAGTATTTTATGAAATCTGGATCCTATCCTTCCACTCTTCATCAAACCTTGCTCCTTGTGGATTTTGTTTTCCCTACATAACTATTTGTATTGCTTTCTTAGCCACCAATGTTGCTGTTGCACTGCTTCATTTTATTTTTAGTCCTTCAGTTCCTTTATTTCGTTCCCCAAAGATGCTCTCTTCCTAGGACTTCCTATCATAAACTGGTGTATTCTCGAGTCCCATTGACCTATTTTTGGTCATTCATGGACATTAATGATTATTCTTTTCCGCCTGAATACTTTCCTTACAGATTTGATGAAGAAACATATATTTTAGTGCTCATATTTAGTGAACAAAGCTATCATCAACCTCAAGGAAATAACATGCACTTGTCCCATCTTGATGATTCTAGCTTTCTCTTTGCCACTTATTATTGAATGTGTTAATTTTGTATTGGGAATCAAAGCAGTGTTGATGGAGCAGGTTACTCTTGCCTCCTTTGAGAGACCCAACTGAAACAAGGGTAAGTTATCTATTCGCGGAAAGAGAATTTTTGCAGTAATAAATGCATTTGCTAAATCAGTATCTAGTTTGTCACAGATTCATTGAAATGAATGACATAATAGTTTGACATACTTTCTGTTACAATGTAATCACAAAGAGCAGCAATCTAAGTGGGTGAGAGCATTCCAAGCATATCATATTGACATTGCAGGCACATGTTATCAATAATTTGTATTGCCGAAGAAACAAAAATGTTGTAATTGATAGTACAGAATTCGGTTTCTTTGTATAGCTGATTCTGAGGACAACAAGATGCTGAGGAAAGTACACTAAGGATGGTAAGTTCAAAGCATCATTGGAGGATCAGCAAGCAGATAGAGACAAGAAAAACATACTCCTGCAACATACTCATTCATCACTGAGAAAGAATGGGTTTTATGTCCCAAAATTAAATATATAATTAAGATAAAAATTGAAACTTATTCTTTTATATCAGCTGGACACATTGAGTTCTACAAAAAAAAAAGGTGTGCAATAGTTAAGACTCGTATTCAAACAGAAAAGCTTGAAGCACGTTATCCACATCTTTGAAGCAGCTTGTGAACAATGCCAAAGAAACATGAGAATAGTTATCATCTATCGGACGTGAATCTATCAGCATGATAATTATCACAGACTTCACTAAAGCCAGTTGTAAATATATCATCCTGGCAATGGTTCATCTGTTAACCAGATTTTGACTTATATGTCTCTTGTATATTATGATAATAACTATGATATATCCTCGATAGCTTTGTATTGTTTGTGTATATTGTTGCTAGATACCATTAAATTATATGTTTTCTGTACAACTAATATACACGAGTGCCATTTCCACTTCTAGTCCCGTGTCAATTTTTACTTAATTTGTCATCACCCACTGTCATCCTTCACAGACAATAAATACCTCAAGAAAATACTATAATATATATTTACTCACATTTCTCAGAATCACCACTAACAGAAACACCAAAAATCCAGAAGAGAAAAGGGGAAAATACTGATAGAATATGAAGTCAAATTAAGTGAGGCTAAGAGGGCAACTTAAGACTGGAATCTGATTTTCTATAGCATCTAGTTGTGAGCTCCTATGCTCTCCACAATTCTAAACAGACAAATCTACCATCTATCTAGTGGAAAGAGTGCGTTAAGAACATAATGAATAATATGCTTCAATTTTTGACTAATCACTATCTTGATTAGCAAAGCCATATGAGTGGGCAACAGGAAGCAAGAAAAAGCATATACGACAATGCTGTGAGGACCAACTGATAAGGGAACTAGAAGTAAAAAGATATAATGCAAAATTTGAAAGCTAATGAATCTTGTATTTCACAAACACAAAATAACACTATCATAGGGATTCAAGAGAGAACAGTTACAGCTAGAAATTCTGCGATATTAGAAGAAACCAAAGAATGCCGAAGATGTAGAAAAGATTTTATTGAAGATGACAGAGAAACCAGTAGAAATAGCAACATAATTATGAGATGACGTGAGCAAAAGGAAGACAATTGAAAACTCTTTGCCAATGTGAAAAGTGAAAAGGATTTTTGCTCTTGGTGAAGGGCGATGATGCTGATTTATGGTTTAGAGCAAGCTGCTGTATGTCTTCTTCCTCTATTATTGACTAGTTAGAAACCTGTCACCTTTCCTTACTACAAGAACATTGAGAAATAGAAGATAACCATCATCTTCTTCATTCTTAGACTTATCAAAACTCTTTGTCCACAAAACTAGAACAGGATAATTTCCGGCCTTCCTTCCATGTTCAGTTAACAAGGAAAAGTAATGGTTCAGTGGCACATCCAGTATATGGTTCACCACCCTTCATAAACAAGCAGGCACCCCAAACACTTTTGCCGTGACTATTGCAAATGACAAAAAATTATATCAACAGAAAACTAGAAGATTAGAAGGTATCATGAAAAACAGTAGAAGATTAATAGAGATTTCAATAAAAGCTTATTGAGATCCTGTACCCAAATGTCAGATTAAAAAAAAGAAAACAATCAATAGGCTTTTTCAAATGTACATTAGATAATCTACAGAAAATTGCAAAACTTTGATGCAAAAAAATATTAAAATGGTCTTCCTTCTTCAAACTGACTCAACAAGATGATTAAATCAACTAAATATTCAATCAACCCTAAGAACAATAGTGGTGAACAACCCATTCCTTGCCATCACAGATAACTTTACATGACAAAGACAGCAAGACGCATTTCAACAAGAATTGGTAAAAGCCAAAAATCTACAACACAAACAGATTAACAAATCATCCTAGGCTGAACATTTGTGCTCCACAATGCACCAGACATTAATACATGAACAACAATTGACGGAATCAAACATAAAATATTCTAGAGCCTAGAACACTAAAAGATATGAGGGTTTGGCCCTAACCCAGGCCTGGAAAGTTATCAACAATAGACTTCCCAGTTAAGACGGCCTTAACAAAGAAAAAGAATTTATTGTACAGGGTAGACCCATATTACAATATAAGCTTCATTGAAATGTCCAATTATTCTTTCTAATTGTCCCATTGCCCTGAAGATATGCCATCACCTGTGATATTGGTAAAAAATTACTTCTGTAGTTTAAACTTTAACCAAAAAGAAAATTGCAATGATATGCACTACAGAAACTTAAAATCTCTAATGAGGAATTATCCCATACTCTTACAACAATGCTACAATGCATAATTTTCATACTTGTATTGTTTGTCTCAAAAATAAGCTGCAATTTGATTATGTTTTGTTAAGACTTGGAACTCAAAAATAATTAGACGCATATTAAGAGGCCACATTCTCACAGTAGTGTTCATGAGATAGGTGTCACTCATGTTTGAGCAATGAGCTAGTGAATCAAAATATGGGTCTCACAAATTAAAGACAATCCAATCACAAATAATAACAAGCTCGGGTAGAAACACTCCCTAGGAAAAGTGATTGGTAATGAATCTCAGCTAATGAGCAATACACAGGATTCTATCAAGCTGACTCTTCTAGTTGGCAATGCATTGGTTATAGTCTGTGTTATCTAAAAGTTCCATAGTTTTAAACTTTGAAAGGATACATTCATAAAATAAACAAGTCATTCCCAAATTCAATGACAACTCCAAAGAATAATCAAAAGATTTCCCAACGAACTCCATAAACTCAGAAACATTAAGGAGAATAGCATACATACTGCATGTTGAACAAGGTAGAGTAGTTTGAACAGAGAAACTTTTAGCACACCCCTGCACTGCCTCCGTGAATGATAACTCAAGTGTTTGCTGCAAAAGAGGTAATTATCAAATATTAATCATGATTGTGAACTTTTCAATGATTATGAAAGGTTGCCATGACAAAACAATTTGATTGTTCCAGCCATGACTACAACATTTAACTGCACTCTCCATCAAATACCAGCCTTGTCCTTTTTAACTGCACGTATCTACCTTGATATCCTCGCCTCCAAATGACCTCTGACGAAACATGTTCTTCAAGGCCTGAACCCAAAGAAACAACAACCATATAAGTAAAATAGCAACATCAAAGAAAAGTCAATATAACTTTTCACTAAACATTTATCCACAGCTCTTTGCTTTCTTTGTTGATTAGGATAAAAATGATAGAAACTTCTCAGAATAGAACGAAAAACAAACCTCATCTAGCCCTCCTCCAAAAACATCCTCAAAGCCTCCAAATCCCCCAAACCCACCAAATCCCCCAAACCCACCAAAACCTCCAAATCCTGAACCTCCTGGACCACCTGCTGCAGCCTGTTCAAATGATTCAGGCCCCACCTACAATTTTTTGAATATGTCAATTTCATCTGAACATAAATTAATAAAATTAACACAAATCATAAAAAACATTGCAGCATTCTGTATACACATGTAATGCCTCTATAAGAGAGTAAAGAATAAGTAAACAAAATCTTTAGAGAATAAGTAAAAAAATCTTACTTACAGCAAAAAATGTAGTTGTCGAAGTAAGGAAACAAACTAATTATGATATGATATATTTGAAGAACATCAGAAACAGTCAAGACAACGAATTACAAATTTCCAAACGATAAAAACATAATCCAATACCATAAGATAAAAGAAATGAATTATATGAACAGAAGAATGAAACTCTGAATGCCTAAAAATTGCTTGTTTCTTTAAAGTTTAAACAATGTTTTAACATTTGCACTTACAAAAGTACAAAAAAAGTTGTAAAATCTGAATATAAAAATAATCCTACGCACCCCCTAAAACATTTCCTTCCTCAACCACTTCAACTTCATCCATGCAAGGTAAGAAACATAATTTTTTCATGCTAGATGAACTCAAGAAAAAATGAACAAACAAAAAATGTACAATATATAATGCAAAAAAGTTCTCTTTCTCAACTATTCATTATCACTACAAAGCTAAGTTGTCAAATCAGAATCAAAATCCAGTAACAATACGTGGGTACAGTGTGCTGGTATCACAAAAAATTTTGGGGAATGTTGGGGATGGGTAGGATCTAGGTGTGTCCAAAAAAGAATATATCATGCATATGCTAAACAAAACTACAATCAATATTACAAATTTGAAATACAATATTTAATATACTATTTCAATATTAATTTGTCAAACCCAAATATCCTAATAGATATTAACTGTTCAATATTAAATTAATACAATAAGTAATCATGTCATATGGGTCTTCATCATGATCAACATCATCTTCATCATTGATATTAGGTGAACATATCAATGAATTTTTTAATGACATCCATGAGACCATGCAGATCAGGCAGTCTAAGGGACCAAGAGACCTAAAGGTAATCTATTTTCAGGTTTCTTACAATGTCAGCTCTTCTATTGTGTATCTTGATTAAGAAACTGTGATGTTATGAAACCTTATATCCTTAAAGATCTCGTTCAGACTGTCCAATTGCAAAATGTTTTCAAACGCAATACAAATATTCTCATATGCTGCACAATCTAGGATGAAATGTCATCCAGTTTCAACCACCCTCCACTGCAGGAAATACATATTCAAACTTCCCAATCTTCCTTGGGGACCGTTCATCTGCCCGTCATTCACAGTAAAAGCCTGTCAGCTATCTAACTCCTCAAAAAGTGAAATTGACTTCAGAATTAGAGGAAATTAGTCTGCTGCTTATTGAGCACTGCTTACTCTAGCAATTGTGAATTGTATCGTGGTGCTGTTTACTCGTCAAACAAAACCTACAGTTCATTTTTTTTTCTCATTACTCATCAAACAAAATGCAATAAAAAATGGCCTTTTTGAAATAGGATTTAATAATAAAACAATAATAATAAATTTAAAATATAAAAGAACAAAAATTAAACTTAAATTAAAATTATAAAAGAATAAAATTAAAATATAACATAATTAAAATTTAGTTAACTTAGAGAAGGATCAAAATGCATGAAATGCAAAATTGTGACTCCCTCAAACAAGAGATATAAAAAGGGAGAAGAGAACTTCATTTGAAAGGGGAGAGAGGAAAGAAGATAAAAGGGAAGGCGTGATTCAAAAAAGAATTAATGGAAGAGAAAAGGGAATAAAAAGAAAATACCGAAGTTACTCCATCCAAAGGCAAAGTTATGAAGGGTTGTGACTCTTTCAAAGGGAAGCAATGATGAAGAGTTGTGACTCTTCCAAAGGGCAGCAATGATGAAGGGTTGTGGCTCTCTCAAAAGGTAGTAATTATGAAAGGTTGTGACTCTCACAAAGGACAGAAATGAAGGGTTGTGACTCTTTCGAAGTGCGGTAATTATGAAAGATTGTGACCATTGCAAAGGACAGAAATGATGAAGAGGTGTGACTCTCCCCCACACCAAAAGATATAAAGGGGTGAAGGTTTCATTTGAAGAAATCATTCAAGGGCAATCAATGTGGGGAAAAATATATTATTCTCAAAGGCAACAACAAAAAGGTGACTCAATTCTTATGAAAGGTGGTGACCTTTTCACCAATAAAGTATAAAGGAGATTTCACTCCAAGCATTGAAGGAGAATTTATAAATCATCATCCTTCTTCCATCAATTATTAATCCCTCGAGAAATCAAGCAAACAACCAGTGAGAAAGATCAGGCAAACAATCATCAAATCCACATCAATCATTGCTTCATCTTGGGATCAAGAAAACATAGAATTCAGCAATCAATCATCACTTTATCAAATCAACATTCATTCATTCATCATCCACCAAAATATTGCACTAGCATTCATTATATCGTCACTTTTCAAGCATCTAATCGCAATTACTTAATCATAACTCACCAACGCCATGAATCATCAAATCCAAGAAATTCATTCAATCATTAAACAACAATCAAATGAACAATGAAGTCAGAGCATTGATAAGCACCAACAATTGCATAACACCAAACCAATCAGATCTGACTTACAGCAATCTTGCTCAGGCATATAGAATCTGAATATTCTATCGATAAATTGGTATGAAGTATCAGCACTTATAATAGACAGCATAGTGGGACTTTCTTTTATAATTTATTGATTATGGATAATGTGAATGAACATGCTATTATTATGTGATCTTTTATTTGAAGAATACATGCAATAATGTGTAACTTTTTATATGTTTGCAGTATTCAATCATGGTAGAGATAAAAGGGGAATACAAGGAGGGAGAAACTGTTATGAGGTCCTCTTCTAAGCACACCACCTTGTGGTGGTGACAAATAGTCCCAAGAGGCCAAAGGGGGGCGCAAGGATGCCCCGTTGTTAGGCTTAGATGGGAAGGACACCCCATACACCCTATTGTAGTTTCATCCAAACCTTACCTAGGTTGTCTGTTAAGGAACTCTAATCATAGGAATAAGGGCAAGGGTAATTATGGAAGAGGGGAACGACTATGAATTCCTCACTAGGTACACCCCCTCATATGGATAGCAAAGGGCTACATGAGGCCAAGAGGGATGGCATTTGCTTTTGGGCCCAACGTAGAGGATTGATCGGTTATGGATTCCTCACTAGGACACCCTCTCATATGGATAGCAACGAGCCACATGAGGCCAAGAGGGATGGCATCCACTCTTGGGCCTAGGGTCGACAATTGACTGGCTATAGATTCCTCACTAGGTACACCCCCTCATATGGATGGTGAGGGCCACATGATGCCAAGAGAGATGGCATCCACTCTTGAGCCTAAGATAGGGAATTGATTAAGACACCCTAATAGGTCTCTTATCATCACTCCTTTGTGGTTGAACTCCGTTAATAAATTAAAAATATCATATAATTAAATTAATGTTCCTAACCCTAGTTGAAATGACCTATGTTTTCAATCTCTCTAACAAGGAAGATCTATTTTGTGGATTACGTTTCAGTGATTTCCTAACATGTTGTCGTATCTCAAACAACTAATGATGTTCCTAATTCTATTCTACTTCTTTTTATGCTTTAAGAAAAAATAAACACCAATTTTTAAAACACAATTCTAAAAAAAAATATATCAGTTTACATAGGCAGGAAAAATTTTAAAAATGTAGGTGTTCTTCGTGCAAGTCCTTATTAATTTTTAATAAATCTGAATTTCCATATTCAAATTTTTTTTTTTAGTTAAATTAAATTTCAGGAAATGCATGTAGGGTCCCGTGTCAAGCAAACATAATAAACTCATGGGTTGAATTGAGGCCACATGAAGAACATCCAATATCTTCTTCATAATTATAGTACTCATTAAATGAGATTCTTGCCAGCCATTGGGAATTTGAGATTTAGGACAAAAACTAGGGCATCTACAAAAGAGGACATTCCAAAAAGTCAAACAAAATGCATTGCAACTGTTGCTCACCATTAAAATTGCCTCAACATAGCTGGAATTGTCCCAAGTAAGCTCATTTATCAATACAAATGAATTTTGTGCAAAACACAATGCCCTCAATGAATCAACAAGCAAATCGCACTTGATTCCAATTCCAAAATGAATTGTGCCCAAGTACACCCAACAATACCCACTCCTCACTATAGTAATTTACACCATCATGCCATACCAATTAATGGCTAATGCCACTTACTCGTAAAGGTTTACTTTTGTCTCAAGGTTTACATTTCTTCATAAACCCTCTATTACATTCTAGATAAAAGAAGCCTTCGACACTCCTACCATCACTTTTTTATGTACTTTTGAGTCCCATTGACCTATTTTGTCATCTATAAACATTAATGTTGCATTCATTTTTTTGAATGGCCATGATTAAACTACACATCTTGAGGCCATTTAAAAACATGCAACAACATCCACCTAAGTATATTAGTTCAATCAAAAGCAGAGAAATTTTATAAACAAAAAAATTATAGAAACACCTCAAAAACTCCAAAAATGCACTCCATGAATTTGAGAAAGCATTGAAATAGTCACACATCTTACAAGATACTTGTGATAGAATCCCAAATATGCAAAGCTATACCTAAAAGATATTGTGATTAACCACATTCATGTATGTGTTACTCATAGAGACTTCGATCTTACATAATGATCTCCTCTCTCAATAGTCGCCTTCTTATTTTTGAGAGAGAGGCTTGATTGATGGATCAAGCAATACACAGTTGTAGGGACAAAATGCCCCACAAAATATCCAAATTCCAATCTTCTTAATGAAACTAACTAACTTTCTAGATCTAGACAGCTTGCTCATATACCTTCACTTCAAAAGCCATAACTGTGAAAAAAAGAGCTTCAAAAGTTAGCAACCAACATTAATAAAACATATCCCTCTGCACAACTAGGGATCCACTATGCTTTAAATTTAGAAGTTTAACAAATGACCCTTCTTTTCTTGAGCCTAACTGAGCATTGGTTAAAAGCCTCGACTTTAATCTAGCTTACTACTCAACCTCAATCATATGAAGTATATACCTTTCTTGGAACCTATAAAGGCAATGCTTCAAACTTTAAGTATGAATGCCAAAACGTGGTGTTCCATGCTTATCAATATAAATTGAATCTATATATCTATTGCATGAAATTTGAAAGAAAAGTTGCAACATGATATCCATGCATTAAGGTATTCCAGTTCTAATTATAATACATTATAAATTATAAAAACTTAGTGACCCCTGATGAAAATCAAACCCTATGAATCTCAATACCACTTTTCAATACACAAATTGTCTAGGAAAGGCAAATAGACTCACTTAGCTCTTTTCTTTTGTTTCTCTCACAAATGCTAGTATCCAACAAACAACTTTAACATGTCAAGAGTTTGTGTTTATTCCAATGCATAATTTTGGATTGCCTTCACTGCCATCCCTAAAATGCTATTGACTATGGAATCTATCAAGTATGCACTCATGTGAAAGCCCATATATCCCCTCTCAACTTGAAACAATATTTTCAAGTAACACTAACACACTTCCTCCACCTCGTACATTAAGATTCAAGGCATTTGCAATTATCTTCAACAAAATTGTCAAAATCTCCTCTATTGCACTTTACAAATGTATCACGTAGATGTAGAATATAAAATTTAAAAATATCAATACATTCATTAGAGTTTCTCCTTAAGAGCTTGTTTAGAGTCTAGAGAAATAGCTTGATCATTTTCCACCCTATCAAAACACGCACCACACATGCCTTTGTATATTGGAGAGAATACATAAACAGAATTTGTCAAGGGTAATAATAAAATGTAAGATTGAATGCTTACAATGAACGACAACAAAACATACAATGATATCGCAAAAATTTATTTCAAGCAGCCTCATTGTTCCATTCATAATCTTATCTCAGCCCACTATTCTATAAGGAAACATCCCCTCAATCTCCAACCTTGCAAAAGGTGTTTCCAAAACAAGGACATCCCCAAAACACATAAACGGTTAGGAGATATGCCAGAACCCCCATCACCCACCACCACCATTATAAAGGGGGCATTCCAAGACATCCCTAAAACGGTATAGAAACTCCATGAAGTCCCCAAAAAGTCTAAAAAACCTCAAAACATCCCCATGGCCTACACATGCAAAAAATTCTTCTTTTTTTGTGATATTCCTATCAAGATTCAACTGTGTAGTTTTTGAGCCAAACGCATTGGCCCATGTTTTATGACTATTGGTTCACAAGAACCCATTTGTCATGAGAATAAATGGACCACTTCAACCATCTTCATCAATCAACAATTAAAAGCAATCAGTAAACCATCAAGGTAAGACTTCAACAAATTTTGAGTTATACATTGTTTTTGGCATTTGCATTTTCATTGCTAAATGACAAACCTGATATCATATGTGGTTTGCAAATGCAAATTATTTGTAGGGTTTAAAAATTATTTAATGTTGTTTTTGGCATTTGTATTTTTTCATTGCTAAATGATAAATCTGAAATCATATGCAGTTTACAAATGCAAATTATTTGTAGGGTTTAGAAATTATTAAACGTTGTTTTAGGGTCGTTTAATCATGGTTTTTCCTATTTAGGGTTTTAATATTTTAAAACAGCAGATTTTAGAATTATTTTAATTATTTAGTATTTTGCAATTTTAAAATTATTAAATAAATATGTTTATATGCAAGCTTGCATAACAATACAGCTGATTTTCTGTTTTTCATTTGGCTTGGGCATATCCTATGCTTCTAAACCTTGTACAATCTAAAGTAAGATAAACAAACTATAATCAAAATTAATCTTTCAGTTTTAAATGTTCAAATTTTTTATTTAAATGTTAAATATTAAATTTTGGTACTTATTGTTAAAGATTTGATCAGATTTGTGTGTATTATTTTAATCTTAATTTCAAATTGTGTAGGTATATATATAATCAATGTAGATATAATTGAACTCTACACAGTTCAATAATATGAATTATTTCTGTTATATCTCAAAAGAATGTCACTGAATTATTTATGTCAATATTGATCTACAAAAGTGATATTCAATATTGAATCTCTTGTTATCAATATCAATATGACTTGCTGCTGTTGATAAACTCAAGCTCGATCTGTATTGAAGACTGAATGTATGTTGATCACTATTTATCCAAAAATGATTTTGATGTCATATAAATATCATCCAAGGTCTCACGAGGAGACACATCTCTTCGTGAGATCTCTTTGTGAGATCGTATGTCTCACGAAGAGATGTGTCTCTTTGTGAGACTAATCTTAATAACGTGTGATACAAAGTAATCCGCTTTGAGTTTGCATAATATCGATCGGCATTATGAGGTGGTCGATACCATTATCGACTTTAGATAATATTAACATTGGCTTGCAATATATGATAGTCAATATCATTATCGACTTTGTGATTATATTGTTATCAACTTGTAATAAATGACAGTCGATATCATTATCAACTTTGTAATATGTGATAATTGTTATCGTTATGTATGATAGTCAGTATTGTTAACAATAACTATGATAGTTATCATCGATATCGACTTTGTAATATGTGATAATTGTTATCGTTATGTGTGATAGTCGGTATTGTTAACGATAACTATGATAGTTATCAGTAACGATAACTACTATCATATCAGTCATAAACAATTACAAGTTTGATAACAATTTTCAGTGAATTCTAAAAACAGCAATAACATATATAATAATAATATTATATTATGATGTTTACATAATCATAATATAGTATGTATAATCAGATATTATCTAGTGGAGGATAGATATCAAATGCTTAAAGCTGATAGGTCAATTGAGCATTTGATTTCATCGGTTAGAATGACCGAAGCTACAAAACATTAACACTCCCTCTTAGCTAGGGAGGATTAATTCTATCCCACAATAGATTCATCAAAAGAAGATATCACTTCATTGGAGAGAGAGATGGCATATCCACAAATATCAGGTCACATGATATTCACCATTACTCTCAAGGATATATCCATATGATATGTGCACTAGCATCACGTCACATGATGCCTATCATAGGGATATCAACTCATGGCATATCCACGGATATTAAGTCACATAATATCCACCGTGATTATCTCAAAAATATTATGGTTTATGCAGTGATATCAAGTCTCATGATATCCACCATAATGTCTAATGAGATATAGTTCATCATGATATGTCCACAGATATCAGATCTCATGATATCCATCATGATGGAAGAGCAAATTATTGCAAAGTCGTCACTTTAAAATATTAACTAAATACAAGTGTTCATCATTGAAAAGTCGTCACCTTTCAAGGATGTTCACAGGGCCCATAAAGTCATGAAGTTACACACATGACAAATAAAAGAGTTTACACATTAAACATCTTTAGTAATATAAATACAATTGAATTTAAACTTAATCTCAAATTAATTTATATTTCAACCATACCAAGTTTATCCTGAAAGTGTGCAACTTTTGTCTTGGATAGAGGCTTGGTGAGAATGTCTACAATCTGTTCATCTGTACTAACATATTTCAACTTAATCACATTCCTTTCTACGATGTCTCTAACATAGTGATAAGGAATCTCAATGTGCTTCAATTTGTCATGGAATACTAGATTCACTGAAAGTTTTATACAACTTTGGTTGACACAATGTAAGATAGTAGGATCCAGAGATTGATCAAACAATCCCACAAGGAGTTTTCTTAGCCATATTGCTTCCTTAGCTCCCATGGAGGCTGCAATGTACTCAGCTTCAGTAGAACTCTGTGCAACTGAGGATTGTTTCCTACTTATCCAGGAGATCATAGCTGATCCTAAACTAAAGCAGCACCCTGATGTGCTTTTCTTGTCTACTATACAACCAGCCCAATTTGAATCAATGTATCCCTGAAGATTTAGGTCTACATTAGTGTATTTAAGACCATACCTAATTGTGCCACACAGGTATCCTAGAATATGCTTTGCGGCAACCAGATGTATCTGCTTTGGTTCACACATGAATTGACTAAGTGCATTCAATGAATAACAAATGTTTGGTCTCATGTTCACCAAATACATCAAGGACCCAATAATCTATCTGTATACAATGGGATCTACACTTTCTGAATCTATTGTTGCTTTCATTAACTTGTGCAAATTTGTTTCCATGGGTGTAGTCATGGGTTTACACTCCATCATACCAAACCTTTTTTAAATGTCAATAGTGTACTTCCCTTGATTTAGAATAATACCATCAACTTGCTACCACACTTCTAAACCGAGGAAGTAATGTAAAGGACCCAAATCCTTCATGTAAAACTCTAATGCTAGATCTTGCTTGCATTTGATAATTAGGTGATCTTCTCTTGTAATCAATAAATCATCAACATATAGGATAAGAATCAACATCTCACTGTTAATTACCTTTAAGTACAAATTCGGATCTACATCATTCTTGGTGAAGTTTAAGCCAAAAGACATTTGTCTATCCTTTCATACCAAGCTCAAGGAGCCTACTTAAGCCTATATAATGCCTTCTTCAATTTGCACACATGAGAATCATTACTATGTATAACAAAACCTTTAGATTGCTCCAAGTATACTTCCTCTTCTATTATTCCATTTAGGAAGGCAGTCTTCACATCCATCTAGTAATCTTCCATCCTTTAGATGCAACAATGGCAATGATAGCTCTGATAGAAGTATATCTAGCAACTGGGGCAAATGTTTCTTCATAGTCAATCCCTTCCTTTTGAGAGAAGCCTCCAGCTGCAAACCATGCTTTATATTTCTCAATACTGCCATCTGCAGCATGCTTGATTTTGAAGAGCCATTTTGAAGAAATTGCTAACTTCCCTTTTGGTTTGGGTACAATATACCAAACATCATTCTAAACAATGGATTGATACTCTTCCATCATAGCATCTTCCCAAACTTCAAGTTTGGTAGCTTCCTCAACACAGGAAGGTTTTGTTTTTAGGATCTCACTCATTAAGGCAACATAACTTGAATACCTATGAGGTCTTTTGCTTTCTCTGAAGGTTCCTTCTAGTGCAGCATATTTTCCGCTTCTTGAATCATCTTCCTTGCCCAAAGTGGCCTCTTCCAATTTATATTAGTGTTTCTAGGTTCATTGGCAAGATCCATGGATTCAATTCAACCTTCATTTTCCATTTCTTCAAGAGTCTCCCTCTGAATCCAAGGTCTCACAAGGAGACACATCTCTTCGTGAGATCGTATGTCTCACAAAGAGATGTGTCTCTTCGTGAGACTAATCTTAATGTCGTGTAATACAAAGTAATCGGCTTCGAGTTTGTATAATAACGATCTGCATCATGAGGTGGTCGATACAATTATCGACTTGAGATAATATTAACATCAGCTTGCAATATATGATAGTCGATATCGTTATCAACTTTGTGATTATATTGTTATCGACTTGTAATATATGACAGTCGATATCATTATTGACTTTGTAATATGTGATAATTGTCATCCTTATGTATTATTGTTAACGATAACTATGATAGTTATCGATGATAACTATCATAGTTATCGGTAATGATAACTACTATCATATCAGTCATAAACAATTACAAGTTTGATAACAATTTTCAGTGAATTCTGAAAACAGCAATAAAATATATAATAATAATAACATATAATATTATATTATGATATTTACATAATCATAATATAATATTGTATGTATAATCAGATATTATCTAGTGGAGGATAGATATCAAATACTTAACGCCGATAGGTCAATTGAGCATTTGATTTCATCAGTTAGAATAATCTGACCAAAGCTACAAAACATTAACACTTATTACTATCCTCTACTTATATGCTTCATGTGACCTAAAGGAAGAAAAAGAAAGGCAAAATCCTTGTTTGATCAAAGCTGAAGAACAAGGTTTCAAATTTTCTTGTATCAATCCTTGCACTTCTTGTGACCTGAATTTTAAAAAAAATATACGAAATGTAAATCCTTAAGTCTTGAACCCTTGGATTATGTATATGCACTAAATTTAAAATTTAAAACCACTGAACCACGTGGTACACGTCTCCCCTCCCCCCCAACCCCCAACAAAATCCCCATGTTTCTGAGACAAGGACATCCCCTTGCCACACCACCACTTCTATCCAGATTCTCGAGACATAATCCAGATTGAGAAGACATCTAGACGTCCCCATAATGACCAATCCCCCAGCAATCTCCTAATGGCCAAAAATATGGGAAGGAAACTGTGCACAAGGCACAACCCTAATGGCCAATGAGCCCCACCAATGCTTCCCAAACCCTATAAAAGACCCCATAATGTTCATTTTTACTTACTAATTCATGTCAATGGCAAGGTTAAAGAGAAGCAAAAGAGTAAGTGAACCATTCAAATAGTGAGAGTGAAGTGCTGCAAGTATGAGAGGGATGAGAAGGAGCAAGAGAAGGAAGAGGAGTTACTTTCCACCAAGTTGGAAGAATATTTCAAGCATAGGCTAAGATTTGATGACTAGTTTATGAGTTTTTTTAATTAGTTTCATATTCATATTTTTATTTTAATCATAATTTCATAGGCATGGCTGCAAGTGCATATTCATTGTTCAATGTTCGTTATTCGCACTATCATCAAGATTTGCAACATTGAAATTTGAAAATTTTAAAAAATCATATTCATAGACATGGCTGTCATATTTTTTGTTTTTTCATTTAAGTTTACTTTTTTACAACTTAAAATTACTAGTTTAAACTTTATATGTTCAAATATATTATTTTTTATTTTGTCAAACTAGGATGAAACTTTTGTATATCCTCTGCTTCTGCACTTCGTGCAACCTGATGTAAAGAAAACAAAAGTGAAATCCCTAGTTGACAAAGATTTTTATTTGTGTATCCTCTGCTTTTGCGCTTCATGCGATCTGAAGTACAAAACACAAAAAGAAATTCTTTGTGTCTTAATCCTTCGCATTATGCTGAATGTGTAGTCTGAATTTTAATTTTAAAATTATAAACCTATAAATTTTACATTGTTTATTGCAATACCACAATGAGCTCTCATGGCTTGAGTGAGGATTGGGTTGAGAGTGAGAGTACTTAATCCGATTATGCACCTGAGGCTGGGGCTGAGAGGGGTGACCATGATGGTGAAACCCAAACCACCAGCTCCATGGCAAGTGCAGCTGCAAGTATGAATTGCCCTACCACATTACTAGATTTCGCTAAGGGTCCCTTTGATCCTAAGTCTGCTTTGAAACAGTTTATAATGAACAATGATGTTTTTTGGGGTGATGCAAAATGTATAGTATCCATCATTACTCCAGCTTTCCATGTCATTAGATATGAGGATTTCAATGCAACTAGCCTTGGAGAGGTGCATGAGTGCATTGATACTATGCTTGACCAAATGAGGGTTCTCATGCAAGAGAAGGACCCCACATTAGCATTCTACAATAAGCACATTTAGCCAATCATTCATCAAATATGGGAGAAGCTCAAACCTCCCTTGCACATGGCTGCCTATGAATTGAAACCCATGTGGCACAAGCAAAAGCCTGATAGAGTTACACCCATACAAGATGTTGACATGACATATGGTTCTTTAGGGCCATCAAAAAGATGTATGATCCTGAAAAGGCCAGAATCATTTGTACAAAGTGGACAAAATTTACCACTCTTAGGGGTTAGTCTGAGGCAGCCAAGATGGATATGGCAACTACGTCACAAGAAGACCCAGTTTTATGGTCGATTTGCAATGAATCGGTTTCTTTGACTACCACTAAAGCTTTTCAATTACTATCTCGGGTTTCTAGTGCTCCTATTGCTAAGAGGAACTGGTCTCCTTATGGCTTCATCCACTCTCAACAGAGGAAAAGACTTATCTCTAGGAGACAAGAGAAGCTTGTAGCTATCATAGAGCTCTGCATTTCATTAACCACAAGGCACTTTTGTAAAAAGAGCCTCCAACAGCATGGTGGGATGTAGAGCCAAAGGAGCTGACACAGATTGATGAGGATGCTAAAATTACACAGATAGAGCTGTATGGTATTAGTATGACAGAGCTTGACCATGTGGAGTCACTTCCAACAGTTCTAGTGATGAGGAGCTTGGGGACAGAGGCCTCACTACACTCCATTTTGTTATTTTGACATCATTGTAGTCATTGTAATCATTATGAAATCTTGAATATAATACAAATTTTGAATTTGACATTTTGAATTTTCATTGTTCAATGTTGAATTGTTAATATTCACTTCAAACTTCAAAGTTTAGTAGTATTTACATTTTACTAAGTTGCCAAAGTTTCATTAGTAATTATTATACATCTTATAGCTTTTTTTCAAGTACTGTATATATATATAAATGTCGCTGCACCCACCACCCTGGTCACTCCATCGTCATCCCCAATTCTAGGCCCTTGGTTCCCCTGTACCCAGGTCCACCCATTAGGAAACTCCGTCAAACTAAGTTTAAAATTGTAAATTCTATTTCTTGGGCTGTCACTAAGTTCTCATAGTATGAGCGATGATGAGACAACTGGGAATCCAAACATTGCAATTAACTATAAGAATCAAAATCTAGATGTTGAGAGGATGTGAGGTAACCAATTCTAAAGGGAAGTGCTCCTTTCAGTTATCATTCCATGTTTTTGGAATGATTTTGCTTGAGGTCCCTACGGTAAGAATACCCATTTAAAACAATTTGCTTTTGAAATACAATCAAACAAATATAGCACTTTAGGGGGCACCATTGTACGAAAATGACATTTCATCAACTTGAAATCTGAGGCACCATTACTAGAGTTAATACACATCTCCTTCACATCTAAAGCAAATTGTGACATGTTGCAAGTTGTCATTTAAATAGAGGAAAAAGATACAAACATTGTTTGGTAATGGTGAAGAGCATGACACATCACTTACTACTATGCTAGTTAGGGCGGCTAGCAATTCCAAACCACCACAAGTTCTCTTTTTCATCAAGTATAATACAAACTAAGGGGAAATGTAGGGAGATAGGTTTTTCAAACTCAACAGGGAAGATACTTAATGTTTAGATGATATATGAGACAAATGATACCATTAGAAATTTGTTCTTTACCAATGGCATTTGATTCCATGTTGCTTGCTCTCTTTATTATAAGGAGATAGCAGCTGATAAGATTGTAAGAGTAAGGCCTTCATATATGCCACAAAGGGAAAAGAAAGATTGAGGTTCACAATCTTTGATAAGAACTATTCCAAGAGTAGCGTTCTTATGAAGAAAATGAAAGCTACATAGATCACAATTCGATAGCGCTCTCATGAATGGGTCAATAGACATTAAGCATCATCAACCCATCAACATCATAGTGGCATGTACAAAGTTCCCTTACTTCCTTGGGGATATTGATTGCTCAAGGCAAAGTAAGGATGAAAAGTATAAATTTCACACCCTCAAAGATGCTATGCAGCCTATGTGTGTAACTGCAAAGCAACCAGAAGTTGGTTGAAGCAGCCTACAAAGATATATAGTGGACTCCTTGTGTGCATGCCAGAACAATGCACTCAAGAACATGGGAAAATAAATTGGATAAGCAATTAATTCTTGATGGAAAAGGTGTGTAGATGTTTATCTAAAACCACTAGACATCGCATGCACTATTTTGAACCTTCTCCAAGAAAGAATTTTTGAAACTTGTAGTGACCAAATTCGCCTCATGCTTCATTCTCTTGGAAAGTATGCTTGACACAAGATTGGAGTCAATAGACCAATTCTAAGTCAGAGCAAAGGAAGAGGGTGGAGGAAGTGGTAATGAGTGAAACTTTTTGGATGTATGCCAAATAAATTGTCTCACCCTTCTGCAAGATGGAATGGCATTATTGCTACTTGGGCACTATTAAAGCAACCTTTATCGAGCTTTGGTGAGGACCTCTTAATTAGGTGTTGGTCATAATTGTAGCCAACGAGACCAATTTACGTAGGTTAGAAGAACCTAACCAACCTTGCTAGTTTTCACAATCATCAAATATGAGGAGTCTAATGCTCCAAACTATAGAAGCATAAATCCAAAGTTGCATGGACACAGATACGGATCCAAATACAGGTACGGTATTAGATACAAATACGGCCATTTTTTAAGACCCCAATATGGATAGGATTGGATCAACATTCATAAAAACTTAAATACACATATTTAACACAATTTTCAAAGTTATTACAAGATATTTTCAGACTACAAAAGCAATATAGACATATAATTGCTACATACATAATTATAAGTTGATTTAAATATTCACAATATTCAAAAAATGGGTAGCTGAAATAGAAAAACATTTCATTTGTCTTCCTCATTTGGTGAAGATTTTTGTTTATACGAACTTTAAAAAGTTGCATGATTGAACTTTATTTTAAACTAGCAATTGCACCTTGGTGTGCAATGGGTATGCCGAAGATATAGGTGGATGGGCACAATAAAATATGAATTTTGAATTGATGTGATGGATTGTGTAGATTTGTAAATGTAAGAGTTTTTTTTTAAAAAAATCTATAATAAATTTCTTATACTGTCAAGGACAAAAAAATTCCCACAACGAGAAGAAAATTGAGGAAATTTACATATTATAATTTATTCAATAAAATAACATTTTGGAAACTTATAAATTGTCAAAACAAAAGTGTATGTGCACTATGGCAAAGATTAAACACAATGGAAACTAAATTACTGCACATATAGAGGAGAAGCGGGTATGATAAACCATCTGAAGCAAATCTTAGTATAATCTAGTTGGATAAACATGGAATGGAAACTTGTAAACAAATTCAGTCATATATCTTTTGGACATGATATCACATTATAAATTGTATATAACAAGAGGTTGGAATACAGAGGAAGTTTAATGAAGCAATCATTAACAAATAATTCACAATTCACAACAAGAATATGGGCAAGTAGAATAACCCTAGATCACAATCTTGCAGGTTGGGTTCTTTTGTTAGAGTTCGTGTCCTGATTGAGAAAAGCTAGTAAGGACTGATTACACAGTAAAAGATGCATATTGTATTTTTTTGTTATTACATTAATTTAGATATTAGATTACAATTTTGGCTCACCTCATCAAAATAGAAGTAAGGAAGGTAAAGAATTCAACTATTGCCATGCTAAATTAACAACATTTGTAATTGTGAATCTCATATTGCTAATAGACGTGCCTCCTTTTCGTTGAGCAACATATGGGCTTAGTTGTATGTGTGCATATATTTTGAACGTGAAGGCTCGATGTATGTCGAGTTATAACACTCCCAAGCCAAAAAAAACTAGCCAAAGATTCTAGAGTGGATATATCAAGAATATGCATAGATTAATTATTTTTTGCACGAAATTGAGTAATTACAATGTATATGTATCTTAATATTTAAAAGAAAAAATTGTAAATGATTAGGGTGATACTATTTAGCAATTAAATTAAATAATAAACTTGTGTATAGTTATAAGAAATAAATATTGATTTTTTAAAGTAATATTATATTAAGTAACATATCACAATACCACCATTACGTTAAAATCTATTTAACAATTAAAATTAAATACATTCTAAAAATAATTTTCTTACTAATATTATCAAAATAAATATTAACCTAAATTAATTTAATTGTAATATTCTATAAAAAGTCTCATAATTTTACAGTCTATCTTTTCATTATACTAAATGTATTGGATTATTTGAAAAGATTAATTTATTTTGAAACTTTAAATAAAATTTCAAACTGTAAAAAATATCGGTAAAAAATGATGGGACATGACTTGTTTCTCCACACTGTAATTTCTCCACATTGTAAATTCGTGTGACCATGGCTATCCGACAAACTAAACCATAAACTATATGAGAGAAGTTCCAAAAAAAAAAACAAGTGTCACTTTTGGTAAGATATGGCGTGTAAGTGAAGGCAAATAAGTATTTTAGAAATTTCATATGTGGCATTCGAAATGAATGATATTGGCATGTAAAAAATTAAAGAGAAAAAAAATTGGTGAAAAATTTAGACGATATTTATTATCAGAGCATTTATGGTTGTCAGACTATTTTACATAGTTGTTAGAGTACTTTTCCTTGTTCCATTTTGTCTTATTCCATCAAGCTTCAAGTGACATGGACCCACAGCTCACGATTCAGATCGTTCTAATCCTCTTGCAAGCGTTCAAACATATTGTGGACCGTCCATCGCTCATCCCAGGTCGTCCATTTCATATATGGAACGCCTTCGGCGTAATTAATGAAGATTTATGTCAAAAAATTTTAAAATCAAATCACATAGTATTCGACACAGTTGAAAAATTAAGGATTTTAGGGCACGCGTGGGTAGGAAATCCAATGTGTATCCATGCCATATCATATCTGTATCCAATACGGATACAGATATGGGGATGCATCAGAGTATTTTATGCAGTTGTCAGAGTACTTTTCCTTGTTCCATTTTTTCTTATTCCATCAAGCTTCAAGTGACATGGACCCACAACTCATGATTCAGATAGTTCTAATCCTCTTGAAAGCGTTCAAACATATTGTGGATCGTCCATCGCTCATCCCAGGTCATCCATTTCATATATGGAACGCCTTTGGCGTAATTAAGGAAGATTTATGTCAATTTTTTTAAAAATCAAATCACATAGTATTTGACACAGTTGAGAAATTAAGGATTTTGGGGCACGCGTGGGTAGGAAATCCAATGTGTATACATGCCATATCATATTTGTATCCAATACGGATACAGATATGGGGATACGCGCACTCGAGGAGGGGCAGAGGAGTTTCCAACTACTCTGCATAAATTGTTTGGGGAATAAATCAGCAAACCAGAGTAGGATTTTTTGAAAAAATCAGATTTACAAAAAGACATGAAAAATTGAAGAAAAACAATGAATAACTACTTTAAAATTAAAGGGCATTTCCATACCATAGATGATAAAGTTTAGATAATAAAGAACTTATATAAATGATTCAAAACACTTGCACAGCCTCCTCCTAATATATTTTTAACTTGGAGGACTCAAAGTTCTAACATTGATTTTGCTTGTATAAGTTTCAATCAAGCTATGATTTGAAGTAGCACCAAAATATGATGTGGGCTTTCTTATTTTTTAAAATCAGAATGAAGCTTTCTTTGCTTGTCAATAAAAGAAAATCTTCATATTCATATAAGTAGAATTCATTTTCTAGAATTATCTCAAGTTCCTTTTACTATATATACTCAACAAACAATTATATACAAAGCTGGCATAATAACACACATGTGAAGTGATATATAGACATGTATATACCAAAACAACTTTATATATGTTACACTTAGTGACTGAATTGGAAGAATTATTTAATTTAACTTTGAGTAAAGTTTTAAATATCTAGCAAATTGATTAATCCTAAGAACATAATTGACAAGCCTAAAATGATCATTGCAAGGTTCCTTGTTTTCTCCAAAATAAATAAGGCAAAACTTTGTTACCTTTCTCTTTTAGATCATATCGTAACAAATAAATAAGGCAGCTTTGTTACATTCTTCTCTTGTTTCATATTGCAACAATTTAAATATTTGAAATTTATACAAACAAAATCAATGCTAAAAAAGAAATAGCAATCAAGTTATACAATATATTCAATGTAGAAAGAGAGGAAAATTTTGTTTTTAATTGCCTATCTCCCACACTTCTTCGCAATTGTGCAACACTTTGGGACTTTGCAACACTTTTGACCCAACTTTCCCGACTGTGCAACACTTTTGACCCAACTTTCCCAACTGCGTTTTCAGCATTGTGTGTAGCTTTCATAAAGAATCACATCACGCTTTTGTGGGTTTTGAGGAATAAATCGCTGCACATGCCGACTCCCGATTAATCATGTATAATCATGATTTTTTGCCTTTTATTGCTTCTATGCTAGTAATATTTATTAATAGTCAATAATAATTTAAATTTTGAAACTACTTTATAATATTAACTATAAACTATAGGGATCCAATGCTTCCTTGTTAAAGGGCCATCTATAATAGAGCATAGTAGTTATAATTTTAAAATTAGTGTAACTATTAATTATATATGGGGCGAGATGTGCAAAGAGCTTGGGTCATATTGAAACCGCAGTTTAAAACAAATTCATTAGCTGCTTCGACATTATCTCACATGCCCCACACAATTTAGGATGATTGAGTCCCTTTCAAATTTCATTGATGACTGCCATTGCTCCTCCCACTCCTCTGTTTAGGGTTTTCTAAAGGTCAAAAAGAAAACTAAAGGGGAAAAATTACAATTTTTTTCCACTGACTTCACTTTTGTCTGAGAATCAACCCTATTTTTTAGTGATTTGTCAATTTGGTGAATTTTTTGTAGGGTTTCGTAGGTTTTTGCAATGACTTTTTTAGTTTTTTTGCCATTTTTAGGGAATTTAATATGATTTCAATGCCCTTTAAATGCAAAAAGGTCATTGAAAATTGGGTCAACGATTGCTCAACAATTTTTTCATGAATTGCGATTTTTTCATGGAAAAACATGGAAAAGTCAGCTTGCTCCAAGATTTAGGATTAATCGGGTATAATTGGGATGTTTTGCAGATTTATGCTTCTATGCTCCAAACCTTGGAGATATACGAGTGCATTGACAACATGCTTAGCCAAATGAAGGTTGTTGTACAAGCAAATGAACCCACCGTACAATACTTCCATTCACCTTATTGGAGTTCAGCACCATATCATTGATATTACACATAAGTTAAAATATTATTGTTATTTAAAATTTTATAGGTGTCAAGCTTATAGAGCCATTAAAATTCTCCAGTAATAGTCAACCAATCAATATGACGTCTTACTATTTATATTTAATGATCCCTGGTTTCCTGAACAGCCTCTTCAAGTACTTTGGTATGTTTCTTTCCATCTACATTTTTATTCTTCTAGAAGGCAAGATGTTAGAATACTTGAGATACATATATACACATTTTAATATCTAAGATGATTTAGGTGCTTGTATGTATATAAGCCAATATTTTACTGTTTGAGAAATATAGTGTGGTCTTTGTATATGAGTAGCCATCAAATATGATATGGCTTCAAAATTCAGTAGGAAAAGGTAGTGCCATCTCACTTGATAAAGCACATTTGAAATTACCACTTATTAATGAACAACACAGAATCTTTGCTGCAGGAGATTTTACTATAGAAAAATATTATGCCTATTCAACAAAAAGGATTATAAGTTGAATCTTATAATTGATGTCCATAGTCTGGTCAGGATAGCCAGTAAGTCGGTCTATACTTTAAAATTTAAATAATTGTAACAGCAGTAGCATCATCTTTTTAGTGGGTCTTGAAGCAAACATTACAAAGCTATGATTCTACGTTCCCCAATTCTCAATGTGAGAAAGCTATATCTATTGAAAATTGCAGATTACCTGACTCTCATCACTTCAGGAATATGATATTTGTAGCCCCACTATTTTTTGTATTAATATATATTTTAACTTTACCTTTATTAAGAACAAAAAATGCCAAAACCCTATGACTCTAGTCAAGGCTACTTTGAATTTAATGCACATACTTGACAATTGAAAAAGAACTGATGAAAAAAATGAGATATGTTATGGCTACCTCTCATCTATTCCTAAAGGAGTCCCTCGCATCCCCATGTGCTGACGAAATTCCCCATCTAGATTTCATCTAATTTCTTGTATACTATATTTTGAGACTTTAATTCCAACAAAAAAACATATATAAAGAATAGTAAATAGTTAAATTTCAAGTGAAACAAGAACTGCCAATACAAAACAACATACTTATTGTGATGTATAATGACTCTCCATTGTCCATCTAGATACATTATTTAGTGAAACAATAGTTGCCAATACAGAACGGCACACCTATTGTAATGTATAATGACTCTCCATTGTCCATCATAGATTAATTATTTAGTTTTTGTTGCTTGTCAACATAAAATTTGCATGTCACACAGCAGGGTTTCTTCCACTCTTTCACATATCACTCTTTTGTATTCAATCTTGTTAACTAATGAAAGAAAAAATTTCAGAAATAAAGGATATATGTTATATGCATGCAACTCTGTAAACCATTACATGGGCCCAGGCTTTTGGCACGGACAACCCAAAAATCTAGCAGGTAAAATACAGCATAATAGAAGGTACATAAAACTGATAGCAATACAGTAAACCATTACACATTCAGATCCCAAAGATATATCAGAATACTGCCTTAGTATTCAAAGAAAAATAACACCTATAGTTGTGGGTGTATGATGGCCCACAAGGCTAATAAGCATAATTTCTGCCATCAGAAACCAGAGGAATGCTTCCCACTTGATTTGCCCAGATGGAATGCTTGTGAATCCATACACTTCAAGAGAAGAGATTGCAATCAAACAGATACAGAAGCATTCAGATTTTATAGCAGTCAACATTTTGCCATCTGTTATGGTAAATCAAAGTTATATTAAACAAAGGAGACGAAAGCTCTTTATATAGATTTACAAAGACGATGTTTCTAAAAGAAACAACTGTGAACTAAAGAAGAAAATAGAAACTACCAAAGACAACTAAGATGACCATTAAAAAAACATTACATTATTTTAATACCCTCCCTTAATGGTCATTGGTCTAACTACCCTATAGAAGACACAATGTCCTTTGGTCACAAATACAAAAAAGGCTGCCCCATTCTCATCAGAACATTCAGCTGCTGCTGAGACCCTCCCTAGATCTGCAAAATGTTAATGACCACGAAGCCTTCCAACCTAATGTTGGGTAACAAAGGTATTACTCCCTATAGCCAGAGGCACCAAGATGAAACTAAAACCACAATTTTGAGGAAAAATCGGCAAACCCTTGTACAAATTGTTGCCCTAGCAACTCTAGGTGCGATCTAAAATAGTTGCAAAAAACCAAAAATCGTAAAACCCTAAAATTGAAGTTTACAGAGCATCATTTTTTAAAAAAAATGGTAAAAACCCTAAAACAAGAACACCTACAATAAAAAAATTTTAAGGAAAAAATTATAAAACCCCAACAAAAAAAATCTCATGCAAGCAAGCAACTTCATGAATTACAGAACCCAAAAATGATTTTTAAGGAGAAAATTTGAAAAAACCAAACACAATTTTTTAAGTGAAAAATCAACCAAAAACAAACAATTTTTTAAGGACAAAAAATATAAAACCCTACAAATAATTTGAGGCAAAATTATTAAAACTCACCAAATAAATTCTTATCCTCCAAGAATTTTTTGAAAGAGGCAAAAAATTTATTAAAAAACCCAAACTGTAGAAACCCTCAATTTTTTGTAAAATCAACCAAAATACACAAACCCTACCATGATTTGTATCAAAAAATTGCACAGAATCGTCGTCAACCCTAGCCACCACGGGTTCTAAACGCAGAGACAGATGCAAACTAGAAAACCAGCGCCGAAAGAGGGCACAATCCATCACGGGCCAAGAAAATCGGCACCCAGAGCAGAAGCTAAAAAAACATGATCTTCGTCGCTACAAAAAACAAAGGCATACAACCTTTTTCAAAAACCTGTGAAAACCCTAGGCGCATGAAGTCCAAATTGTGCAGAGGTGGATGTAGAAAAATGAATGCGAGCTGAGACTAGACAAAAACACAACCACCAAAAATGGAAAATAGAAAAATGTCGAACAAAAAAAACCCATACCAAAGAGCCGTCAAAAGAAAAAACAGCTCCTCTTTCTGAAAAAATGCTATATCTATGGTCGCAAGAGAAGCCAAAAACAACAACTTCTAGAATAAATGCACACCCATGAACCATGAACCACAAACAAATGCACACACAATGCAGAGAGACGCACAATTTTGAAAAAAAATGAGGTTTTTAAAACCACGAACAGAAGAAAACTTTGAATTTCTCAACAAAAAAACCTCCAACAATTTCATTTCACAAAAAACGAAAAATCAAATTCTAGAAAAAATTCAAATTGGAAGAGGCTACGAATTTTTTATTAAAAAATTCGCCAAATTTTAAAGAAACCCATCACCTGCTCTAATACCATGTTACGGTAAATCAATGTTATATTAAACAAAGGAGACAAAAGCTCCTTATATAGATTTACAAAGATGATGTTTCTAAAAGAAACAATCATAAACTAAAGACAAAAATAGCAACTACCTAAGACGACTAAGATGACCATTAAAGAAACATTACCTTATTTTAATACCATCCTCATGGAGTGTTTTGACATTTTCCATGCAGGTAATGCACAGGATAGTCAGTTAAGATGGCATGGAAGAGATATCTGGAGTGGCCCAATCCGGCACAAATATTTGGCACCAGTCCTGACCTTTTTAGAATCAAACTGAACCCTGCAACAACTCAAGTTGATCCATTCAAGTGAAACAGTGAGTGAGATGCTGACTGAAGTGGTATCGAACAGCTGAAGTGGTAGCAAAGGAGTTTGATGCTACATGGTGCAACAATAACACCATACAGTGCAATGCTGGGTTCTTTAGTGTTGTCATTATGAAGTTTGGTACAAGCACACACAAATCTATTTGCTGAGCCAAAGTGATGGCGCTATCTGTCGCATCTTGGCTTGGATGAAAAAGTTATTGGTAGAGGACAGATATTATGTGGTACAAGCTATGTCACAAGGTTTAAGTTCATGTTTGTGTTCAACAACAATAAAATTCCAATGAAATTCAGCAACACAAAAAAAATAAAAAATAAAAAATTAGAATTAGATTCAACATATATAAATTTAAAGAATATTAGAATATATATACATTAAAAAACTTTTAATTTATATTTATAAATACTAGATATATTTAATTTAATATATCAGTAATCAATAATCTAGATATAGTATTTGGGGATGACCCTGCAGTGTAACGGTAAGTCACAAGCCCTGTCGAAAGGGCAACCCATGTTCGAATCCCGCCCACCTGCAGCCAGATGCAAGCACGAGGACGAACGAATGATTTGACAGCAGATGATAAACACGAGCTAAATGTCTAGTGGGGCCATCATTCATGGCGGCTTCACTGACTACAGCTGATGTCTAGAACGATTGCAGATTGCACACATCCGGACCAGAAAAGACTCACACGCCATGGTGACCATTGAAACTGCCACCTCAGTCGATGTAATACGATGGAGGTATAGAGGTATAAGGAGACACACGGAGGCATAAGGAGGATGGGCCTAGTGACATGGAGGGATAAGGGGAGACAATGGAGAGATAAGGAGTTCGCAGTGCCCAGGAAAGAGAAGGAGTATTGACATGGAGAGATAGGTGCCATGTCATCCCGAACAATGCGAGGGACATTTCTCGATCAATCAAAGTGATACTTGCAAAGAATATATCTGGGAGGTGTTAATACCTCGATAATAGTGAAAAAATTCACCATGGGGATGGGGTCCCCAATGTGACCCCATTGGTTCATAGCTCCAGCCAAAAAGCGTTTACCGACCAAAAGAAAAACTACATATAGTATTTTAAAATATCAGATTTTAACATACTATAAATTAAAACTATGTTGAACTTAATAATTTTAAAATGTTAAATTTTAGAAAATACAAAAAAATAAAAATAAATAAATAAGAAAGAACAAAACATATAAAAAAGAATGAAACATAAAACGAAATCATCAGCAGCAGGATACAAAATCCATGAAAGCAGTTGTTAAACAGAAAACAAGTTTGGATTTCATCCACCCTATAAGTATATATCCTAATTCGTACCACAATAGCTCCAATCTATGGACAAAAATGGGCAAAATCCATTAATGATGGCTGCAGAATGGTGTTGGCAAATGTAAATAGGGCAACAGAAGTGCAAACAGTAAAGTCCAGAATATAGATTGTGACATGATATACTATGAAAATTTTAGTTGAAAATGTTTTTCAAAATACATTTTGATAACAAAAATTCTGAAATTCTCACCCAGTTTCATGTATGAATTTTAGGTTGAATAGAAACAATTTTTTTAAAATACACTGGAATTCAAATTTCATGGATGACACTCAGCAAACCCTGTGACAAAGGGCACAAGTAAGAAAACATCACAGTATATCAGAGGTGACTGATAATAATAACCTTAAAGGCAATGTCAACAAGTTTATGGCAATAAATGTTGGTTGACACTATTGTCAAAATCAAAACACAGAAGATTTATTGTGCAATTAAAAATTGGAGGAAACAAATAAATTTTTGTGTTGCACAACCCACAAAATTCTATAATTACAGATTATCCAGATCTCAAAACATGCTCCAACCATTAATATTAACTTACTTGAGACCCCTGGCCAAAATACTAGATGAAATTTGCTAAAAAGTATATAGAATATTTGTAGAAAATGATAAAGAAATATACCTTGTCATACAGTGCCCTTTTTTCATCATCTTTCAATACCTGAAATGGAATATGCCAACTGAGTTCACACTCACAGAAAAACCACCATTTTCATTAAAAAAGTGGAACCAAAATATATAAGTCCCTTTGCTCAAGTTGAAAATATATATCCTACTCAACAAAAAAATACTTGCCTCATAAGCGCGTTGAATTTCCTGAAACTTTTTCTCTGCTTCTGAATCACTTTTGTTCACATCGGGATGATGTTTTTTTGCAAGCTACAGAAACAGGAAACCAATTAAACAACAGGTTTTCATTGTTTGAAGTTATGTACAAGGAAATGCAATTGCCTACATTCTGCTATCAATTTTAAAACCCAAATTCAAATGGATTAATTACTCAAGTGGATTTATAAATGATCACATTAATAAAATCATTGTTTATGCATTTTTTCACTAGTCGCAGACTCAGGTTGACTAGCATCAACTCTAAGTTATATTAGACAACCAGCTGAGAATACAGTTCAACAAAGCCAGTTGTTCCAAATCATTCAATTGTAATCTTGTTTAAGAGTTTATGTAATGTTGCATTTTTTTCCAGCACAAGAACATTCATTACATACATACCGCATAATAAGCTTTCTTGATTTCTGATTGACTTGCACCCTTATTAACTCCAAGAATCTCATAGTAGTCCTTAGCAGCCATATGATGGATGGCTGCAAGAAGATGTAGAATCCATTTACAGCTTATGATCCTTCTAAAACGGCCAACTAGCATACACATAAATAAAAATAAAATATACCTGTTGAATGGAAGCCCCTGTTCATAAACATGACTCCAGCCCCATAATCCCAGAACGCATCTCTTTGATGAGCTGTGTTGGCAAATTGATAAATAAAATGCATGTTAAAGTAATGCATCAAATCATGTAGATATTGACAACAAGAAACAAAGTACTGTAGTGCGATACCTAGAGTAGAACAATAATTCCTGGAAGTATACCATTCAGTAAGCTCTATCATAAACTCAAAAAACTCAGAGGATACATGCAATTGTATGCACAAGGCAGTTGCATTGTGTCAAGTGTCAGTACATGCAAATTTGAATCATGCTAGTAGTAATATTAGTAATCCTTAACCGTATAGAAAATTTCAAATCTAAGCCAGTGAAAGAACCTGAAGGCTGAAACCTATAGACATTTATAGGAACATTGCTTCATTGAAGTTCACCACCACACAATAATAGGGGGGGATTAGTAGAATAAAGAGCAAGGATCCATCTTAACGTGAACCTGACATGCATCTAGAGGTCCAAGTTACTGGAAATGACAATCTCACCAC
This sequence comes from Chamaecyparis obtusa, assembly GCA_027943335.1. Taxonomy (NCBI): domain Eukaryota; kingdom Viridiplantae; phylum Streptophyta; class Pinopsida; order Cupressales; family Cupressaceae; genus Chamaecyparis; species Chamaecyparis obtusa. Next base: position 1,423,909 of record BSBK01002490.1, on the reverse strand, counting down.
AAAATTCACATAATGATAAGACTGATGGGATTGACAACCTGAATATTTTAGATAAATATCAGAAAAAATCAGTTACATGTTAATATGGATATGAGTTAGGTTTTTATGAGTAACAGTTGTATCTATGCAAAAGGTCAGCCACCAAAGTTCCCACATCCATTAGCCCATCCACATCAAGTCCAAGTCAGTGCATAGAATATATATGGGAGGATTCTTTAAATATCTAATGTATAGTGGAACAGTTAGTGCGCCTTGCCATCATAAGCAAAAGAATAGCTCACCTATTGTCAAAAAAGATGTAGTCAAAAATGAGTTCAAAAGAAAGAAATTTTGCTTCTCATGGAAAGAACCTTGAACCTTGGGAATCAAACCATAGATGCCAAGGCAGGGATGAAATGGTGTTGAAAAAAGAATCAAAACCAAATGTACAACAAGCTGCAGAGGTTAAAGGTAAAGTCCTATTGGTGAGTTCTCACAATCGGAAAATTTTCTTTTTGATGAACATGATGAGAAATCAACAATGTAGGCTCAAAATTTTAAAAAGGTGAGGAGAATTTTCTAACAATTCTTAGTGATGTCCAAAACATTTCTATTGAAACTTCAAACATAGCGGTATTAATGAGTAGGAGTGTGTGAATAGTGTTAACTCTTGTTCTGCTAATCGTCAATCAGAATAGATGCATCAAAAGATTGGCATGGTTATTTCAAATCTCTTGAAAATCTCCAATTTGGCAAAAGAAAGTAAACACTTCAATGATATTTTTTATAAGAAGGATAATATCAGCAAAGAGTACATAAATTTCTCATATGCAGATATAACAACTCCTGTTGCAGATGCAGATATGGAAAATGGCACAACTCTTGGAAAAGAGCATGCAAGTCCATTATATGAGTCTGAAATCATAAAAGCTACACACAAAAATGAAGAAAATCCAAAGCTGGTGTACGAAGAAAATGGAAGCTACGGAACCCAATGCTAGAAAAGATATCTTTTTTATTTCTGATGGTGCTAAATTGCTAATCATCACATTGCCAATACAAAGCATGCAGTCTCAAGTTTGCAAGATGAAATAGTTTATGCTTCTATTCCAAATGAATCAGAGAAGGTTAGTCCAGTTAACCTCACTAAAGAGGGAAAAGGGAAGGAATTTTCATCACTCCTATTTGTACAATTTAAAATCTCAAAGAGAATAGCACAATTGTGTAATGTCCCATTCTAATGCGACCTTGGGATATAAATATTTAATAAGGTCATGAAAGTAATTAATTTAATTATTTAATATTATCCCTCATATGTAAATCATAAGGGTAATATTATTTAATTAATTTAATAAAGTATTAAAGTGACTTAATGGTGAGTTAAGTGAAAAACTAATTAAGTCAAGTGAAGAACTAATTAAGTCACTTCCTTATTATTTCCCTAAGTTCAAATCAAATTAAAAGAGGGAAATAAAAAGACAAAAGAAAGGAACAATGAAGAGGCAAGCAGAGGGAAGGCGAAGAGTGTCTGTGGTGGGTTATAAAAGAAGAATGATAGGGCTTATTCTGAATATACTTGGTTAATTTCATTTTCTCTCTAAGAAGTTTCAGAGCTTCGGTGTAGAAACCCTTGTCTCTTGGTGGTTTCAGATGGAAACCCAAATCCATCTTTGGTGTGGATTCATTCAGGATTCACAATTGCGCTACTTGGTTCAGGCTGTTGGATATTTGATTCAGAAAAGTGACAGAGGTTTTATAAATAAGTTTAGCAAATTTGTGTTGTCTCTTTCAGAGATAAATTTGCAGGAATTTGATTGTATTTGCTAAAATTATGAAAAAGAATATAGATGTTCTTTTAATTTCTACTGGTTAGGAAATTGTATTACTGGAGGTCAATAATATTTCTTTACGTAAATGCCTTATATTTGAGAAGAATAATTGTGGATTAAGGAAATATAAGATTGTTAGCTGGGCCAATATTATTCGATGTTATTCTGTTCCCATATTGGTGTGAAGACTTTAACTTTGAACTACAGTATAATGAGTATTTCTATCATGCTAAATAAATATTTATCGCTGAACCCTTGGAAAGAGCATTAAAGTTGGAAAATTTTGAGGATTTCTGAGCTCCTTGACATGGTGTGAATTATATTTCATGAAGATCAAATCGCAGCTTCTTCCTGTCTATTTTTATTGCTGAGGTCTCTTTTATTTGATAAGCCATGACATGTTAAAGAAGGATGGGAAATATAGATACATACATACATATATATATGTACATATGTATGTATTATGTTCAATAGGGATTGACGAAATATTTTGCAGCTGCAGATTTCTGATTTTGTGAGGAGTTTAGCTGAGAAGAGGCACTTCATCTCCTTGTTTGGCATGAGGAATCCTTGGTCAAAGTCTCAAACTCTCTAGCGTGAGCCCTTTCTTAATATTTTGGAATTCCAATAAAATGTGATGGGTAGTATCTTTCCTTGGTGCAGGGTCTGTTTCTTGGTAACTCCTGTAATCATCGGTGCTGGTCACAAATTTTGATAAAAATCCTCTATATGGCATGAACCTGTCAATACTGATTAAATATTCTCATTGGATTCTGGATGTATTGCTGCAATGTTATTCTCAGAATTGCAAATAAAGAAGGAAAGCATATTTGGGGTTGTATACTCAGAATCTTTTTCATAAAGGGAAAGTCCCTACAATATCAGCACTATGGGAGGATCAAAGTGGTCCTTACAAGACAGTAGCAACAGTAGGCACATCTTATATATAGGCATGAGGATTCTCCTCGTTATGAGCAACATTCTGAGGTAACAAATTCATACAAAGATGCTTCATCTGTAATGTCCCCTTCTAGGAGGCTGTGAATTTACAAAGTTTAACATACATTATTGTGTATCCAAATCAATTCAATTCAAGGCAATGATAAATATTTCATTATACGTTTGGTAATTAACATATTTAAGCCCAATTCCTTACTTCTCTCCTAAACTCAACCCTAAGGAGAGCATGGATTTACTTGTCGTAGGGCACTTGACACCAATCTACAAGTAGGCTTCCTCAAGGCATTGGGACTGCATGTTCATACCCATCTCGAGATTTTCCCTCAAGGCATTGGAAATACATATCATTACCCATCTTGGAATTCACCTATCTTGTGAGGATTTACTCTACCTTTCCTTACACAACACCAACTATCAACTCCCAAAGCTATAGCAAGGGATTATGAGATAGGCTATACATATTCATATATTACCCCTATATAGACATAACATGAATATATAATTCTGATGTTATTGTTATTACCATACACATATATAATAATATATATATTTATGATCTTACTACTATAACTGATATTAATACTATCATACACTCCTAATAGGATTATGATATGATATTAACATGATCAATCTTAATGATTTGCTGTCAGCGATACATAAGTTCTATTCTCTTTTCTTATCTCTTCTATTTGAAAAGTATCAAACATTCTTTAATTCGATCTTCTAACTTGATCGATACCAAATTCAATATTATAATCTCATTTTCTCCCTCCTCTCTTCGTACTCCCCTCTATTCCTATTCTTATATCTCTAAACCAAAACGGTGACATCCTTTGGCAAACAATAAGACACCTCTAAATGAGTTCTTTCGTAACCATAGGTTTAGCACGATTACTGATTACATAATATGATCGCTGTATAATTCCTTTTATTGACCAGTCACTCCGTTGTACAACGATTAAGGAACTATCGCTCCCTCACACAACGATGAAGGAACTACGAGCATACAGAGTCAATGAATGAAGATAATCACAACCTTCTGGCTTGTCTCATTAATTCCCTAGACTCCACACAAAGCCCAGTTGAGATTTATACGCATAGAAAGAGTTGAGATAATCTCAACAATCCAGTAATGAACTCCATCGCATACTTTGTTATCGTTAAGGTTCTTCATATTGTCGCCATTAATACTTATTTGGCACTTATCAATCTAATCAACTACTTTAGTCGATAGAATAGTTAGTGGTATTTCGTTTTATTTGGTTTTATTTTATATTTCTAGTTAATATGTTTATTAATGAATACATATATATTCATTAATAAACATTCATTTACATAAATTTCTTAATAATAAATATTCATTTGTTTTTATTTATACAATTGTTAATAAGATCAACAATAATTATATTATTTATTTATTTTATTTATATATTTGTAAATGAATATTTATTATGTATATATACTCTGTGTAAAAGAACATTTATTAATGACCTTATTTCTTATTTATATAATCATTTACTATATATAAGGTTATAATATACACTTATATATTATTATTTATTATTAAAAATTATTTCAAGAGCGGGACATTACATCATCATTCTGGTTCATATTGCTGGAGCTGTGTGAAGAACGCAGAGTTTATGTCTGAGCATTGCAGAGTTCATTTAGAGGCTTCATCATTTCCAGTGCAGATATATTCTCCAGACTGTGGCTAACTAAAGATTTCACTAGCAGCTTTATCTGAGAAGATTGCTGCTTATTTAAGTAGCTTGCTGTTTGAAGTGGACTTGGACCTGGTGTTTGGCTGAGTGGGGAGTTTTTTAAAAAGGTGCATGATAAATGTTTTCAGAATTCAGTTCATTTTAATTTAGAAATACTTCTGTAAATTCCATAGTTCATTTTAACAGCAGAAGTTGGTCATTTGCATATCAGTTTAAGACTTTGTAATCCTATGAATTTTGGAAAAACATTTTCAATGGTAAATCTTTATTATGAGTTGCATGTTTAATCCTGCATTTCTGAACAGTACTTGCAAGTCTGAAAACGAAACATTTTAAACCATATGCCAACTGTTTGACAAATTTCTTAGAAGGGAAACAAGGCAAAAAAAATTACTACCAGAACAGGGTGGGTTCTTACAAAATGCACTTGACATTATGTCTTTCTAGAAATCTTGTCATCGCAAAAAGTGCTCTAAGCATGGGAAAGAATTAAAAATTTAACTGCAATAAAGAACACATAGATACTTTCACTGGAATAAAAAATTGGCTATGCACCAAGGAGTGGGATCCTGCCAGCCAATGCATTCTTGCAAATCCTCTCAATGGAGAATGCAACACGATTCTGTCATACTAGTTGTCAGTGATGACAATCAAATATAGTATTTGTTGCCTAGGATTTGTGGTATGTAATGGGAAAACAGAAGATCATGGCAATGGATGATCTCACCAAGTTTGAGAAGCCCAATTTTTCCTATCTTTCATCGAGGTCCAATTCAATTGAAGAAAATGCACATGTGTTTGCCAATGCAGGAGTACCCAAATGGTAGTTGAAAGGCAAACATAATGCAAGAAGAGGTTTTGAAATTTGTCATGAAGTTCTTATCATTGTTCTTAACAGATTTGGCATACCCTACACCTGGATAAACCGGCCACTCAATGTTACCATGGACGAACATAAGGTATGTAATCCATTTGATGCTATGAGAATTGAACTAATTATGGATGCTGCATGGTTGTATCCTAGGAATGAGTACAAATTCATAAAAATAGCGAACAAAAGTTTACATTTTTAAAGGAAAAGTGGTGTAGATAGCAAGAGTTGTCGTACTGGAGGATATGCACAATAACCCATTTAATGGATCATTAACAAAAAGAAGACTCCAACAGGCCATAGAGTTAGTTGTTAGCCAAATCTGTGATGCCAAGGGATCATTAGTGCAGTTTCCCCAGGGATGGAGTCAACGTTTGATGATCAAAGTTGTCTTTGGGTGGATAACTCAAAGGAGAACATGAGGAATCAAAAAGATTAGAATTATATCAGCTCAGCCAGCAGTGAAACAAGGATTCTCATTTTCCAACATTGCATAGAGGTCTATAAAGCTACACTAATGATAAGAACAACTGAGAGTAACAGTTGAGAAAGAGGTGCTAATTCTGACTGACCTGGACAGAACAATAAGGCTCATCGAATAGCTAAATCTAAGTTGTAAGAAGGCACAAATGACAAATGAAGTAAATGATTGATAAGTAGGACATATTTTCAGATCTATGTACAGTTTCTCCTACAGATCTACAGGTAGTGAAGAAAACCTTGGAATGGATGAAATCAGAATATCTACAGCTCATTAAACTTTTAAAATCATCAGAATTGAAGAGATGGCCCAAAACGCATATAAGAAAAAAGTGTAAAGAGTTGATGAACTCACCTCTGGGCTTAAAGCAACAAAGAAGACTTTAGAAAAGATCCAAAGAGCAATCCAGGATGCAAAAGAGCAACTTGAGGTGACAGCAAGTGCCAAGAAGCAGGGCCTAAGGAAATTGGACAAGTAGTCAAAGAACTTGATAGGCTCCAAAAGAAATTTGATGTAGAACAGCTTCCAACAATATCAAAAGTTGCAAGTTCAGAGTTGGGCTTACCCCAGACTGTCGGTCAAAGAATTAAAGGCCGGCAAATGCAGCAGCTCGTCAACAACTACCTGAATCTAGGTTAGCGGGAAGAAGAATTAGGGCAGGACAAATGAATCATTTTCAATCTCTTTCTAGTTTCCTTTGGATTGTTGATAGCCCCCTACTTGAGGTGAACACAGGGATAACATCTAGTTCAAGCTTCTCTATTTGTGATAATATCAAAATAGCACAGCAGAAGCCCACTGCGTCACAATAAGATCTGGGGATGGCGAATCACAAATTCCTAAAACTAGGATGGAGTTCAATCAAGGTGGAATATACCCAAGATACATCTAAGAAATGAGGAGTGTGAGCAAGTGGTCTCACAAGGTGCGAAGACAAAACTTTCCCGTATCTTAACTATGAGATGAAAGAGAAGATTATAAAGGCACCGCATGATATGCACATAATTAGACACTCCGGATCCTGCACAAATTATAGGAAAGAAGAGAGATTCACACAGAAATGCTTAAAGGACAGACATGTCACACAAATTAGCAAATCCACTACCCACCACCCAAATGAAAGAGAACGTGTCCTTCCTCCAAACCTGTTTCCACCACCAATTATTTCCCATCAAATTTGGGAAAGGCTATTCGCAGGTTCCATTTGGAGTTTCGCCAAGGTGTATGGTAAAGATCACATGTATGATGTTGTGGATGAGACAAATAAAAAACAATTGTCGGCAATGGAGGTGGCAGATTTGCCAACAGCTATTGGCAGGCATTATCTCATTTGACAGGTGCAAAGCTCACTCCCCAAACAAGTTATCAACTACAAGTTGTTGGACAAACAAAAATAGTGAATTGGAGGATTGGATGATACTTGAGGGAAAATGCCTCAAAACATAAATCAAATAAATTATATGGTCGCACTTAGGGGTATTGATGTAACAGACCACAACATCTATCCCTTGGAACATTCTCATGCATGGCAATGTGCATTTCTTATGCACCATCTCCCATTGACTCGGAGTTCACAGGTTGTGAAGTGTTTCTTATAAAGGCAATGGATGCCATCATTGTCAAGGATAGAAATCTTCAAACAAGGAACCATCAAAAATTAACTATTCATAGGAAGAACATGCTTACAAATGGTGTTGTTTGGGCAAAAGCAAGACATTTGGATTTGCAATTCTTGAGGGCAAGCAATTTTCAACGAAGCAGAATTGTTTAACAATCTAGCCTATGGACCAAATTACCCATTTCCTATTTTCGGCATCTCTCCTGGTCCCATTTTGTATGTATGGTCTTCCTCTTCTTTCCCCCAATGTCTATATAAGGTCTCCAAAGTCTCTGAATTCAAAGGCATGCTCACTCTTCTAAGCGCTTGTTAGTTGTCGAAGTTTCAAAGTTCCTAATTCAGTCCTACTTTCTCATCTAAGTGCCACCTCTCTTTGGTTCTGAGTTCCTCATTGAACTTTCAAACTTTCTCATCTTATCCTGCCTTCCACTCTTCCTTTCTATTTGTCAAACTTTTGAACCTGTCTTCACTAGCATGTCCTAAGATACCGATGCGTCCTAGGTATGCTCAGATGCGGGAGCGGATGCGAACAGATGCGGATCCAGGCATGGATACCCTGTGGGTGCCACCCGGATGCCGTCCAACACCAAGTTTAATAAAGACAAATCGATACTAAGTAGATTTCCCCTGCCAAACCATTCGTAAGTAGACAAAATGGAAATGAGGAAATTTGTGGGTCTTAAATATTTACTGTATGGTTGAAGTCGATGATCATCTAATTTATCAATAAGACAAAAGAATGTTTGTCTATTTGAGACGCCCCAGACTCTAAGACATTTGTCAGTTGTGAATCATCTTATATTTGGTGGAAGAAATGACTGGAATATTGTCGGCCGAGGATTATTGTAGAAGCACTATTTTGTGTAATACCATTTCGAATTATATTATATATCAATATGAGGTTTCTTTTTATTTTTTATTTGTTTTTATCGTTTGTTCTTTTACTTTTATTATGTTTCTTCTTTTTTAAATTAAAATTGATATATTAAAATATTAATAACATTTAAGAAATGATTTATTATTAATATATGATATTATTTCTTGCACTTCTTTGCATATATCATATATGATATATATTATAAATAATTATTTATATTTATAATTTATATATATATATTCACGCATCCAAACGCATCCGCATCCTCTAAAAAAAAATTTTACGCATCTGCACCCAAATCGGTAACTTAGGGCATGTCTATTGCTCAAACCCCAACACCTTGACCTATAGTATGAGTCTTGTGCTATCTCCAACCCCTGATCTCCAATCATCCTGTAATGTCCCCATCTTTTTAGCCTCTCAATGGAGTTCTTAGCCTTTCATTCCTTGAAGGCTAAGTGGAGAAATAAGGAGAAATAATTAAATTAATTTCTTATAAAGTCATTAAATAATTTAAAAATTAAAAGGTGACTTTATATTTAATTAATTAATTAAATAGTGACTAAAATAAATATTAAATCATAAGTCACTAAAATAATATTATATGGGAAAAGGGAATCTTCTAGAAGCACAACTAATTATTGTTGGAAAGGAGGAAGCTTCTAGGAAAGTGCAATAAAATAATATTTTATGTTCTTCTAGAAGGGATGAAGGAATAGAATAAATAGAGGAGAGAGCCTCATGGTAGGGCATCGAATTTTTGATAATGATATTTGCTTGTGCACTTGTGGAGCCAAGGGTTTCTGCAGACTTTGTCTTTGGGAACGAAAACTCCCATTGATAACATAACTGAGGTGGTGAAAGATCCTCCGAAGGGTTGCAGCTATTGGAGGAGATAACTCAGTCTTCTCATTGTGCCAAATTTTGTGGCCTAGGGCCAAATTTGTGCAGAAACGATTTGAGGAATAATTCTGATACAAATTTCAATCATATTGCAGCAGTGCTGGGGTCCCATGATTTTTTGTAAGGCTGAAGGTGACATGAACAGTAGTCGTGAACAGTGACGCTACAGTGCCGCTACAGTGATGCTACAGTGACGCTACAGTAATTTCGATTTATTTTCCAGCTTTGAGAAGGCAGTTTGGGCTAAGAAGAAACTCCTTTCAGTAGTTATTGATTGCATCTTCGCCTTCAACATCGAGCACTTCCATATAATCAGGTTCCTCTTATAATTTTCAGATGTTTGCATTAGTATATCAAGTGTATTTAGGTGCTGCTGTAGATGATCTTTCATATCAGATTTAGCATTATACTTGAATATCTATTGTAAGCCAAGAAGACTTGGCATTCCACTGTATTTAGAGATTTTAAGGAGCTGAAGTTTGAATTTCAGATTGATTACATTGTTCCTAGTTTTTTATGTTTGCATGCCAATTGTATGACGAAATGTCACTTGGCTGTAAGCGTTAATTTGCATTGAATAGATGTCATATATTGCATCAGAAAAATACAAAAAGAATTGCATTTCATGTTAGGTGTAGATTAAGTGGAAGAGAAGTTCATTTTTCAGTCATCCTAGGATCTTAAGTCATCTTCCTTATTCTGAGAACAAACTGGAATAATAATCAGTCATATATCCCTCTGCTGTACAAGTGTTTGACGAAATTTCTAAAAGCAAATATAGCAAGTTTCAATCAGATTTGGACAGGGATATTACACTTCCTGCCTTTGTTTTCTTTCTCTCCACAATGCCATGTCATTAATGATGCCATAGTTTCCAAAAGTGGGACTTTTTCCCACTCATTATCATTGTTCGAATTTGGAGTTGCAAATTTAAATTTTGGCTGACCCGTTATTGTTGTGATGGATATAAAGAGGCAAAAACATCAATTCAGGGGGATCATCTATACTTAACCAAATTCCTTTCAAAATTGTGTTCAAGAATTGGAATCCTATGATGAAAACCCTAGTTATTTCGGAGGTCAATTTCAAACAGAATTGGCATTTGAGCTTCATTAAACACAAACTCCAACTACATTGTATTGATTCCATTTGTCATTGCTGTTGGTAGCATTGCATGCTAATCCATATTCATTTGAATGTAATGCAATCATCCTTTTAGTAAGAAAGAGAGCACAAGCTACGTCTGTATTTGCTGTTCATTATAATTATAATAAGAAGATCAGAAGTTATTTTTGTCATTTGCTGTTTGAAATGTAATGATATTACTGATGCATAAATAGTAATTTTAATCTGAGTTGTCTACGATCCAAGTGAGTGCTAGGGCCAATAGTATTGTTTTTCACTTAGCTGTTTTTGTGGAAGTTTAAAAAACAAATTTGCATTTTTTATTTGGTTTGGGACATTACAGCTAATGATTGCAGTGAAGAGGCCATCTTTCAAAGCATATCTTGGAAATTTAGCACTAGAGAAAGAGTGAGGCGTATGCCTTGGCACAACTAGGAAGAACAACCCTCTAGGAAGAACAAAGTATAAAGCATGGATATCTCTCACAACCTAAGGTTGGAGTACAAGTAAAAGAAATTAAGGTTGAAAACACTCTCAAGTTGAAGCGCTGAGTAAAAACCCTTTCATTTATGCATGTTACATGCTTAAAAATTTTCATGAATCTCCCCTTAAGGCCTAAAAGTTAAAACTGTTCCCATCAACTGTAAAAAGGGGGAAAAAAATGGGCATGTATATATATAGCATGGAACTGCTAGCTCAAATTTGGGATGACTAGGCATGAGCAAAGAAAAATCTGTGAACAAGGAAACTATCAATAAAAAATAGATCATTTCAACAATATCTTATGGACCACTACACTTGCTGTGAAGATGACCAGGGAGTACATCAGCAACACTTCTCCTGTGTTTTTTTTTTGGCAAATAGATATCTTACTGAAAATGAAGATAGTTACCAAAAACTCCACAAGAATGCTGGACGTGGAAGAAGTAGGGAGAAAAACCAGACCTGAAAGCAAAGACAAAACCAAGAAACTACCTGGACAGAAAACACTTCAGAACATATGAGGTATCCTTAACAAGAAAGAACCATAGGTATTATTACTTTAGCAAAAAGAGTACAATGCATGGTTTCAGGCTGATAACAATGAAATCTGGGGCAAAGCCCTTCATTATGACGCATTGAAGAGGATGTCTTTTCTTTTGTGACTGAGGGCGACAACTCTTCTTGTTGGGGCATTACCACATTATTTTTTAGCAGAGTCCCAATGAAGAACATCCTTAATGATGTCTGCAAGCCACCAATGACTCATTGCTGAATGTCATATGAAGAATACAGTTTACATGAATGCGCATCAAGACCATTTTCTTTGACATACTTAGTAAGCCCAGTGATTGTTGCCTCGAAATTTGTCAAACCATTTATGATTGTAGTAGCACTGATTCACCCTCAGAACTCTAGTGTGAAGGAGGATCCTAGTATGATGGAGTGGATTGCAATGCACTTGTAGCTATGAGGGGAGCCCTGAAAACCATTCTAAGAATACTGATAGACTGATAGTTATGATGATGTTAGGAGAAATTCTGGAGATCTTGGAGAATGTGAGCAATTGGGGAGAAATAGCTGTGAGGGGAAGTGATTGGAGCATTAACATTCATCTTAGGTCATGTTCCAATGGTGTTGAAATTTGTGGCTCTATAACATAAGTCCTCCAAAATGAAAACCCAGTTAAAATTAGAACTTAAGAAGATAAGTTGTAAAGGAGGTTAGACTAAGCTTGAGGAGGGGTGATGTAGGGTTACTGCTTTAGCATGGTAGCACAACTTAGAGTGATCTTAGAGGAAGAAGGGGTCTGACCAGTAGGTTCTTATGATAGATGTTGCAACGGTTTCTTACACTCTTTCCAACTATCCCATAATATGAACCTCAACAGGAGTTTTATAGCTAGAGAAAATACATCTAACCTTTTAGGGAATACCACTTGTATGGTTACTTTTAAGGAATCAGCTAAGAACTTCAAAACATGTACTACAAGGTCAAGAAAATGGGATAAGGAACCGAATCGATAAATGGATAATTTCTATTATATGTTTGGTTATTCCATGCTGCTCTGTTTTCTGATGCTCTGACTATGATAAATTTTCAGACTTATACGGCCATGGATACTGCCGTTATTATGGGGTGTGTTTTAGCAAATGGTTGCCACACCTTGTAAGAAATTTGGAGTTATATGATAATGAACAGTGGTACGATTAGATATGTTATCATATGGGTATATGGAAATAAAGAGAGTCCAAACAAAAGCGCTAATCATTATTTTGATCTCTTGTTTATACTATATACAATGCAAGTCTGCAAAACAGCTAGATTAGTTTCAAATGCCGTTATCATGTATACTTTTATAGTCCAATGATATAAAAAATCAGTTTCTTGAATCTTCAAGTTTAATAGAAAGTTTTGAATTTGAAAATCATCAAACAATCTCTGCAATTTTATTCTAGTTCGGATAGATCATCTTGAATCAAATGTAGATCATATAACAGGCCTGTTGGGCCAAGGGAAGGCATATGGATTGCCATGTTAATAAGCTAAGATGAATCGTTGATTGGTATGCTACACATATTTTAGTCACTGAGCTAGTGGACTTATACACACGAGACTGGGTGTAAACGGAAATTTGGTAACCTCTAGCTCTGAAAAATGGTACATCCCTGTATGGCACGTGAGTGTTTTATCGAGGAAACAAAAATGTAGACCACAGAGCAAGATAAGGAATCAAGTTCAAAGAAAGACACCGGTGAAACCTGAATGCCATTGGTCCCCCTTGGCCTTGAAAAACTTTCCAGATAAACAGCAGCCGCCACTCTCCTGCAAAACATAACGACTGATAAATAAGTATAGTCGTTTATGCCCAAACCAATTCGGCGTAAAAATACACAAAGAGGAGCATATATTTAGCACACGAACAGAGCAATTTGATGTATAGGACCGAGAACGTTAATGGACGTTTGTCTACGTTTAGCACCCATTACAACTCATCTTTCATTTCGACTATAGTAAGCCAATTTCATCAAAGGAATGAATGTCAGGTGCGGTACGCATTACCTGAGAACCCGCTGAACCCTTTCCAGGTAACTGTGCAATCCGCCATAAATATCTGAAACTATTTGAGCGAAACATTGGGTCCGGTAATTTCTTGTCCCTTCTTTAATAAAAACCCTATATTATTCTACACTACTGGAAGAACCCCCTACAACTTATTGATTGCGGCGTTGCTGAAATGCATCCGAGGAACAAATGGTATTTTCAACTTATAGAATTTGACCATCAAAAAGAACAAAAAGCAGTTTCCTGTATAGGTAGTGAAAATGAATCCGGGATTTCTCAGACGATGCACTCAATGCATCCTTGTAGGGAACGATCATGCCCACTCCAAGCATCAAACCAATGAAGTCATGCATCAATTGCACAAACCATATGACTAATGAAACTCTTACACTAATGGAATAATTGCAGTACCTGCTGATTTTATGAATAAAGAGTCACTTTGAATTTAGTTGTATAGTCTGAAAACGAATTCACGGCCAATTCTAAAAAAACAAATGGGTTTATGTTTACTGAATGAAATAGGGAGATTTCGTCAACGTCGCAGAAAGCAGTATTAATGTTAAGTGTAGGCAATGGAATTGAATCCCTAAACCTCTCCAAAACCCTGACACTGAGCTTGGTTAGAAAGAAAAGGAAGTTTCTAGACGATTTTAGTACAACAATATAATTTTTTTTTTCCTGGGCGACAAAATTATAAGAGCTGTCTAAATTGTTAAACGGTTGTAATGGGATAAATCTCTCACACAGAAATATATTGATTAATTGAATATTTAAATTAGTATTTGTACTTAAAAAAGAGATTATGTCAATACAATAGTATTATATATATTTTGAATAATATTTTGGAGGGTATAAAATTACAAAATATGTTGGTTAATTGAACATTAAATTGAATGTGATTTAATATGTTGGTAGGAAAATATATATACATAATCTTACTTCAAATTTTAGTGAACTATAATGTCAAACAGATTTCTTGTTCTAATTATTTTATTTTAATTAATGATGAATAATCAAATGTGATCTAATATAGTCATAAGAAAATATGTAGACATAATTAAAAAAATTAAAATTATATGAACTTTGATCATTACTTAAATTAGTTTGAAAGTTATTTTTATCATATTTGACATAAATCTATAAAATAAAGAGAAAGATTAATTGAAATAATACATAAATATGAAATTCAAAATAACAATAGAAAATTATAGTTTTCAAATAGTTCTAATTTCTTGTTACTTAAGATATCATTTGGTTCTCAATCCCATGCAACACAAAAAAACATTAATTAAATTTAAGTATAATTATTTTATTTTTTTGTTTTTATATTTCTTGTTTTATTTTGAACTCAATTTTTTTTTTTTTAATTATTTTGGTTCTTTTTTATATGATTAAGTTTTATTCTTGTTTTCATTTGTTCCTATTTTTTTTTCTTGTGTTTCTTTTGTTTTCATATTTCTTATTAGTACTTGTTGATAGGCTAGTAAGTACTATTGCATCACTTTTTTTATTTTTTCTGTTAACTAGTGATTAAAACCAATTCTTTGCACCAATTATAATTTAGTATTTTGTAAAAATTATTTTTTGATGATATGATTGGCTAATACATTTGAGGTCTTATAGGCCACTTTTTTAGAATAAACAGCATGAATAGCTTTTTATTTATTATTTTTTAATTATTGAATATTTTAAAGAATTTGAATTATTTTGGTTCTTTATTTGATATGATATTTTTACTATTAGTTCATGCTTATCGCAGTGGAACTATAGGCAATGCACTGTTGTTAACTTGTTATTAATAATTTTTTTATTAGCAAATCAAAAACCAGTTATTGATCATGTTGTAAAAATAAATTATTATCTTGTGCAATGCATTATTAAACATTTATGTAGGAAGACATGGGGAACAAAATAAGCGGAATATGTAAACATTTGTTACACTAGTCTTATTTGCAATATTTTCATTTATTTTGGTTTTAAGGTTTGGGTTTTCTAAAAAACTTTAAAATTTAATATAATAGTATTAAAATTTATTAAAGTTATAAAATCTTTAAGAATTTTAATTTTTATTAATGTTTTATTTTAAATTATATTATTGTAAATATGTTTTAAAATATTTTATTATTTTTATACGATATTTAAATTTAATATTTTAAAATATTTCATTGTGTTTATAATATTTAAATATAATTAAATTTATTGAAATTTTTTTTTAAAAACTAAATTTGTAATAGTTAATATATTTTTTTTGTATTAACTATAAGGGGTTCAAAACAAAAATAACATCAAAGAGTACAGAGAGAGGCCAAGTCTCAAACAGAGAACATCAGGGAATCAGCGAAAATAATTACAATACATGTTCAAGAGGAACAACAAAAAGAGGAACTGAAACTTAATAAAGAATATCCTCGTGGGATTCAACCCAGGCAGTTCACCCCAAAGGTCCTTCCATCCAAACAATGCTCTTCTTCTCTTGGATTTGCGTCAGTGTGTTGATTTGGTCATCTGTTGCATTTTTGTTCTTATTGATCTCTTGTGCAAGCTTCTTCAGAGTCTCCTCGAAGTTAACAAGGTTATCTATGTGTCTTCTCCACTCATATCCATCTTTCAATTCGTAAACGAACATGGTGGAGTGCCCCATTTGAAAGAATATTTTTAGCTTCTTTCTTTCAATCATCATGTTAACGCTAACCTACGAGAAGATTTTAAAATATGTGATTTTTCGAAAAGACTTAGTAAGGGACTTGGGAGTATCTTGATACCTTTCTTCATTTTTGCACTTCCAAACCTACCAAAGAATGTTAGCAAAAAGAATGCTCCAGATTAGGTTAGTATCCTTATTAGTACTTATCGGTAGGCTAAGTACTATTGTATCACTTTTTGAGTTTTTAAGTTAACGAGTGATTAAATGAACTCTGCTAGACCAATGAAAATAAACTCTATTTTACATTTTATTATGAATTTTATATTTATGTGTATATAGATGCAAAAATTTTAGCTTTATAATATCTACAAATTATTTATTTAGCATTTCATTGGGTGATTGCATTTGAGCTCTTATACGCAAATTTATCACAATGGCATTGTAAAATCGTATTCTTTTTTATCAGCAACCAATTTATTTTTTTTTCAACAACTGCTGCTTGCTCTGTTGCACACTTGTTCAGCCATTTTCCCATATTCTACTATTGCTGTCATTTTATCAGTATTTTCTTTATTTAATCCAATGTTTCTTTTTGATGGCTTGTGGTCCTCATCACATCTTGATTAATCAGGTACGACAAATAGTTTTTTTGGCCCGTCTTGAATTTTTGTTGTTATTTTGAAATCTATTTCTTGAACAGTTTCTTCTTTCGTTAAATTTTTGTAATAAATTATTATAATTTATGGTTTGAATTTATTGCTATGTCAGGGCATTTTTAGATGACCCTCCGTATTTGAGTTCTCTAGATATCTTACCGCAACTGATTTTTGTCTCTTCTTATGCTCAGTTTGACATCCTCAGCTGACTTTGTAACAAGCTTAATTGCCAAGTTCTTTTGAAATACCTCTAATTCTTGTACTAAGCTTTCAAAAATCTTAATTTATGCCTGTAATTGGATTCTGAATTTAAGGTTGATGTTTTTTTTTTCTTTATCTTTGAAACTATTCCATAAGATAAATGTACAGATTTATAGAGCACGCCTAAGTTCTCAAGTGTCTTTGTTTTACTCTAGCATGTACGTCTCTGTTTTAAAAGGAAGCCTCCTCTACTTTAAATATTAAAGGAACTTCTGGATTTTCAGTTTAATTTACATTGTTATTTTAGTTTTAGGTGCATTAGGCTATGAATCTGTATGTAAACGAGCAAACTTGATTTTGGTATAAACTGTCTACACTATAACTATTATTTTCAGATTTTGTTTCTTTGGAAATCACTCACCGTCAAATCTGGAGACCGACTTCGTTAAAACTTATAATCCATTATAGAAAGTATTTTCCCTGTTTGCATCAAATTTCCTTCACAAGATGGTTTACAGAACGGCATTTACAACTATGATTGAATCTTGGTGATGGCTTGTTAGGATTGTTAGTCAGCTTATTTAAAAATTAAGTAAGATGCTTGGTTCATAAGAATGTCACTCAGATTAAATTAATGTTCTGGCCTTATCGATAGCCTCCTTCACTTTAGTAGTGCGATTTATTCTATAAAAAGGCTCTCAGCTGGCATTGAAATAAATCTTTGATCACAACCAATAAGATAAGATCATCAATTTGTTTACCATTCAACAGGTCCCTGATTTTCATTGATGATTGTGTGTTTTATTCCTTGCTTTTAACCAGCAATGCTTTATTATTTAAACTAAACTAATATTTATCTATTTAAAGATAACAAGACTAATATTATCTAAACTTTAGTAAAAACTAAACTAATATTTTGTCTCACACCTTATAAATCCATTCCTAATAAATAGAAAAAAAAAAGAATACCCATATTTTACCAAGGTGTGAGTCAATCATCAAGCCAATCCAAATTGAACTGTACTTCTACAATATCAACCCTAAGCTCTGGGATAGCAATTCCCTTGGCCTTCAACCACTGTTTCCCAATCTTCTCGTCACAAATAACGTGTTTCAGGGAAGTTAGTCCACAAAAACTTCTGGGTAGCCTCTTTAAACGAGAATACTCTCTCATATCTAACTCGGTCAATTGCTTCAGTTGCCCTATTTCCTCTGGAAGTTCTTTCAGACCCACACATACTGAAATGTCCAGATATTCCAACCACCCCAGGTTTCCAAGTGATGATGGCAGCTCTTTTAGACCTGGCAGTGCTGACAACCTCAACACTCTTAGAGACCTCAGATTCCCAAGGTCAGGTGGTAACTTAAGAACCTGATGGCAATTGGTAATAGACCACATCTGAGCAGAGGGCATATAACAGATATTTGGGGGCAACTCCTCTAAATCACTGCAGTGATCCATGTTAAAATCATGCAGCTTGGTATTGTTGAATGTGGATGGGTTTTTAAATCCTTCACATAAGCTTAAAGAAAGCTTCTCCAAATTCTGCAGTGTTTTGCTCTATTTTAGTACTGCTAGTGCAATCACTTTCTCCAGGCGAACACTTTTGAGTTGAGTGAGTGAAGATAGGGCTTCTAGACCTTTCACAGTTGCCCTCTTTGTGCCATAATTGTATACCATGAAAAATTTTAATTTCTTCATGGATTTCAAAAATGGAGGGAGGTAATATTCACTTGCAGTAAAGAGTAATATCAGACCTCTGCTTCCGGGAAATTCATCTCGTACCACTGGTTTTCCCCCATGGGCCCTGCATGTACAAATTGGTAAGTGAAATTCAATTAGAGAGTAAAATATATGGTCAAAAATGCTACTTGTTTGGCTTAAGGAAAATTGACAAGACCATTGAAGTTTCATTGCCCCACCATTTATCATCATGCCAGACATGCACATAATATATCCAAAAAATTGGGTATGTAAATTTAACACCAATTAGTGACACCACCTATAAGCTAGATGCAAAGTTTGCTCCAAAAATTGTAATAAGATCTACTAAAACATATGGCCATAATTTAAGCAAGTTCCATCTGTCAAAACTCATGTAACTCACCTGTGTTAATAGAGACAATTTGAGCCTCAAACTATGTATCACAAAACCCCCATGACCCTAGCAAGTTAATCTCCTTTCTGGGCATAACCAACCTCTTCCTATGGACTAAATTGCCCTGGCATCCCAAACACAAGGCCAAATCTCTCATTACATCATGTTGTGAAAAGTACAGCTTAGAGACACTTCCATGAGAAATTGTTGCTCCACTCCTGATAAATTCAACTACCATGTCAATAATGTTCAAAGAAATGGTGACAAAATTCTGTAAATAAAAGAATATACAATTACCCTGGATTGCTAATTAAATTCAACAGATTTCGGCTTGCAAGTTCCAATAGGATGACAAAGGCATCTTACCATTCCAGATTCCGAACATAAACCCAAATATCTAGCAGAGCATCAGCACAGATCTCTGTGTCCTCTGGAAATGAGCCCAAGTCTAAGAAACATTCCCTCACCACATCATCTAACAAATCAACACTCATCTCCAAGCATTTCAGAAGCCCTTCTTTGTGATAATTCGATATGGGTTCCCCTTTGGAAAGCTTATTCTTTGCAATCTCCCACACTACAGGAGGTTCCCCATGCAAAGAGCTTCCAATCACCTTAAGAGCTAATGGCAAACCCTTACATTCTGCTTGCACCTGTAACTCATAGAATGGGAAAACATTCAAGAGGTCTTGTAGGACAAACAAAATTATATATTTGCAGATTAATCACAGCCTGCGTTCATAAATCTTTGATTTAATTGCTTAATACTAAGTTGCTTGGGAAACCCATCACATAAATTAATTTTCTCCATAATGATCAATTGAGTGTTTTACTCTTGCTAGTCCATTCCTTATTTCCTCCTGCCTAATCCAGCAAAAAGTCAAGATGATTAATTTTGCCATTGCAAAAATTCCAGATATAAAAAATAAAAATAAAAGCTAGGTATATCTATAAGTATTCCTCATTTCATTGAACTCTCACAAAACATCAAAGAACCCAGAGAAGAATAAAAACCTCTTTCACTAGATTTGCATCTGCAGTGCATAGAACTGATGTCTGTCTGAATGCCCACAAGCAGAAAAGAGACACAGCATCTTCCTGGCCCAGTAATGGCAAATGATACAGTTCAGTAGAGGTGTTTTTTGGTATAATGAAATTGTCTCTAGTTGTGATGAGGCTTTTGTATCCTAGGCCTTCAAATAGCAAATTTCCCAGGCTTACTCTGTCCCAGACATCATCCAAAATCACAAGAGTTGGCTTCAACTATTTCAGAAGCTGTTGCTTCAAATTTAAATGTGCATCTTCCACATTTTGAAACTCAGGTTTCCTCTTCTTGGTTATCTTTTCCCACATGGTCTCTAAAATGGTTTTAAGGTTTGGGGACTGTGAAACTGTGATGAAAACTATGTTGTTTCCATAATAACCTGATATCCATAATAAACCAATTCTATTTTTTCAGTAAATTCTTTAACATGCAAGAAAAATAAACAAAAGCAGTTAAACCAGTAATTACTGTATAGAGCCATAGGAAAACACCATACTACAAGAGATTTACAGAGTCCCGTGTAAACAAAACAGAGAATGATAACAGCTACATAGAATTGTAAACCAAACATTTATATTTACAGTCTACTGTTGGAAATCCAAACAAATATTGATGACAACAAAATTAAATTTTTAGAACTCATTTCAGAGCATACATCCCCAAAAAGAAACATTTTGCTTAGGACTACAAGAATGTTAAAATTTTGTCTCATCTCCTCAGAAAAGGGGAAGAAAAAGCACCCAAAATCTTGGAATATGTTGGCTTTCAACTCAGAAAAATCTTGGAAATTTCAAGGAATACCTCTTCAGTGAAAACTTAAAACAACAGAAAAACATTACCCAAATTCAGGGGAAGCCCATTTCACCTTTAATTTGAGAATCGTTACACAGAGCCAGAGCCAATGTAGTTTTGCCACCTCCTCCCATACACTGCACTCCAACGACAGACACTTGATCGTTAAACAAAATCTCCTTCAAATCCCCAGTGGATCTTTCCAGACCAACAAAAATTTGAGATTTTACATAACCACTATCATGATTATAGCTTCCAGAATTTCCTAAAATCTCTGTACTGTCAAATAAATCATATGAAACCATTTGTTGAAGTATTGTGGTATTTTGGGAAGGGTCATTTGTTAGCATGGAAGCCTGCTTGAAGATATGCAATGAACAAAAGCTTACAACATAAAGGAATTTTAGGTTTGTCAAGAGGATCAATGATTAAACTTTGGATTAAATTCATGCACTTGTATTTTAGTGCAGGCCCAAATCTGTCAAAGTTATGGCGTCCCTTAAAAACTCTTCTTTCATTCTATACACCATCCTTGGAATGCCTCTGCATTCTTGAATCAGAAAACAGTGATTGCAATGCCCAGATATTTTCACCGATTGAATCTGTAAGGAAGTTAAGATTATATAGCAGAAATTGGAGGACTTCATAATTACTGTACCACGTGTAACAACCAAAATAGGGAAAATAACCAAGAAATAGAGAAATTTAATCTGCAAGCCTTTGTGATAGTGAGGCTCGAAGCCTAAATACTACCACACGCTTATTAGGATCCCTAGATTCAAAACTCTCAGACACTTATTGTAATGATTGCCAGAGAGCTCGGTATGTTGTCCTGACTATCTCTGGCTATTGTTTTGTAGATCTTTGCACGACTCATGCTGCCTCTTTTTGGGGGAATATATCTGTTGTTGCTTGAAGAATAAAATGAGTACTTCACTATAATAAAAAGGTCCTAAGAAAGCTATTAAATGTAACAACAATTCCTTGTTCTGCTACATCTCGGACCAAATCCTGATTAAAAATCCAATTTTCGCTGTCTGATTTTTAATTTTCATATTTATCGCTTTTCGCTATCCACTTCAATTCCCTGCACACTTGAATTTGGCATTTTAGAATTGTAGTCTCTCTAAATTACTGTACCGCATTTAACACCCATGAGTTCAGAGGATTCATAGAAGAGGCTTCCCAAGTATGGGAATATTGAATTTCAGATATAAGCTACTTTTAAGGTTACCCCATTTGTTTAGACAAAACAATTTTTAAATTTTACATATTTTTACTACCAACAAACATATAATCTAATGTTGAAATTATGGGTGGCCCACATAACCTATATTAGATATTGTGGCGGCAGCAGTGGGCATGAATGATCTATTTGCTTTCTATCTACTTTCCATGTTAAATCATGTGCATTCATCATGTTCCAAGTAGGTGAGGAAAAATGGACTATTGATTAAAAATTGAGCAAAATATATTTTATTTCTTTATTTTTTTAAAGTAGATTTTATTTCTTTATTTTTTAAAAATATCTTTTTATTTTTCAATACTAAATTGTATTTATATACTTTTTAATTCGTACAATTAGACTAAAATAATCCTCTGTTCATTTGGTTTAGTTATTCAAGTTTGCAACATGTCAATTCCTTTGTATTTGAAAGATCATGATTAATCTAGTATATTTGGGTGAATTGGAACAATATTACACCACAGTCAGACTCATACAACAGAAGTTGTTCAGTTGACTTTACACATTCCAAGTAAGTGCAATTCCATTTACCTTTACTACACTTGTTCAAAATGGCTGAGATGACCAATTTTATTGATGTTGAAATTTATACAAAAATTAAAAAAGAAAATACAGTTGATATTGATACTATTTTGGAAAATGAAAACTTGTTCAGACTAGAACCATTTCATTATATTGTCAAAGATTGCTTGTTTGATAGTATTGAAGTTTTGCTTCATTTTCGTTATACCTCAACTGAACTCCGAAATGGTTTTATTGACTATTTCATTTTGTTAGTATCTCAAAATGACACAGATGCCTTGCAAGCATTTCAATTTGAATTATAACCAACTATATTGCAAGAATTACATGGCTTACAAGATGTAACAAACTATCTTTGTAAAATGAGGTTATTTGCTTCACCTTCTCTACCAAAGAAACAATGAGGACTTTGGGGAGATACATTCTGTATACGGTGGCCGTGTAAATGGCTAAACATATCAATTGCACTATGGTTAACAACTAAGAAAAATAAATATTTACACTTCAACAAATCAAATACACAAACATATTCTATTTTATTTCATGACGAAAATCCTCTATGTGGTCATTATGAACCATTAATTTGCAAGAAAACTAGTACAAGTTACACCAATATAGTGCCAAAATACCTTTCAAAATTTTGCAAAACATTACAAGTATGTTGGCCAAATATTGAACAACAAATAATGATTCAAGGTCTATAAAATAAAGAACTGCCAACAACAGATTGTGGTGAAAGTATGTTTAATGCAATATGTAAATTATTGGGTGGAGAATTTGACACTCAATCTTTAAGATTGTACATTGCACAATCATTTTGCAATGTAACAAAACACAATCGTAAGAATACAAGCAACATAGATAATTACTTAACACAAAACTTACTCCCAGAAGTCTCATCCATTAGTAATTGGAAAAATTATATTATGCGATTGGCAATGCCTTATGAAGAAGGAAAAATAGAAGGTGACACCTTTTGTCTACAATGGCTAGCAAGAATTTTCAGTACGAAGATAGTTTTATGGTGCTTAGCTAGTGGACAAGTCAAATACGTCTTTGGAATCGAAAATGACATCAACAAATCATTCAACATTATATCATTTGAAACAAAAAACTCGCACATACACTATGAACCACTTCATCCAACACATGTTATGACACCAATTGTTAAAAAGAGAAAATTGCACGCAATCTCTTGTGAAACTAATCAATTAGTCTATGAAAACAATATAAAGAAAAATACAAAAAAATCATTGCATGAGTTTAAAAAAACATTAAGAAATAATGAAAAAAAAAAGTGATTGATAATCTCAATTTTCAAGATCACATGAAACATAAACAAGAACACTTACCAACCATTGATATTGCTTTGAAAAATGAAAATTTATTCAGGTTACAATCATTTCATTCTCTTACACCATAGGAGATTGCCTATTTGATACTCTTGAAGTATTACTTCATTTCTGTTATAGTTCAAACGACTTGAGAAAAGGGGTTATAGATTACTTTTCTTCATGTGTGGAAAAACATGATATCGATGCATTGCAAGCATTTTCATATGAATTACATCCAGATATCTTAAATGATTTGCATGGTATATGTGATGTTACTACTTATTTAGGTAGAATGAGATTGTTAGTATCACCAACAATTCCATATACAAAAAGAGGACTATGGGGTGATACATTTTGTATCAAATGGCTTTCCAAATGGTTAAACATATCGATTGCATTGTGGTCAACTACTACAAAGAAAAAATATCTACATTTCAATTATAAGAAACACAAACATACATATTCTATTCTATTTCATGATGAAAATCCAATTTGTGGTCATTATGAGCCTTTGATTTCTAAAAAAAGTGGTGTACCAAGTCAAGTGTCATCAAAATACTTGACAGATTTTTGTACATCGTTACAAACCTATTGGGAAAATATTGCACCTGACATAGCAAAAAAAGTCTTCAAATGAAGACTATTGCAACAACAAATTGTGGGGAAAGTCTCTTCAACAGTATACAATACTTGATGAATGAAGAATTTGAAACTCAATGTTTACGCCTATACATTGCACAATCTTTCTGCAATTAAATGAAACAAAATTCGTCAAACTTAAAGTATTATTTGGATCGTTACTTACAAACACATATTACACAATCAAATATATCCAATGTAGATTAGAGGGACTACATTATCAAATTGGCAATGCCATATTGTCATAGCAAAGTTGAGGGACAAGACTTTTGCTTACATTGGTTGTCAAAAATACTAAAAATCACAATCAATTTATGGTCGCCAATAACCAAACAAATTGTACACATTTTCAAAACTGAAGAAAATATATAAACCATATTAAACATTATATCATTTGAAACAAATACTACACATGTACATTACGAACCACTAGTACCAATAACAAAAATAGAAGCAACGAAATTGAACCATCAAAAATCAAAATTATATGATGTGAAATCAATTAATAGTGGACTTACAAAACAAACACTAGAAACACCTTCATCAATAATTAGTGACATCATTGACAAGACAACAAGTAAACCAATAAGTAAAATAAAACTACATCGCCTAAAACAAATAATACGTACCCAAAACCCAAAAATAGAGAAATCTCTCCCTAGAATGGCAAAAAATAAAACTAAGAATCTGACAACAACATATTTAGTAGCAATTATAGATACACCTTGGCATGAATTCTACATTTGCAAACGATTAGACTTCTGTCATAAATTGAAAAAGCTAAATGAAAAAGAACAATAGATGTACCTGAAATTCACAAATACTAATCATATAGATGACATCGTAAATGTATGCAATTATTGTAAAGTAATGTTGCACAATGGTAAGTTACCATCCTTTGCCACTCCATCATTTATAAGATGAAATAAGTGTCTTCCTTTCTTGTCATCTTTATCTGAACTTGAAGAAAGACTAATATCACCACGACTTGCTTTTGCACAGATAAGACAATGGGGACACAAGCGATCATAATTTGGACTGAGAGGATTAGTTATTAGTTCGACCTTAACTAATAATGAAATCATTAAAACTCTTATCCGAAAAGAAATTGTACAAAGAAGAAAACATTATAATAGACAAAACTTGGCAAACCAAATTAGAATAAGACAACACTATTTCCAAAATGGAAAACATATATACTGACACTCAGTCAGATATTGAAGATGTAGAATCTAGCAATGAAATAGAAATTGAAACTGATACACTTGTACATGGATTTACAGAATCTCGATCTATTTATGACATGAATGATAAAATTATTGAAATAGCACATGCTGAAGGAAATTAGCCACTTGGTATTTTCAAGGATAAATATGCAGAGGAAATAAACTTTCCTACTCTATTCTTCGGTGATCCATGAGACGAAAGAAATACAAATACCAAAAAATTGCACAATGGGAGGTTCTACACTCTAGTGGTGACTTTGCATCACACACCACTAATATTTTTTTCAAAGCAATAAAGATTATCATTGACAAAATTATGTCAAGTATATCAATACGAATTCGTAAGGGTCAACTAAAAGGATGCACTCTTCTTCCAAAGGATATTAAAAATAAGCCAAACTTAGACAAAATTCTAAAATCAAACATTGGATACATGGATTTCAAACATATCCGAATATCTCCAAATTATCTACATCAAACAAAAAAAAACATTTTCGCAATGATTAGACAACTTGGACCTCCAACATTCTTTTTGACATTTTCAAGTGCAGAGCACATATGGAAACCATTAACATCGGCAATCACTAAATTATACCAAAATCACCCAATCAACAGACACGCTAAACAACAAATGGAACATGACATTGACTACCTCATATGAAAAAGTCCTATCATTTGTAGCTGTTATTATAGACATAAAATAAGTTGTCTAAAAAAACTACTTACTACAGATGATATAATTCTAGGTCATGTGAAAGATCTCTTTTTCATTACTGAGTTCCAAAATAGGGGAAATGAACATGATCATGCATTGATATGGATTACAGATGCTCCAATATATGGTATATCAGACAAATTAGAAATTCAACAATTTGTAGACAAGTATATCACATGCAACACAAAAATACTAAATCCACAACTTGCAAAACTACATTGAAACTATCATACAAGAAGTTGCAAAAAAAACAAAAGAACACATTGTAGATATAATTACCCTCTCCCACCAATGCGAACCACAATAATACTTGAACCAATAGAAACAACCGATGAGAAAATCATAAGTAATGCAAATAAATTTTTTAAAAGTATACAAGAACAAGAGTATGACGAAACAGTTACATTTGAAAATTTATTAGCCCTAATAAACATATATGAAAATGACTGCATAAAAGCAATACAATCAACATTGACAAAATCAACAATATTCTTGAAAAGAAATCTAACAAATATTTGGAATAATAGTTTTGCAAAGAAAATGCCCCCATTATGGGAAGCCAACACTGATGCACAATTTGTGCTCAATGCATATGCAACTGCAATGTACTGCTCATCATACATGACAAAAGTAGACAAATCTATGACAAGAACATTTAGAAAAATAAGGAAAGACCATGAAACAACAAAAATTGATGCCATACAAATGATTCGTCATCTAGGAAATACTTTTCTTAACCTTCAGCAAATGTCTACCCAACTTGCAGTGCACATAATCTTATCACTACCCCTAAATTCAAGCTCTCAACCATGTGTATTTATAAACACATCTCCGCAACAAGACTGTACTTTCATTCTAAAATCAAAATTGCTACTAAGCATTGAGCCTGATGAGTTAAGTGAAATAATGTGTAAATCACTTATAGAACACTACATAACTCAACCAATTGAATTGAAACACATTTACCTAGCGCAATTTGCATCACAATATAGAATTATTAAAAGAAAAATAGTAAAGTGAAACAAATTTGCTATAATTAGATTTGTTAAGTATAACAAGCACCTCGATTACGAAAATTATTATAGAGAGAAATTATTATTGTATGTACCTTTTCAAAATGATGAAAATACAATAACAAATGAGTTCACAACATTTGAAGATGCATATAAACACTATGAAAATGAAATTAAAGAAAATGAAAAAAATTATACACACAACTTCAATTCAATATGGGGAGATATAGACAATGCAATTGAGCAAGTTCAAACAGATGAGCTTGAAAATGAAAAGCATTCCAACAAACAAACAAAAAATAATACTAATATAGAACCATATGACCTCGCTTCAGACTTATCATACTTACAAAAAAAACCTCATATGAATAGATTTGATATCGGCTTTCAAATTGTAAAAAATCCAAACCTTGTTGACAACAATATATTATAAGCTAAGACAAAACCTAAATCGAGAACAACAAGATACTATAAAAGATATTGCAATTAAAAAACAAAATGATAAACACAAACCATTGTACCTTTTTCTCACGGGTGGTGCAGGAACTAGAAAAACTTTCACCGCAAAAGCAATTTTCCAAATGCTATTGTGAGTGTACAACTTCAACCCATTTTTAGATCCACTAAAACAAAAAGGTCTTATCATGGCTTACACAGGAACAACAACATTCAATGCAAGAGGAACAACAATCCACTCTGCACTGCTAATGCCCTTTAACAAATCCACATTTACTCCGCTTTGCAATGAAACAATAGACTCTTTGCAAAAATATTATGAAGAATTACAAGTATTGCTTATAGATGAAGCATCCTTAATAGGCAGTCATTTTTTATATTCAATTGACAAAAGAATGAGAGAAATAAAACATAGCCCAACAAAAAAATTTGGTGGCATTGACGTCATATTTAGCGAAGACTTTTACCAAGCACAACCAATACAAGACAATTACATGTTTGAATCTCCTATAGTGAACAATGAAAAACTACCATACACTTTTTGGACAGATATGATAACATGCTATGAATTAAAAACAACAATGCGCCAAAAAAATGAAAAGTTCATTTCAATTCTAAACAAAATATGAACTAATTCACAAAGTGATACTAATATAGAATACATCAATAATACATGCTATCGCAACCTGCCTAATGATCCAAGATTTCCATATCTTTTCTACACAAACAAATCTGTACAACAACATAATAACAAAATGTTATCAATCGTAAATAGTGAACCAATCATTATAAATGCAATTGATGAGGAAGAAGGTAATTATGGCAACATAACAATGCATACAAAAAAATGTCTACCACAACAAATAACACTTAAAATCAACATGCTTGTCGAATTATATGTAGGAAACTATGACATAAATGATGGACTCGTAAATGGAGTTGATGGAATTTTTAAAGCATATACAACTATAAACAAAATTGAAGTAATCTGGGTTGAATTCAATGACAAAAATATTGGTCTAAGTCAAGCATCAAAATTAGGACATTTGTTCACTGACAACATTTCAAAACAATGGGTACCAATACTACGAATTACAAAGCCCCTATCCATTAAAAAAAATATGACAAGGATAACAATTCAAAAATAATTCCCCATACAACTAGCATGTGCACGAACAATTCACATATCACAAGGACTTACATTAGACAAACTTGCATTTGATCTTTTTTGAGTCAATGGTCATGGACTAGTATACACTACATTGTCACACGTTCGAGATATACAATCCCTATATTTACTTACTCCACTAACACAAAAAAATTTCAAAATACACACTAAAATTATTAACGAAATGCATTGGCTACAAACAGAAGCAAAATGGGAGTTCACAATCCCAAAACATATAAATGACACAAATTTAACAACTATTATCTCGCTAAATACAAGAACATTAAACTCACATATTGATGATATTACCAATGACTATGATCTATTAGATGCCGATATAATATGCCTACAAGAGACACATAATCCGCAACTCGCTGCTTTGCAAAAACTCAAGCAATTTCAATCAATTTCAATGTACCATCATCATGGAATTTTGACTTCAACTAAAAAACATATACAAATTACACACTCACAACAATACTATTCAAATACAATCGAAATCCTACAAACATAACTACTAATATTTAACATTCCTATTTTGTTATTCAACTTGTACTCACCACCAAAGACAAGAGTCTCATCAATTATAAGCATTTTGCAGAACGCCATGAAAAATACTAAACCAAATTCAAATAATATAATTGTTGGTGACTTCAATATCAACATGCATGAAAATAATAAGAAAACAAATAAACTACAAGCATTTTTCGAGACAATGAATATTACATTTTTGCTAGACAAAAATAGTTTCTTACAAGAATCACTAATTGACCATGCCTGGTCAAACATTAATAAAATATATTACAAAATCTACAAAACAGATGCATACTGGAGTGATCATAATTGCATATGTCTAGTTCTTGACTTATATAAAAAAGCACACAATGTAAGTACCTTTACTTTGACTTTATAATTGATGCATCCATAATTATTAATTTTTCCCTTTTTCCAACTCTTTACAAACTACTACTTACTCTTGCTATGCTACATGAATGAAGGCTAACAAAAGGATTGAAGACACTAAAAAAAAATTGAGGGACAACAAGTAAAGATGTAAGTATTTTTTAGTTCATACAATTTTCATACACAAACATTTGTTAACAGACATATCATCACTATCATAAGAAATGCTACTATTAATATGCATTCTTCACTATTGTAGACAAAAAACTATTATGCACCTAATGTTGCAAGTGCGATCATATATTGTATAAGATCAAACTAAATTATTTTCCTTCCTTTCTTATTTGTAAACAGTCCTTTTATTACATTGTACAGTTATACTAAATGTATAGAACTTGTAACTAAAACATTGCATTTTACTTACAGACCTAAAAAAGAAAGCACAAATATAGTTTCAATTGATGAACTCAACTCACACAAAAGTGCAGAAATCTTTGAAGGTGATGTAATTGTTACCTACAAGACTCATCTTGACAAGGCCATAAATGCAATAGAAGTATTTCGAGAAGACCTCACTGACAACAAAGGAGAAATGACAGTCATTCTTAATCTTACAAAACATTTCATTCAAATGTTTGAAAAGAAAATTTACCCTGGTGCAAGCATTCATGTCAAAAACTTTGAAATCTCCCCTAAAACTAGTTATGACCATGGCGACTATGATTGCATTTTGCTCTTGATTGAAACAAGTACAATTGAAAATATATCTCAAGTCTATCAAAAAAATTTGTTCATTCCAAGCACCACAATTTAGCTTCTTCTTGAAAGCACAGACCAGTACATAGTAGGAACATTGGGTGCCATTGTTGTAGCTGCAAAGAGAAAACCATACATGAATATAGTGGATATAAAAGATGGAGACACAGAATTTGACCAAGCACTGGTAAAATCCTCTAACCATCCACCTCCAATACAATACAAATTTTCTTTGGCTAATCACTAACAATGCATAATGAATATATTGTTTTTCTAGGTAGCTTTCCATCCAAATATGCTACAACAATATCTACACATTGAACACCTTGTCCAAAGCAAAGACTACCCACTTATCCTTTTCAAAAATATAGTTAGGAGAAGTAATACCAAGGAACAAATGTTTTACACTGGCCAATCTACTTTTATTGGAGAGCTCACATACAAAGACACAAAAGAAACTCTTCTCATATTGCTAAACACAACATATGAGGTGTGCTTCTTAAAATTCACTCAAACATATTCCTAACTATGCATTTCATTAAAAGAGATTTGTAATTCACTAATAAAGCATGAGTACCTTATAAATTAACTACCTTTTAAACTTCTCACATAGGTGCACAGAGTACTTCGAGTTGCAAATGCCTTCTCTATACCATTTCAACCAACATGCTCTAAATGCAACTACAACAGCATAGACTTTGCCACAGTAAAAAACAATATGGCTCATTGCATCAAGTGCAATGAAGAAACAGAGTACACCTACACACATTGCCTACATTGTATTCTCACCGCTGAAAGCAAAAAGCAAGCAGAATGTACTCTACATAAGGAAATGTTTGTTACTATGTTTCCTCAACTGCAAGAAACTACCTATGAACAATATATACAACACAAAACAAAGATAATATTTGCAATGCATAGGTTACAAAAAGAGGCAAAGTACACACTCAATCAAGACAATGTCATCATTAAGTTGGAAGATAATAGTATGCCTCGTATTGAATCTTCAAACCAAGTATGGAAGCTATTCTTTACTTATTTGTCAACAATTTCTAATTCACTCTTTTGTCAAATAATACTAATAATATTTCATTAACTTTGCAGATGGTTCAGATCTAATTCAAAGAAGATACAACACAACATTGTACATATCACAAAGTTACAACTTTTTGGTTTCTTTTTTGCTTCACTACTTAGTCACAGTTTAAGACAACTACATAAAGCATTGTACATATAACAAAGTTACAACTTTTATACTATACTCTATTTTACAAACATTGCAAATTTATGAGACAATTCTGAATGTTTTTTGTTTACAAAAAAATACATCTTGTATGCCAACATAAGGAATGACAGTTAGAGTTAGAGCACTATCAATTACACTTACTGTGATAGTCCTCATATACAACTCTGAATTTTGCAAGTGGATGATGAAATCTTTGTTTCAACAAAGTCATGTATTCCTTTTCTGAGATTGAATATTTGGTTTCACCACTTAATCAAGAACTTAAAATTATTTTTTTTACAAAAATGCAGGCTTTTTAATATAATTTCAGCTTTAGATTTATTATTTCCTTATAGCATAAATATCTTTCCAGTAAATATGTTTATTTTGTGATTCTTACCTCTTCTACAAGACTAAACTTATGCATTTGATATGATTGTCACACTTATTTCCTAATGATTTTTTCATTCTTTTACAAAATATCTTCATGACTATGATTCTTATACAACCTTTGGCATTACCATCAGAGGTGTATCCTCACCTCCATAGATGTCTCAGCCAAAAAAGGTAAAAAAATGCTAAATAAATCCTTATCCCTTTGCCATTTCCTAGATGTCATTCCAGTTACTCAAAAATGCACTGTAATTTTTTTTATTAATTAGCGGAGTAATTATAATCTTCATTTAAACAAAAAAAATTCATTTTTATCAAATAACAATTAATCTAATTATATATACTATTTATAATAAATATAAT
Source organism: Chamaecyparis obtusa (assembly GCA_027943335.1). Taxonomy (NCBI): domain Eukaryota; kingdom Viridiplantae; phylum Streptophyta; class Pinopsida; order Cupressales; family Cupressaceae; genus Chamaecyparis; species Chamaecyparis obtusa. The sequence goes on along the minus strand of BSBK01002490.1, from coordinate 1,391,101 downwards.
AAAAGAGATTTAAGTTAATCTACAACCAAACTTAAAACTAAATCTGGCAAGTACTAGCCACTACGTGGCACTTGTTTAAACTAGGGATGCAACCAATTATAATTTCAAAAATATTCACATACTTAGGATAGGTGATACCAAACATAAGCCATATTTATTTAGCAAAGGTACAATAAAAAAGAATATGTCTACAGGAATCGTGAAGTCTACAAATGCTACATAATTCATAAGAAGTAGGATCTTTCCTTAGAGGGAGTTTGTTGAGTAACATGAGCCATTTGAAACACTTGATCTTAGGGTCAATAGGAGACTTCCACAGTTTATCAAAGCATTTTTTCCATATGTTAGTATCCAGGTCAGTATACCACAGCTTATTCACATGCTTAATGATGGCATCATTAGCATCAATAATTTTGTAAATGTTTTTGGCTTTGATTTTAGAGACAATAGTACCATCCGGCCATTTAAGCTTCAGAAACCTATGAGAATCAACATGACAGGTGGTGGGTGTAATACCCCAAAAATGGGCTATAAGTTCATTAACCTCCTATATCATCAAATCATATGAAATCGACATCAAAGTCCTAATCTAAGGCACATCTAAACATCATCAAATCTAATTGATTATCTTAAATTTTGCATCGGAGAATATTCCTAGTAATATTCCTAATTATCTTAATTATCTTTAATTTTATAATTATTTGGCAATAAATCACATTTATCCTAAAGTTTGATTAATTGAATATTTTCATATTTAATTAATTAGATTTAATATTTGCCACTTAATTGTGTAATTAAATTTAATTATATCTATTATTAATTATATTATTTAATTTTGACAATAAATCTAATATCATATGAATAATTGATTAAATTCTTATTTAATTAATTAAAGCAAGTTGTCATTATTTAATAATATAGTTTTTAATAAAATTTTGATTAAATAATTGATTAACCCATAAATCAATTGTTTTATTTTTAAAAGCAGTTAAGTTGGAAATAAATCACTTTATTATTAAATTAATTCATAAATAAAACATGCACAATCATAAAAGCAAACAACTATCAATTATCAATTAAAGCTAAACTCTATTTTGAGTTAAAACTTAGCTTTTGCATGTTTTTGTGAGTTAATTATCTTTTATTTAAAAATAACTCAAAAATCAAGTTGAGTTATTTGAGTGATTTATGGCTTTTTCCCATGCACCTCCAAAGCCCTGGATTTCTATAAATTAAAGGCTCAGCTCTTCACAAATCATCTCATATTTTGCACAATCACGCTGGAGAATTGGAATTGAAGAATCAAAGCTCTTGCGAATCGACATCTTTGTGAGATCAATCTTATTTTTGCATTCATACTTCATATCATTGTTAGATTAGCATAGCATATCAGTTTTCATATAGATTAATTTCATATCATTTTATCATTCTTATTGCATAGAAAAATATCAAAAAAATAGCTCAATTGCATTTATTCCATATCTAGAATTGCATTCAAATCCTTCATTTAGGTGTCGTCTAGGTCACTGATCTCGATAATAATCTGAGAACATTAATCTCGCACCTATTAGAAGGCAGTAAATCGCTTGGTTAGATAGCTTTCAATTTTGCACGATTTTGATTATAGCTAACCTCTAATGTTTTACTGAGTGTTGTGTTTACAGATCAGGTATAATTTTCACACACACATTTCTGGCGCCCACCGTGGGGCAACCCACCTTTGCATGCTGGTTTTGATTTTTTTTGGGAGCTAAAACCCCAAAGTTTCAAAGATTTAATTTTATCTCCCAAACGGCTTGGAATTTTGGTCTGAAATTTTTTTTGCAGGTTGGTGACATATCATGGAAGCTACAGTAAAAAATTTAGAATTTTCTGAGATGTTTTGAATTTTTAATAATTTTTTCTTGAAATTCTAGAAAAAATTAATATCTGACGCAAATCAGTATATTTTTCGAAAATTTTTATATTTTCGGAAAGCTCTTTAAATTCTACAGGGGGTCCATTCTTTGTGTTTTAAATTTGGACATGATATCATAGCTCAAATAGTCAATTTATAAAAACTGGTCTGTTTTGATAAAATGGGTCTCTAGGGCACAAATGAAGAGATTTTTCTAAAATTTTTGCATTTTTGAAAAGCTCTCTGTTTTTTAGCAAGGGTCTCTATTCTAAATTTCTATTTTTGTGGCCAAAATAATATCAAAAAAATTAGATCTTGTTGACTAGGTCAAATGCAGCAAAAAAAATAAAGTTTTGTGATGGGTATGCACTTATTTTTTTATATGGTTCAATGAATGATATGAGTTGTCATTTGGGTTGATTTCTGGTTATTATTACTGATAATAATTGATTTTTAGAGCTAACCCTATGGTTTTCATAAGTTGAATATATTTTGCATATCTTGTTTGCTTGTTTGCTTGTTGGAGAGTTCGTCACTTGCTTGCATGGAAAAGCTCAACAAAAATTGCTAAAAATCAAGTAAAATCTACTAGCGCAGAGCATTGGATCCCAGGTATTCTCCTTCATCTAATAATATTTTGATTTGGGACTTAAAATAAATCTCTTATGTGTCAAGCTTGTGTGCATCTTTTCATGCTTTTGATCTATTTCTACACACTTGCATAATTGATACTAGGTTGTGAACCCTTAAGGATTCATTACGTAGTCTTAGAATACTTGTGATTGATCTTGATTGCTATCTTGGGTTATTGGACTCGCTAATCCGCCGGCCCCTCATTTCCGCCCCGTGGTTGCAATCTCAGCGCCATAAAGGGGAGGGGTCAACAGGACAGAAGCGTTAAATGTTCCACTTGGCAACCCTTTTGTGCTTTTAGGAACTCACTTGTTTTCTAAGTTGGGGACTCATTTTTAGCTTGTGTGAGGTGTTAAGTGTTCCACCTTGTGGACTCATCTCATATTTGCTTTAAGCGTTAAGTGTTCCTCTTTCTACTTTTTGAATGCTTTTGGTAGATTTACTTTCGGAACATATATCTGTGCTCACATAGTAATTAGGCCCTATGAACACTATTCGTGATTCTTGAAAGATTGGATTCCCAGTGAAATCCTTCTTGACGACAGAATCCTTGTAGGTAGGGAGGATACTTAGTGTGTTTCACATTCAACTTGGTTAGTGCATCTTCTCTTATTGATCGACACATTCTCTCTCCGGAGAGGTTGATAGATCACGTAGGGTTGATATCACAAGCTTTGGTGAATCAAAATTGGTTAGTGCGTCTTCTCTTATTGATTGATACATTCTCTCCCCGGAGAGGTTGATAGATCACGTGGAGTTGATATCACAGACCTTGGTGGAACAAAACTTTGTCTTAGCGTGTCGGATTAATCTGCTTGCTTTGTTTGGGTTAAAAGTGAAGAGGTGTCAAAACCTTGAATCTGGAGCCAAGTCCCCTTGTGGTATACTATTGTGAGTCATCTTTAGAGAGGGTTAACTGTAGCGGACAATCCCTTCACAGGGCAAACTGCGTTGACGGAACCTCAAGCGGTAATAGCCATTTTCGCCATGGTAGTGACAACCGCTATATAAATGTCCTTGTGGAAGAAATATCCACGGGTATGGTTCATTGTTGGGTTGTCAGATCTCCCTAGCAGCTCTTGAAGATTAAGTTCTCAGACTGTATCAAAAGCCTGGTGCGCCGGGATTGGAGTTCACCCCTTTGAATCATAAAAGTTGCAGAGTCAAACCATTACTAAAAACCCTAGAGAGGCCAATTTTTCACTTTCAGGTATATGTGCGTTATTGCAAAAAATTTTCAGAACATACACAATTAGTACTCTCAGGGATTAGCACAATTTGGTCACTTGATTGTTCATGCGCAAGGTTGCTTTTTCCCTTGTTCATTATTTTCAGATGTGCTTGGAATCACTTGCTTGCTGTTCTGCGTGCTTATTTATCTACTTGGCTATTAAAAATGATCAAATCTGGTATAACCTTCAAAATCTGGACAATACAATTTGCAAACAATCCAAAACTGAAGACCTTACATTTTGCAAAAATTGACGTAAAATCTTTTCTGGAGTCAAAAGTCATTTCAGGAAGTCAAAAGTCGTACAAGTTTTGTCAAGTGTCGTTTCAGTATTACCCAACTATCGTATGAGTTTAGCAACTATCATTTCATAGACTACCCAGTGTCATACGAGTCTGCAGAGTGTCGTTTGGAAAAATTTGAGAGTTGTCAGAAATTGTCAAATTGCAAGATATCCAATGTTTCCAGCCTAGTTCCAGAATCTGTCAAAAATATCATTGTGTCAAGAATAGAGCAATAGCTATTAAGAATCCGTACACATGTCTCAAAGAATCAGTAAACAAGAGGAAGAAATTCTGATTGCCGCTATGATGAAGCAGCTGCAAGCTATGCAAGTCCAGCTTGACAAACTTGAGAAAGAGAAGGAATCTAAAAAGTTCTCCAAGGAACCTCTATACTCTTTTCCATTTGATAAAGACTTGTACATGTCACCATGCCCCCGAAAAAAATTTGAGCAATATGATACCTCTTCAACAGAGAGTGACACATCTAGCTTTGGAGACTATGATGACTATGACGACAGACAATGTAATGATACCTATGACACCTCTGTTCCTAAGAGTCCTCCTCGTCGTTCGTTCCTACTTACTACAAATGGGCCATCACATTGGATAGATCAGGAGAGTGATCCATATGATTCTGATTATCAAAGAGACTTTGATGATTTCTATGCACAATACCCAGATGATCCATCTGTTTCACTTGAGGAAGAGAAAGTTTACCACGCTGATTATAAACATGCATACTATAAGGATCTCTCCTCTAAGAACTCTCAGACTGAAAATAAAGATTACACTCTCAAGCAACATCATGTTAATGTTGGACCTTTGTCTTGTGATGGTTCCCTTCCATCCCCTACTTCCTCCAATACCCATACATTTCCTAAAGCTTCCGAGTCTTTCAAATCTTTCATAGAACCTTCATCTGACACAAGCTCTGATATTTTTCATGTGGTTCCCTATAGTTATCCCCCAGGGCTACCTCTTAAAGAAACTCAAGCTAAACTTCACTTGGCTGCAAAGACTTTCAATAATGATAAATCTAAAGAGCCTAAGCCTTCATATGCTATAATCCCTACTTCAGCTAGTCCTCCACCATCTCTTCCAAAGTCATCCATACAATCCCAACATGCTTCCTTGTCTTTAGAAGTGGCTCCATGTCAAGAGGATTCCAAAAATGATGAAGAAAAAAACATAAAGAAAGATCAAGATCAAGAACCCTCCATGTCATCCACTCCTTTTCCCAATGTCTCTTATCTGCCTCAAGGTTCTTTTGATCCTGTACCCCCTTTTTCATGCATCCCGCCATGTCTTAAGTCTTCGCCTAAGCAAGATCAAGCTACTACTTACACTAATGAGCTTATTGACAATCAAAATGACCTTACTACACTTGCACTTTCCAAAGATGATACTTCCATTAAGGTTGGTAAAAATAGTGTTCCTTCCAATGTTAAGCCTATTGAAAATCAAAAGAAAAATTATGTGCTTGTGCTATCCAAAGATCCTTGTCAAGATCAAAGTCTTCCATCTTCTTGTTCTACCACTCCATGTTCACTTTCACTTTCTACTCTTCCTAAGTCTTTGCAAGCTTTGAACAATCCTATCAAAGAAGGTGCTCATATTCAAGATGTCCATGATTCTATTGAAGATCCTAATGCTCACTCTAAAGATGTTGATATCCTTGGTTGTCATATAGATGCTGATGAACTTATTGATTATCCTTTTGCATCTTCCACTTCCATCCTTGGACCTCTTCCACCACTACTAAAGGCTTCACGTCTTCCTTCCATCTTGGGTCCTTATGTCCCTTCACTTTCCCCTCCTAACTCTCCTAATTCGCCATCCATCTTGGGTCCTTACATACCTCCATCTCCTATCTTTCCTCAAGATCAACATAGATGCATACCCTTGAATCCTTTTCATCCACCCACCCATCTAAACCAGTCGTATCCTCCCTCTTCCACAAATCCCAAGTCTTTTGGAAGTAACTTGAATGTTCAATACAAGAAAAAGAAGCAATGCAAGAATCCATCAAAAAATGAAGATCACCATGTCTCCTCTAATAGACATGGAAACATAAAGTCAAAAGAGATATCTAAGAAAAAAACCACAAGACAAGTATGGGTTCCAAAATCCATCATTCAAGATATTCTCTCTAGATCATCAAAAGGAAATAAAAATCCTAAGGCTATATGGATTCCAAAGTCTCTCTTGAAAGAGTCTGGTGTTGAGCAAAAAGTGAAGTTGACATTCAAGCTTCCAAAGGCTTCCACTTCATCTCCCTCCAAAAATATTCTTCCATTCCATGTGCCTAAACCACAACCTCTGCTATCCATTCGCCATATTCCTTCACGTATTCCTTCATTCACGTTTCCTCCACCCTCTCGCTACCCTTCAAGGTGTGTGTTTACGTTGATCTTGCCTTCCTTTCCACCTACCCTTTCACAATCTTTCCATGCATTATCCTTCTACCTTCTATCATTTTTCCTCATTTGCCTATTCCTCTTATCTTCCATCCTCACTCACTTTACATAAAACCCTATCCTCCATTTTCCTCCTCCATATTCCTTTCCCTATCAGCATCTTTGAGCATATCATTTTGAATCCTTGGCATATCATGGTTTATCCTTTCAAGGAGCATTATCTAGCAAGCTTGCCTTCTTCTAAAAAAAAAAAAAAAAAAAAAAAAAAAATTGAAAATGTGCCCTGGTGAAAACCTGGAAACAGGCACCTTGGTAGCAAAAGTAAAGAGAAATAAATTCATCCTATGGTGAAAACCACTTCCTTGTGGCACCTTGGATAAGTACCATGATGAAAACCTGGCAATCAGGCATCATGCGTAGTTCTTCTACATATTTCATCCATTCCATCTTCTCTCTTTGATCTTGACAATGTTGATCTAAACACGAATATTTGGCTATTTTGTGAGCTATCTTACGGTGATCTTGCTTTCATTCCTTCCATGTTTAGCCTTCATATCCATCTTCCTCCATTCATTTTTGCCTATCGCTATCCTTTTCCCCTTTGGTCTTGATCTAATAAAAAAAAGAAAGAAAGAGTAAAACACAATGCTATGAAGCCTCTTGACATGTCTACTCCTTTGGACTACATCCTATCCTGCTCTGGCATTATGATTTTGTGCTTATCCTATGCTAGCCTTTCATTGCTTGACCAAATGCGCTTTACATGACAATTTTTTCCTAGCTTGGATATTCTTGAGGAGTTTTCCCTTGAGGATTTCTTCCCTTCATTCTCCTTCATTATCTTGTCTTCCATCTCTTCCACCAACTTGTCAATCCCTCTTGTTCTCCACCTTGCTAGACATTGGGACTGCATAATATAATCTTGCTTGGGAGTTTGCAATGGAAAAAGATGCTATCAAGTATACCAAGTATCAGAACAATTATCAAAATCAGTATCAGAATCAATATTAGAACCAGTATTAGAACAATTATCAGAATCAGTATTAGAATTAGTATCAGAACCAATATTAGAACAATTATTAGAATTAGTATCAGAATCAGTATCAAAACTAGTATCAGAACCAGTATCAGAACAAGTATCAGAATGGGCCTACAGAACAAGTATCAGAACACATACTGGGGCTACACCTTTCACTTTAGTTTATGGGTCTGAAGCGGTATTGCCTATTGAGGTTGAAATCCCATCACTCAGAATCAAAATGAATGGACTTGTCACTGATGAAGACTATAGAGTGTCGAGGTTACAAGAACTTGAACTACTAGATGAGCGCAGACAAGCAGCGTATGATCATCTCAGAGTGTATCAGAAAAGAATGTCTAGAGGCTACAACAAGAAAGTCAGACATAGAGAATTTCAGGTTGGCGATCTAGTGTTGAGAGAAAATCCTAAAAATCAATCACATCGAGAACGCAAGGGGAAGTTCGAACCCAACTGGCTGGGTCCCTTTGTAATCACTGCTACTTTTGGCTCTGGTGCCTATCAACTCTCAACGACTGAAGGAGAACAGCTCCGAGAACCAATCAACGTTCTCCATCTGAAGAAATTCTACGCCTAAGGCATTCAGTGCTTGGTAAATGTCCTAAAAAAATCTTAAAAATCAGAAAAAGTCCTGAAAAAATGAACATCTTGGTGAAAACCTAGCAATAGGCACCTTGATGATTCACAAAAAAATCAAAAAATATCAAAAGTACAAAAAAAATAAAAAAATATCAAAAGTACAAAAAAATTGAAAAAATAAAAAATTGAAAAAATGAAAAAGAAGAAAAAGTGCCTGGGTGAAAACCTGGAAACAGGCGCCTTGGTAGCAAAAATAGAATCTCTGCCAAGATGGTGAAAACCTGGCAAACAGGCGCCACTTGTTCCAAAATGCTCCATCTATCAGCACAATCTTGGTCTTTCCTAGCTTTCCGTCTTGCTTTAGTTTGTACATATCTCCCGGTTTGTTTCTGCATATCCTGGTTTCAATAAGTCGGTCTGTACACCAATCAGCTCAAGCGTCTGTATCCTATCAATGTTCAAACTTGGGGGCAATCAATGTCATATCTTATAGTCTCCAATGTATCTTAGACATGTCATATCCACTCAGAGTCCTTTGAAGCTTCAAGTTGAGTCAGTTAGTCAGTCTCGTCTCCAGAAAGGATTTTGCATCAACAACAATCAAACATCAAAACTCAACTGAAAACAATCTGTGCTTTTCATGCTTTTATCTCCTTGTATGCTTACTGATTCGCATTGAGATTTTTGCATATTGTGTCCCTTCGAGCTCTTCAATGATGTCCTTTACAGGATTTAGAGAGTGATGACTAGGGGCATAATCTTTTCTTTGTCTTCTGCTTGTATGTGAAAATCTAACAGCTTTGGAAATTTTGGATTGAAATGGTGTCCGACTGTAAGAGCCTCTATCTCGAATTGGATGGCCATGCGTACCTCGACCATTGATACCCGAAAAATTCAAGGAAGTTTGATCTAACTATTGTCTTTTTGAGTAAGTTCTTTCTCCTACTGTGGAACGCAATCTTGCCTAAGGATGTGAACGATAAAGGGTCACTACGGGTAATTCACATTGGATTTAGAATGATCTCTTGACTGTTTGATGTGTTTGTAATGCAAGGCGTACTCAGGTCATCACAATGTTTATGTTTTGATGCTTGTACAAATTGCTATATCAAAATGGACATGATATTCAGGTCATCCTGGCGCTTGTGCCTTGATGCTTATATCTAATCCGACATTCAACAACTAAAATCAATATTCATATGTCCATGGTTGTTTGACCAGTGGGTGTTGTATTGATTCTTGCACATACAAATCGATATTCATATGTCTATGGTTTCATGGCTAGTGGGCATTGTATTGATTTATCCGGTTACCTCAAAGTTCAATGATGATAACAAATCGACATATGATCAGTGACTAGGTCCTAGGTCTTAGGTTGCATTTCATTTTGCATGTCTCATTGCATTTTGCATGTTTACATGATCTCACAATGATTAAACGAACTTCAATGCTTAAATGATTCTTCAAATCACCTCTTCCATTCTAACAAGAGCTGAATCTCACACGAAGGTTCCTCCAATGAAAGAGCAAGTAGAATCCTTTTTCGGGATCAAAATTCAAATCTGAGATCATTCATATTATTAACTACTTGCATAATCAACCTTTAATCATCACAGAAATCTAGTATTCAACTTAACTGATTATCTTACATCAAACTATCAAAATTTCAACTTGGTCAACCATGGTCAACTCATGGTCAAACCTAGTCAAACTTGGTCTCCAGGACCTCTAAACGATGTAGAATGCATTCTCGAATGTGTTTAACCACTTCTCAAATCAATTAACATGCTTCTAAACTATCAACGCTAACTTTTTTTGTCAGATTTCAATTTTAATCCCGAAGGGGGCATGGTATTGCACATCATTCAAAGTCTGTAAATCAAATTCTATCGATCAAATCTATCAATATCTTTCATCAGTGATCAAGATAACAATCACGTCTAGTCACTGATTCATCAAAAGTCCTCATCGCTCGGGGCAAATCTATCATCACTTGGGGCATATCAGATTCATCAAGATCCATATCAATCTGATATTTTCTTAATCTTGTAAACTGTATCAATTTTTGCAACCATCGGATCATAGTGTTCTTTCCTTGGTTCTTCGGCAACTGAAGGATTCGGATGTGATACCTGCTAGTTCTGCTAAGACAATCGAGTCTAGAACGGGTCACTCACTTCTTATCAATCCTAAGGTTCAGAATCAGGTATTTTGACACTTTTTCGCAATCATAGGTTCATTTGCTGCTACAGTGAACATTATCTTTGGTCATTCAAGACCTATTATCTCCATATCAATTCAATATCAATCAACTCCTATCTCAATATCTTTCAATCGGTTTCTATCTTGAGATCGGTTTATCTTTTGAATCAGTTTCATATCTTTATCAAACACAGACTATCTTTGAACCACTGCGCTTCGCACAGTAATTCAAAGAGGGGCAAAATCATGCTATTGCACATCATTCAAAGTCTGTAAATCAAATTCTATCGATCAAGTCTATCAATATCTTTCATCAGTGATCAAGATAAACAATCACGTCTAGTTACTGATTCATCAAAAGTCCTCATCGCTCGGGGCAAATCTATCATCACTTGGGACATATCAGATTCATCGATCCATATCAATCTGGTATTCTCTTAATCTTGTAATCTGTATCAGTTTTTGCAACCATCAGATCATAGTGTTATTTCCTTGGTTCTTCGGCAACTAAAGGATTCGGATGTGATACCTGCTAGTTCTGCTAAGACAATCGAGTCTAGAACGGGTCACTCACTTCTTATCAATCCTAAGGTTCAGAATCAGGCAGTTTGACATCAAAGTCTGTAAATTAAATTCTATCGATCAAATCTATCAATATCTTTCATTAGTGATCAAGATAACAATCACGTCTAGTCACTGATTCATCAAAAGTCCTCATCGCTCGGGGCAAATCTATCATCACTTGGGGCATATCAGATTCATCGATCCATATCAATCTGGTATTCTCTTAATCTTGTAATCTGTATCAGTTTTTGCAACCATCAGATCATAGTGTTATTTCCTTGGTTCTTCGGCAACTAAAGGATTCAGATGTGATACCTGCTAGTTCTGCTAAGACAATCGAGTCTAGAATGGGTCACTCACTTCTTATCAATCCTAAGGTTCAGAATCAGGCAGTTTGACACTTTTTCACAATAATAGGTTCATTTGCTTCTACAGTGAACATTATCTTTGGTCATTCAAGACCTATTATCTCCATATCAATTCAATATCAATCAACTCCTATCTCAATATCTTTCAATCGGTTTCTATCTTGAGATCGGTTTATCTTTTGAATCAGTTTCATATCTTTATCAAACACAGACTATCTTTGAACCACTGCGCTTCACACAGTAATTCAAAGAGGGGCAAAATGTAATACCCCAAAAATGGGCTATAAGTTCATTAACCTCCTATATCATCAAATCATATGAAATCGACATCAAAGTCCTAATCTAAGGCACATCTAAACATCATCAAATCTAATTGATTATCTTAAATTTTGCATCGGAGAATATTCCTAGTAATATTCCTAATTATCTTAATTATCTTTAATTTTATAATTATTTGGCAATAAATCACATTTATCCTAAAGTTTGATTAATTGAATATTTTCATATTTAATTAATTAGATTTAATATTTGCCACTTAATTGTGTAATTAAATTTAATTATATCTATTATTAATTATATTATTTAATTTTGACAATAAATCTAATATCATATGAATAATTGATTAAATTCTTATTTAATTAATTAAAGCAAGTTGTCATTATTTAATAATATAGTTTTTAATAAAATTTTGATTAAATAATTGATTAACCCATAAATCAATTGTTTTATTTTTAAAAGCAGTTAAGTTGGAAATAAATCACTTTATTATTAAATTAATTCATAAATAAAACATGCACAATCATAAAAGCAAACAACTATCAATTATCAATTAAAGCTAAACTCTATTTTGAGTTAAAACTTAGCTTTTGCATGTTTTTGTGAGTTAATTATCTTTTATTTAAAAATAACTCAAAAATCAAGTTGAGTTATTTGAGTGATTTATGGCTTTTTCCCATGCACCTCCAAAGCCCTGGATTTCTATAAATTAAAGGCTCAGCTCTTCACAAATCATCTCATATTTTGCACAATCATGCTGGAGAATTGGAATTGAAGAATCAAAGCTCTTGCGAATCGACATCTTTGTGAGATCAATCTTATTTTTGCATTCATACTTCATATCATTGTTAGATTAGCATAGCATATCAGTTTTCATATAGATTAATTTCATATCATTTTATCATTCTTATTGCATAGAAAAATATCAAAAAAATAGCTCAATTGCATTTATTCCATATCTAGAATTGCATTCAAATCCTTCATTTAGGTGTCGTCTAGGTCACTGATCTCGATAATAATCTGAGAACATTAATCTCGCACCTATTAGAAGGCAGTAAATCGCTTGGTTAGATAGCTTTCAATTTTGCACGATTTTGATTATAGCTAACCTCTAATGTTTTACTGAGTGTTGTGTTTACAGATCAGGTATAATTTTCACACACACAGTGGGGAGATCCTTACAAGCTTTGACAATCATGTTGTAGGTCTTCTTTTGGCACAAAGGGATGTGGAATTTGGAGCTGAGGTCCTCTCAACTGATAAGGTTGTCTTGCTCAAAAAGGCAGATAAGTTGAGATATGCCCCATGTTGTTCCAAAGTTTAGCAGAGCATCCTTAGGAGAGGGCAAGGGGTTTACCTGAGAGGTGAAGATTCCACCAAATGGATCTTTCACCATAAAGCTGATTATGATCAAAGAAGGTCCTATTAGGAATAAATTGTTTAATATGCTCCCAAGCTTTCTAGATAGTTTTAAAAACCGCAGAGCCTTGGACAAGGATAGGGAAGTTACCCTCAATGATGTCACAAAGAGGAAGACTCTTCCATGCCTTAGCCTTCTGAGGGATCCCTCTTTCAATATTACATCTAATAAGGACCTTCCAAGGTTCATTACCTTCTAGCAAGTGGAAGATCCATTTGGCAGCAAGGGCTTGCCTGTGTGACGTCAATCCCATTTCATGGCATGGAGTTTCTTATTACCTTTTCCATTAGACCACAAAAAATTCCTAATGGATTTCTATATTTCCAGAATTTGATAATTATTAAACATCCATGCAGAGGAATAATAAACATTATAGGAGGAAAGAATCATTTGGCACACTTGAACTCTACTAGCCAATTAGAGGGATCTGTTATGCCATTTATTGTTTTTTTTTTTCCAATCTTGTCCTTCACCCAAGACCACATATCCTTAAGGGAGGGTTCTATAGAGAAGGGGATACCTAGATACCAAATAATTTTTTGGGGGCCATCCCATTGAAAATTGAATTTGTGAAACAAATCAGGTGGATGATCATTCTAGCCTAGACAAATGGATTTAGACTGGGAAAGGTGAGCACCAGAGATAGAGTAGAAGGCAATAAGTTTATTATGAAGGGCTTCAAAGTTATCTTCAGAAGCCTAAAAAAAAATAGAGGTGTCATCAGCAAATTGACAGTTAATAAGGTCAGAATCATTGGGTAAGGTGATGCCTTTGATAGCAGGGGAGAGGGAATTGTCCCTAAGGATGTAGGTGAGGGCATCAGAAGCAATAAAAAAAATAGCAGGGGCAAGGGAGAAACCTTTCCTGATGGATCTACCAAGGGAGAAGGTGTTAGACAGAGAGCCATTAACATCAACCTGAGTAGAAGCATCTTTCATTAGAATCATAACAAAAGTACAAAAAGAAGTAGGGAACCTAAAAGCCTCAAGCATCATATTGATAAAATCTCATTCAATATTGTCATAGGCCTTCTCGAAATCTAGTAAAAGCATGGCAGGGTTTTGGTGGGAGTGTTTGGACCAATTCATAGCTTCCTAGCTAGTGATCAAGTTCTCAAGAATAAATCCCCCTTTAATGAAACCAAGATGAGGGTTCTGTACTTGTATCTGAGGAATTTAGCCTCCTTATTATCTTTAGAGGTGAATAGGTCTTGGTAGAAATTGACAAAGGCATCTTTAATTCTATCAATATCAACAATTTCAATGTTTTTATCTACAATCCTGTATATGGTTTCGTTAGACCGTTTCTACTTAAGGAGATTAAAGAAGAATTTTGATCCCCTATCTCCATGTTGGAGCCAGTGAGCATGAGATCATATTTTGGCTCCTCTAATTTTAATATGTTGGTGTTGTCTAAGGTCATCCCTAGCCTTGGAGACAAAAGGGATGAAGTTGGAGTTAGAGAGATTGTTAACTTTATGATCTAATAGTTATAGTTAAATTTGCAATCCAATCGAGCATAATGCAATGAGATAAGTTGCAAGCTTACTTACCATACATGGATAACAATTACAATGAATGTTATATTACTCATACAAATTGATGTTATATTTTTATAAATAGGAATATAATGGGTTTATGAATTCATTCTTTTATATGTATCACCTACTACAAAAAGTTTCATATCTTGCAAAGCCAAAATGAGTTTGACTCTTCAACTAAATATCAAAGCATTGTGACTTATTGGCTAAAGGTACAAAGATGACCCCAAACTTAAGCCTACCTTGCTCTTATTTGGCTTGATCTGAACTATTTTTTGCTCACAAGAATCATTGTCCTCTAAAAATTTGATCATATTTCTTCTCTTATTTTCAATCAGTAATCAATCATAGTGCTAAACATAAAATTACCCATATTTGTTGAATCTTGACCCATGTAGCTAAGATATGTCTCCTTAGACAAATGTTTTCACTTTGGTTTAAAAAATAATTTGATGCACTTAGACTAGGCTATTGTGAAAGAAAAAATAACATGTTGTGTGGGGTTGTATATTTTACCTCTTACATGCCTTGAAAATGATTTTTAAAGAACAATTTTATATTTTGACTGTATGCTCTTGGCATGTCAATTTTTTGCCTAGGAACTTCTCAATCTCTTTGTCATTTTAGCACAGTGGAAATTTCTATTTGTATTTCTAAAATATATAGAGCCTGTACAAAAAAGGAAGAGAAATTGGAAATAAATCTAAAACAAATCCTAGTATCCATAATAGGCAAAGAAACTAAAAATGGAAATCAAAATCCCATAAATATCCAACTTTGGCACATAAATAATTCCTTACTTCCAAAACATCCAAAAAAAATTATTGATTATTTTCAACGTCTACAACTCCAAAGAAAAAATATTTGCTCCTTCAATCTAGCTCATCATGTCATATAGAAGGACAAAATATATGAATTTTGTTTCTCAACCCATAACAAAATTGAATGTCTACTCCTTAGTTTGGCTTTGGCTCATAGTGTCGCATCAAACACCAAAATACTTAAAAGTTTTATGCACGTTGTCACAACTGCACATAATTGATAGGGGGGAGGAGCCAGTACGTGCACTCCCTAACTTCTTGGGCCCATGTGGACCCTAAAAACATATTTTCATCCATCCATGTCAACTACTAAGTGGACTACTAATAAAGATTATTTATTCATAAGCTTTATCCTTTTTATGATCAATGATAAGCTTGATCCTTAGCACCTCTAGTTCTTTAGAACATTGTAATTTTAATTTTTAAGTTGATTTTCTATGTGTACAACATGTATATGTCTTAAGAGAGAGCAATGGTGAGCGGAGAGGGAAGGGGAGTGAAGGGAGGAAATTCAAATATTTCACTGGGTGGGAAACCTGCAGTAGGCAGGTCTCAAGCATCTACAATGGCGGGCAATCAGAAGAATAATGGGGGAGATAAAGATGCAGAAGGGGACAAAGACCTAGACCACAATCGTTCTTGAGAAGGTGGAAAATGAGATTTTTTAAATCATGTCGAGGGCAGGAATATTGCTTCTGGGAGTGCTCAGAGTATATCCATGCCAAAAGAGTAGAAAAAGGTCAATGGTGAAGCAGAGGAGGGCTCCACCATAGAAAAAAAGGAGGACAAAGATGCAGCCAGATCCCACAACCGAGAAGGAGATTCAAAAATTGAAAATGTTGTCGGGAAGACTTCTATTGCTAGGATCGATGGTCAATTTTTTTTTGAAAACTCTATTAAAGGTAGTTGGTCTTCTTTGTTTGGAGTAAAACCTACTAGAAAATCCTCTTTTCCTTTAGTTGATAATACGTCTGATCCTTATAAAGGTGTTTTCAGTATTTCTCTTCCAGATTCTTTGGTTGATCATACTGTTGCCTCTATGAAAAACATGCTGGTGGGAAAATTTATAGGTCCAAGACCTAACATAGATGATGTAAGATTGTTTATAGCCAGAAAATGGAAGCTCAAGGGACAAGTAGATATAGCTGCTCTGCCAAAGGGATTTTTTACATTTGTTTTCTCAAGCTCTGAAGACCTCTCTTATGTCTTGTGTGGAGGTCCTTGGATGTTTGGAAAATCATCTTTGGCTCTTCAAAATTAGGGAACTAGACTTGACCTGAATGTGAAAATGTTTGAAGCGGCCCTGGTGTGGGTTTGTTTTCAGGGTCTTCCTCTGGAATATTGGCATGAAGATGTCTTTACTGGGCTGGCCAGCTCATTTGGGGAGCTTCTATCTATAGACCTGATGACTGCAGCAAGGACAAGACTCGTATATGCTAGAGTCTGTGTCAATATCAATCAAAAGGCAGACCCCCTAGAAGTTATCATAATTTATTCCAAATTGGGTAAACACATTCAAGTGGTGGAGTTTGAATTGCTTCCCTTTGCCTATTTCACTTGTAAAAAGTCTGGGCATTGGGCAAAACAATGTCCTTTAAAACCAAAGGAAAAGCCTAAAAAGAAAGAGCCAAGATTTAAATGGAGAGAAAAACATGGTACAACAATGAATCAACCCAAACCTAATATGCCTTTAGAGGATAAGAAGACAAATGAAGTCCTAAATATTGAAGGTGAAATGAAAAATCAAGTCAAGGAGGGGTCAAATCAAGCTCAGGATCTTGAGGGACCAAATCAAGCTCTAGATCTTGAGAATAATGTTGAACAGGTAGCCCCAATTGAAAATACTAGTCCTTTGAAAGGGGAGATACCTCTTGAGGATAATCAACCTTAATCTGAACCTCAAGAAGACTTTAATGAGCTAGAGTCTTCAAGACCAACTAATGAAGTGCAAGAAGTGAAGGGAAATAGCCCCAACACCTTGGGGAAGGGTGGTCCTAAGGTGGGCAAGTTTGATTTAGCTACATCCTTAACTAATGAGCAGGAAAAATCCCTTGTAATTGGGAATTGCAACACGAGTTGGTTAGAAGTTAGTGAGGAGGACAATCAAAAGGAGAGGTTGGATGAAGTCTCCCCAATCCTGGAACTTCAACAGTCACCATGGTCTGAGGTGATAGATAAAAAGAAAATAAAAAAACTTTCTAAGAAGGGAGGATCAAACCAAAAAGTTTCAGAATCAGGGAAAAAGTCAGAAAATACTCCTCAGGGAGGAGTCCAGACAAGAAGGAAGAAAGCTAATGTTGGCTCACCACAAGGGGGAAGAGGCAGACCTTCTCTTAAAATAACAAGAGAACAAGAAGCAAAAAAGAATATAGTAGATGGTAAACAGTCTACTATCCCAAAGATATGCTCCCAAACCCTCTAAATGAAGATCATGTCCTCGAACATAAGAGGACTCAATAGCCCTCAAAAATAAGATGTCATGACAAATATTGTTAAAGGTATCAAACCTGATATAATGCTTATCCAAGAAACAAAGATGGTCAGAAATAAAGTTGAAAAGATCCATCCTTTTAAGAATGGCAATAGCATTAGTAGTGACTCTGATGGCACTTCTAGTGATGTTGTCATCTATTGGAATAATGCTTTAGTTAACTGTATGATTTTACTTGTTGAGAAGAACATTATCCTTGTCCAAGTAAAACACCTTAAAGCTGATTTGTCTTGGAATCTGATGAATATCTATGCTCCTAACACTAAAAATGGTAGATTGAAATTCTAGAAAAGATTAAAGGAAATTAGAAGTAATTTTCAACAGACCAGTTGGATGGTTATGGGAGATTTTAATACTCCCCTACAGGCTGATGATAAAATGGATGGGGTTCCCTCTCAAGTTGATAGAAGACTGGATCTTATGGAGTATATCAACTATCAATCCTTCATTGACATGGAGCTTGAAGGAATCTCTTATACTGGGTCGAATAGAAGAACTGGAGTTTACCTCATCTAGGTGAAACTTGAGAGAACTCTCTTATCATTTGATTGGATTTCTAAGTTTTCTTGCTCTTTGTCTTCCTCTATTAGAATAGGGTTTGATCATTTCCCTATAACCTTTAATGCTAATATTCTTAATGGGAAAAATAATATTCCTTTTCGCTTTGAGAAAATGTGGTTGGCCCATCTTAGCTTGAAGGAATGCATTTCTAAATGGTGGAACTATAATCAAGAAGGTAGTGCTATGTACAAAATAGATAAAAAGCTAAGTATGGTTAAAAGAAAAGTTAGAACCTGGAATAAGAAATTCTTTGGAGATATCTTCAAGGCTAAAAGTAGAAAATAGGAAGAAATAAAGGATATTCAGGAGCAAATTCAGAAAGAGGGTCTCTCAGAGGATCGCAGAAAAATAGAGAATTTGTTGGTGGCTGATTATCATAACATAATCTCTAAAGAGGAATCCTTTTGGAGATAGAGATCCAGAGCCCTATATGGCTAAAAGATGGGGATAGAAATACGAGATTCTTCCATATGACAACTATGAAACACAAAGAAATTAATAGAATCTCTTCCCTTGTCTCTAATGGAAAAACCCTGATTAAGGAAGAAGATAATAGAAAGGAAATGCTCCTTTCTTTCTCCTTGCTACTTTCAAAAGAGGAAAATCTTGATTTGCAGAGTCAAAATGAGATCCTTGCTACCATCCCAAATCTGATTGATTTCAGAACCAATTTTAGACTCAAAGCTATCCCAAATGATAAGGAAATCAGAGATGTTGTGTTTTCCTTTGAAGGAGATAAATCCTCGGGTCTTGATGGCTTCCCTCTTTCTTTCTTTTTTCTTCTAGCAATTTTGGGAGATAATTGGTCAAGATGTTCTGAATGTTGTTAAAGAATTATATGGTACTAAAGCTCTTTTGAGAGAACTCAATGCCACTTTTTTGGTCCTCATTCCTAAAAATCTTGGTGCCAACACGACTGACTCTTTCAGACCTATCAGTCTTTGCAATGGGATTTACAAGATTATAGCAAAAGTTATGACTACTAGATTGCTTGCTCTACTGCCCTCTATTATCTCACCTCAGTAGAATGGGTTTGTGTCGGGTAGGCAAATTCTTGATTCCATTATGGTGGCCCATCAGAATATTCATTCCCTTGAAGCTGTGAAGAAGTAGGGATTCCTTATGAAACTTGATTTGTCTAAAGCCTATGATAGGGTTGATTGGTAGTTTCTTCAGAAAGTGTTGAGTAGATTTGGTTTTGACTTTGGGGTTCTTAAAATTATTGACTAGTTGGTTTCCACTGTCTCCTCCTTTGTCATTATGAATGGGGGCTCTTCTAATTTTTTCAAACCTTCTAGAGGTCTTAGGCAGGGGGACCCTATATCTCCTATTCTATTTGCTATTCTGGCCGAGGGTTTGGGACGATATATTAATAAACTTGTTAATGAGGAATGCATTACAGGTCTCCAACTTTCCTCGGTTAGATCCTTCTGTTCTCATGAGAAATTTTTTGATGATACTCTCTTCATGGGAGAGGCTACTGTTAAAGAAGCAAGGAATATGAAAAAAGCCTTGTCTATCTCTACCTCGGCCTCGGGTCAACTTATTAATTGGAACAAGAGTTTCATGTTTTTTATAAACACTCCCCCTGAGAGACAGTTTAAGATTTCTAAAATTCTTGGTTGTAGCATTGGATCCCTCCCTTCTTCTTATTTGGGTCTCCCCCTTTGTTCCAAACCTCTTGATGGCTTTTGGAATCTTATTGTGGATAGATTTAATAGAAAATTGGCAGGTTGGAAAGGTTCCCTTCTTAGCAATTCTGGCAAGCTTCAGCTGTTAAAATCAACTCTGCAAAATCTCCTTGTTTATGCTCTGAGTCTTTTTAAGATTCCTCATAAGTTCGTGGTGGTGCTTGAAACTATCCAAAAAATATTTTTATGGACTGGGGTTGAAGCTAAAAAAAGATTAATCTTGGTAGCTTGGGAAAAGGTTTGTAAACCTAAGAGTAAAGGGGGGTTGGGTTTGAGACCTATCAAGCTTGTCAATAAAGCCTCCTTGCTAAGAAAATATGGAGAATTTATGGGGATAGAAAGCAATGGAACGAGATCATTAGAAGTAAGCACCTCTACGATTTAAACAATTTGGAGGACTTTATTAATAATGAAGTCAAGGTGAGAGGATCCTACAAATGGAACAACCTCTATTCTTCAAAAGACATCATTATTGATTGGAGGAGGTGGAAGTTGGGAGATGGGGTCAAAATTGACTATTGGAATGACCCCTGGATCCAAAAAGAACCTTTATCAAATAAGCAAGAGTGGAAAGAAGTAATTATCCAAGCTAAAGCTTCTTTTGGTATCAAAGTCTCAGACTAATGGCATAATAACACTTGGAAGGACCTTGCAATCATTGACAACAGACTGTCTCCTCTTATGAATGATCTGCAATCCTAGTTCATAAAGGACAATTAGCTTGACAAAATTTTTTGGAACCCGTCCCCAAATGGAGAATTCTCATTGGCTTCTGCTTGTTCTCTTTTCTTCTCAAAAGAAGTTAAGCCTCTGTGTGCTTCTGTCTGGTATAAATTCCTCACCCCAAAAATAAACTTTTTCTTCTAGATCCTCATTTAGAATAAGCCCCTTACTCTTGATAATCTTGCTAAAAGAGGTTTCTTTCTAGTTAATAGATGCTTTCTCTATCTGGAACAAGCTGAATCCTGTGATCACCTTATGCTTCACTGCAGCTTTACTCGTAGGGTGTGGAATCTTATTTTTTAAAATGGAACTTGTGTTGGTTGTTTCCTAACTCTTGGCAAGACTTTGTTACTCAATGGAGATGCCCTTTTGATAATGAGATGGCTAGAGAATTCTGGAACCTTATCCCGCCTCACCTGTGCTAGTGTATCTGGAAGGAGAGAAACAACATAATTTTATGGGAGAAATATGCTAAACTTGAGATCATTGGAAACACCTTATTAAGAGCTCTAGAGGAAAAATTCACCAATGCTATCAACAATAGTAAGAACAAGCTCAGGGAAAGACTCTTAGATGTTGATTGGATTGGTTGGAAGTTTCCTCCTCCCAAATTACAGTCCATTCCTTCTAGAGATAGCTTAGTGTGGATTGCTCCCCCAATTGGTTGGGTCAAAGTGAATTTTGATGGTGCCTCCAAAGGCAACCCAAGAGTCTCAGGGGGGGGGGGGGTGGCATCATCAGAGACAGTAATAGAAATTGCTTGGGAGCCATTGCTACCCCCCTGGGTTTTCAGTCCAACCACAAAGCAGAGGCTTTGGCTGCTCTCAATACTATTATGTTGGTGGAATAATTAGGTCTCAAAAGAGTTTGGCTGGAAGGTGATTCTTTAAACGTAGTCAATAACATTAAAGGTAACAACACCCCTTCCTGGACTATAGAGAACATTATCTCTAAAATTAACATTATTGCCCAAACCTTTGATTCGTTCCACATTTCTCACAGTTATCGTGAAACCAATCAGGTTGCTGATGGCCTCACAAATATTGGAGCCAAAAGTGAGAGAATTCAAAAATGGTATGGCACCACTATAATTAATGATGAAATTATCTCGTGCATTAATTATGATACATTCAGACAAAAAGAAGGGATCATTTATAAAAACATCAATGAGAATACATCATAAATCGAATCAGTCTTTGGTGATCTCAGAGGTCATGTGGAATATTGCTAAGTACACATCTAAGATGCAGAATTCTTTTTCCATAATGAAAGCTCAAAATTTGATGTGCCTTGTCATTATTACTAGTTATGGCTGCCAGTTCTTGCATGTGAACATAGTTATGTACCAAATTAATTGCCTTTATACTCTTAAGTATGATTACAATGATGGCATTGTTTCTTTGAAGCACAGAAAGGAGAATCCTCTTCCTATTAAAAAAGATCTAGGTGATTTCTTGGCCATGGGAGGTGATCTTAGAAGAGAAGAGTCGGTTGATTGTAAGTGGAAGCAGAACAATGAAGTTTGGAATGTGTTGAAAAAAGGCCAGGTCCATCGGTATCTCAAGAGACTTCATGGTTTTGATAATGATGTCTCCAAAGCCTTCACTGATGGGTGGGATAAGGGTACAATGAATTTGGTAGGAAAGTCCTTTAGCCTCAACCTGGAGCTTCTTTATGATATTAATGACCTCCCCTTGGAGGGTATGAAGTATTCAAAGGAGATTAAAGTCAGTAACATTGCCTACAAGTTGTTTCTTGAAATGGATGAAGAACGGGCTCTCATGGTTAAAGGTAAGAAAGATTACGTGAAAATGGATAACATTGAAAATTTTTGGGGTTCTGTTATCAAGGTCATGATGGAGTATTTTACTCTCAAAGGGTGGTATATTAGGGTTTATAACTACCACTTTTTTTTAGTGAATCATTTTAGACATGATAAAAGGATTTCCTTCCCTTACTTCCTTTTTTGCTTGCTAAATCAAAGCATTACTGAATTTAGGGTGAAGAACTTCCCTATCATTCATGTTGGGCTCATTCTCCTTATCACTGATTATGCTAGAGACCATATTCTTGATCCTATCCCCCCTTAGGTCAATACCCAAAAAAGGAAGAATCTGGGCTCTTCTTCTAGGAAGAAGAACCCTACTTGTAAAAAAGCCCTCCCTTATTTTGCGCCTGATTCTTCTGGGCTTAAAGAAGGTTTAGAGACTATTAAGGATCCCTCTGAGAAAAATCTTTCTAAGATTGCTAAGGATAATGTGGCTTCTAAAGATGATCGTGGGTTGAAAGACAACTAGGAGAAAGTGAGTGATGATAATACGAAGCCTGCTAATAAGGAGATAGTGAATAGGGCTCTGCTAGTTAACGAAGCTAAGGCTACTGAAGATTCTCATGAGGGCCATATTAAAGAGTCTAACTCTACCACCCAGGTCCTTGAGGAGGAAGACATGGTTAACCCTGATGTTGTTATTAATAACATCATTGATACTATTGAGGGCTATTTCAGGACAAAGTAGGACAACCTCAACATCGGGGAGAAGTCTAACCCTAATATCTCAGCCACTGGTATAGCTGAGGGAAAAGGTAACCTTGATCATGAGGCTGAGGCAGAGGAGAATAAAACTAAGAAGGATGTCATCAATGTTGTGGATAATACTATTGAAGATTCTAGTAAAGAGAGTCTTAGGGCTATTGATGAAGAAAATTTGGATTCTGCTGATTCCCCCAGCTCTGGTAAGGAGAATAAGAAGGATGGAAGTGACAGAAGCTCTGATAGTAAAAGGTCCCACCCTTTACAGGATGATCTTAGAGAGATGGAATCTCATGTTAAAAGATCCATTATTATGACCCCCCTTCAAATTGCTAAGAATAAATCTATCTACAACTATAACTTGGACAAGTGGGTGCAAAATGACCTAGTTGAATTGAAGAATAGGTGCATCAAACTAGAAACAAAGAACATTATGCTGGAGGAAATTATTGATAATCTCAGGAAGGAGGATGTTTCCAATGCTAAAGTTGTTGTTTCTAATTATGATACTGAGCTGGAGGACAAAATCAAAAAAGTTGTTGAGATGGCCATGATTCCCATTTATCAGAAGACAAGCAAGAATGAAGCTATGCTTAAGAATTTTCTTGTGATGACAAATTCTGGAATGAAGTCTACTCTGGAGATCCTAAAAACTTTAAGTAGTGTGCTGGAAGGAAACAAAGAGAGCCCTATGATCGACAAAATTGATTTGACTATTCCCAGTCAGCAAACGGGGTCGAGAACCAAAACTAGGTCTAATACTAAGAAGAAGATAATGGTCGAGGATCACGATATTATGAAGCTAAAAGACTCAATCAAGACTATGTAGGGTTAGCTAGAGGAATCTAAGTACTTCTTGAAGACTCTGACTTGATCTTGGTGCTAGTGGTCTTTTTGGTTTCACCTAGCTGTTGGTTTTTTGCTGCTTTGTTTAGTTCCCTGCACTTTTTGATTTGTGTTGTTAGTTTGTATTGAAAATCTGGGATATGTCCCTTATGTTGACTGTTCCTTTTTGGGATATTTTGTTGTTCTCTTGGTCTTCTATGCCTATCTTTATATATCTTTGTTAAAGGGTTTTGGGGCCCCTTCAAAACCTATTTTTACTGTAGTAAAAAACATGTATATGTCTTAGGTATCATATTTTGAAAAAAATTGTATGCTAACCGATACTTGCATTGGCCCACCCTGAAAACTTGCTTGGCATACCATCCAAAATGAAGATGGTGGTCATATTACATTCTATCACATGGACACCATTCAAACCAACTTGTGCTTGTTTATGGTTTCTCACCACCCTCCACTCTTCCTTGATGTGGCATTAATTATTTGTCCCTTCACCATTCTTCCATCGTATTGCTCACAAATTTCAAGCAAAAATTCATTGAATTCTCCTAACTCCTTGCTAGTTGAGCCAACTTTCATTCCTTTCTCTCCTACATCTTCTCAAGTCATCAAAACATTTCACACTAGAACATGTTCACTCAAGATCTTTGCAAGTTAACTTGTTAATCTAGAACATGCTCAACTCAATTACTAGTGTCAAAAACCCTAGCACTGAGTTTGGTTAGAAAGAAAAGGAAGTTTCTAGATGATTCTAGTACAAGAATATAATTATTTTTTTCCTGGGCTACAAAATTATAAGAGATGTCTAAATTGTTGTAATGAGATAAATCTCTTACATAGAAATATATTGATTAATTGAATATTTAAATTAGTATTTGTACTTAAGAAAGAGATTATGTCAATACAATAGTATTATATATATTTTGAATAATATTTTAGAGGGTATACAATTACAAACTGTTTATTAATTCAATATAATGCTTTCTTTTTCTTTTTTGTGGACGACAAAGACGTCTAAGTTGTTACAATGGCTAAATATGTTGGTTAATTGAACATTAAACTGAATGTGATTTAATATGTTGGTAGGAAAATATTTATACATAATCTTACTTAAAATTTTAGTGAGCTATAATGTCAAAGGGATTTCTTGTTCTAATTATTTTATTTTAATTAATGATGAATAATCAAATGTGACCTAATATTATAGTCATAAGAAAATTTATCAGCATAATTAAAAAGATTAAAATTATATGATTTTTGATAATTACTTAAATTAGTTTGAAAGTTATTTTTATCATATTTGACATAAATCTATAAAATAAAGAGAAGGATTAATTGAAAAAATACATAAATATGAAATTCAAAATAACAATAGAAAATTCTAGTTTTCAAATAGTTCTAAATTTTTGTTACTTATAGTTATGATATCATTTGGTTCTCAATCCCCCATGCAACACAAAAAAACATTATTTAAATTTAAGCATGATTATCTTGTTAGTCCATGTTGCAAATGCAAAGACTAATGTTTTCACTTCAGTTACAAATAATTAATCTTGCCTGGCACGTAGAGAAATAAAAAATTTATCCTATAGTTTGCAATGCTTGGACATTTTAAATTTTTTTTTTTATTGATTTTTGCTATTTCTCCATTGGTTTGCAGTAATTTAGCTGGGGGTTTTAATTTTTTCCTATTAAAAAATTAGGGGAAAATTCAGCCAATGAGGTAATAGCAGTAGGAAAGTTATAACATTTTCTAATATTTTTTCCCATTGACATCTCATGCTGGGAAGAGGAGAACGATGCTGGAAAAAAGACATATTTTTTGGGGACAACTTGCAGAAGAGGACATAACATGTACATGTTATTTAATATTTTTAAATGTTACATTTAACATTACAGTTGCCATTCAGCTGGGATGTACTGTTAAACAAAATAAAATAAACTCGCTTCAAATTCCATTCACAGTGTTCAGTCACAGTGTAGGTTGGAGACTCTTCCAAATTTTCTAGTGAATTTTTTCAGACACGGTGCAGGTTGGTTTTGAGACTCTTCAAAATTTCCCAGTGAACTGTTATGAACAAAAGACCTTCTTTTGAATCTATTCTACATTTGAACTCTTTAGTAATTGGTTACTATTATTTATTTTTGAAAAATATAATAAATTTTTACTATTTGTTGTGGCTTTTTCAATGCTAGCAGCATTGTTACACGATGCCATTTATTTTTGAAACCTTCATTTATTTTTATCTATCTACAATATTCCATATTATTGCTTGAGTTTATAACTTTATACCCTTTTTATTTGCTAACTTTGTTCAAATCAATTTTCTGTTTGAAAATTTTACATTTTCATTGTGCAAGGCTTCTGTGATGAATCATTTGGATAAAGTTGTGCTCATGTTCTGTTGCTTATAGGTGCAGAATATGGTAGTATTCCTTAATCTATTTTCTTCATTTTTAAGAGCATTAATCATATCTTGATTAGGGTTAACTCTTAAAACCCTAGAAAGGAGACAATCCTTACCTCCTTCGACTTGGTTGTTGTTAGATCCTCCACTTTTGAAGGGCCTTAAATCGTATCCTTTGACTCCCACATTAAATCTTGTCTTTTGGAAAATAATTTCAGGTGAACTGCTTCTTAATGCATTTTTTTTGGAATTTTTGTGGGCTTCATTTTCAGTAGCATGTCTCCATCTATCAACCAAAGGGACACCATTCAAATATGCTCGCATAGAAATGCTCAGTATATCTGTATGATAAATCTTTCAATGCCAAATCCAGATGCCATGAACAAACCTAGTTAATTGAAAGATAATTAAAAAAGTCTAAGACAAACAACAAAATAATCAAGCAAATTGTATCTGATAGAAATTGTAGAGCATGATTAACCATCATGAAGATGTGACAAGCAAGGTACTCCAAGGAAAAGAGTTTTAGATATGGAGAACATGGTTAACAACAAATAGCCATGAATGATCATCTTCTGAGCATGTCGTGCAGAGCTCCCATCCTCCACAAATTCTATTAATCTTTTAAATTTCAACAACAAGGTTAAAGGGAGGAAACTTGTAGCAGAGTAAAATTTCACCATTAGTAATTCATTTGGTATTTTTAAGCACCAAGAGTAAGAACATAATTCCACATCTAGAATTGAATTCTTACACGTTTCAGAGCTCATTTCCTAAATTTAAGTGAAAAATATTTGAAAGAGGTGATAAACAATGGAAGAAGATGTTTTCTCTACATCTTAATTATCCCCTTCATCTTTTCATTATACTTGTATTTTCATTGTTACCATCCTTCTCAGAACTAGAGAATTCTCCTGTTTCATGCTAAGAGGGTTTATCCATCTCCATGGGGCTTGCCATTGAAAGAGAGAATAGACAGAAACAAAAGCAAATTGCAAGATTTGTGTATAGGTTTGTAGGAAAAGGAGGGTTATTTAAAAAATTAAGAAGGTAAATGGTGGAAGACTTCCAAAAGTGTAAATATTGATCTATTAGTGGCCCATATTATTAATTTCAGCATAGTACTACACCTTATAAGAAAATAGAGTAAGAACATATCTCCACATAGTGGTTTTATAAGATACAATAAATTGTGGCAAACTTGAAATTAAGGCATGTGTGTTTATATTATACTAAAGTTACTATGCCTTCACTTTTGGTGGCAAAACATCCATGTTCCCTCTCTGTCTTTTTACACATCTACATGAAATCTACGCCACCTCATTTGCGTGACCTGTGACATGATGCCCACTTGTAAAATATTGTTGGGGACCATTCTTCACCTAGATCTTTTTGAGGAATTTTTTGTTTTCTATTTTATTTTAAGTCTTTTGAATGGATTATTTTAAGGTACT
Source organism: Chamaecyparis obtusa (assembly GCA_027943335.1). Taxonomy (NCBI): domain Eukaryota; kingdom Viridiplantae; phylum Streptophyta; class Pinopsida; order Cupressales; family Cupressaceae; genus Chamaecyparis; species Chamaecyparis obtusa. Next base: position 1,363,129 of record BSBK01002490.1, on the reverse strand, counting down.
CTACGAAATTTTGGGTTAAAATAATTCAAAACTAGGACTCCATTACATTGTACTCACTACAAAATTGTGCATAAAGCATATATACACATTGAGAACCCAGTTTTGTATTTTTTTGCAAGCAACGATTTGCTATGGGGTATGAGTATTCGATGTATGCTTGTAGATCCTAATAAATCCTAAGGGTCTAAATAAATTTTTTTAGCATAAGCATAAATCTGAAGAAAGTGCCATCAAAATTCAAGTTTAAGGCTTAGTAAAATTAGGGTTTATCTGATCATAACTATATTCTAGGTGGTTGCTTCATTGTATTATGTCTTTATCATTTGACATATGATCTCATGTAGTTCTGAATTTTCTCTTATATTGATTAGTAATTTTATTAGATTGGTTATATTGTTTCCTAAAGAATCCACCACATTTTAATGTTTGTTTTAATTCAATTACTTAATGTTGATTTATTCACATTTCAAATCTTTGAGAGTAGCTTAGGGTGAACTGGGCAGTTTTGAATACTCTTACATTGTTTGGTACTTTTATTAGATCAGGTATACTATTTCCAATCTGAAATCCATTGTATTTGAATGTTTGTTTTAATTCAATTACTTAATGTTGATTTTTTCATAGTTCAAATGTCCGAGAGCATCTTCAAGGTACATTGAATGGTGTAGACTATAAGGGATGTGCTATTATATGCTTTATTTATTTCACAACTCTCTTGCATTTTGAGAATCTAATTTTCTATTTTTAAAAATGTTTTTGATGAAGTATAAAAATCCCAATGAATATTGTGCATTCATGTGAGATTTCTTCACATCTACTAGAATAGTTACTTTCAGTATGTTGTTGTTAAGCCAATATATATTTGGAAAATATGGTTTGGGTGTTGCAGACACTGTCACTCTAGAAGAGCTTCTTGTGACCCGAGTGACATTCTTCCCATTGGAACTTTGCAGTGACTCATTCACCCCATTTCTAGAAAAATTTGGAGCTATATCATTACTAGTAGTAGTCTATGTTGGTAGATGCACAATATTTTGAGCAGAAGTTCCAAGTATAGCTTGTTTGATACTTGTAAAGAAATGACTTACATTCGTCTTGATAAAGATACAAAGCTCTAATTAGTCCCATATGTTGAAATGATTTATGCATTGCACACAACCACAATTGCATGTATTCCCCTATAATTTTTACTAATTTGTAGTGATTCGCTAAATAGGTCAAGGGAAAAGCTGCAAATATTCCTAATTTTTGTGTTGTAGTTTTTAATGCATGTCCAAACCCATTTCTTGTGCCCACCAACTAGGATTTCTAATTTTTTTTTTAAATTCCCTTTTGCACATTCATTTCTCTTATTTTTATGCAATATCAATGACATATTCCTGATTTCTATCCCAATTTCCTAGATGCGCCAAGGTTGACAAGATTTGTGTTATATAGATCTCATGGGAAACCAAAGAAAATACAACACTCTCAAGCTTTTCTAATTCATTAGATAATAAATGTATGTATAGACTAGGTCATTTATAAATTTGAAAATTTTGAGTGGAATATTCAAAGATTACAAGATTTTCTGCACCCAAATCAAAATATTCAACAGGGATGTACATGCATTATGATCATCATTATGTTAGGAGTTAGAATGCTCTGCTAGACATTGTCTTATAATTCTTATAAGTTAAGAGATTTGTATAGGTAAGTAATCTCAAAAAAACATGTGAAAAATACATTTAGAAATCAAAATATTAGACCCTTCCCCAAACTAAAGACTTTTAGGCATGAAATCTCATTGTGTACCAGATGTTAAAATGAAGAATAGATTAATGAAATAGGGAATTCATTTTAATTTTTTAACAATTGTTCTAATAATTTTGAAAATTAGAATGGAACCTACTTTGTAGACAAAATAGGGCAATGCACTATCAATTTTTATAATTGTTCAACAAGTTTGAAAATTATAGACTATCTTTAGTTTCTTGACATTAAAATTCTTTTATCTTTTCTTCCTAATAAAAAAGGATAATTAATTATTAGGCTATAACCATATCTTTTGTGATATTTGTGGGCAATGTTGGTTGTATTAGTCTTTTCATGTTATTTGGGGATATTGTTAGTCCAGATGATTATATTAGTTGTTTCTTGCTATTTGTGGACAATGTGGTATGTTTCAGTTGGTATTTTTTTTCTCACACTATTTTTTATTTTCCTGTCCAGTCCTCATTTTGAACCATCTTTTATTACATTCTAATTCGTTCAACTATGATCAGTGCCCAGGAAAAAAGATTTCTATAACAAATTTTTTTTGTAGAATCTGTTATTTTGTAGATTATCGTTCACCTTACAAGCATTAAAATTCTCCTACTCTCTGATTCTATTCTTTTTTTTTCCATAATCCAAGAAAAAAATAACTTATTGAGAACCATAACCTTTTCTTAATCACTACAAAATAGATAAATTTTGAGGTGAATTATAAAGTAATGTACATATCATAAAAATATACAATAGAATCATTTCAATGCAAAGGAAGCATAGATGGGTAACCACCATCAACGTTACAAGTCATTGGACATCCTAAATTGACTGCAACATAACTTCTTTACAAATACCTACTTGACAACATGAAGAAGAGAGCACTGGGCAGATTCATCAAAAAATTCTACAATAGTAAAAATGATAGATTCCCTCAAATTACATCCTCAATATGGTTTCTATCCAATATATTTCCTTCCCATATTGGGCACTTCTCATTCAATTTTTTTTAGGAAAAAGTGGGCGAGCCACTATAATATTATATATAATAAAAACTGATTAAAAAAAAGCTCAACCGAGAAAGAATCAAGAAGAAAACCCGAAATCGTCGCTCAATACAAAATTCAAATTATCGAACATATACAAGTTCGTTGTAATTCGAAGATGCCTACGCATCTTATTTACAATATGGAGTATGAACTACCTCTAGTTACATAGCTTACGAATTACAATATCCTCTGATCACATAATTTAAGATTTACACTTTGGAGTATGAACTACCTCCAAAAAGCCAAAAAGCCAAAACCAAAAAACCTCCACCACCAACACTTATTCTTCCATGAAATTACTATCTCGAGATACACTGCTTGTATGAGGATCAATAACAACCGCAACACGATGCCACCCACTGTCCAAAATGCCCTATGTAATTGAACCCCGACAAGGGCCTGATGCCTTACCCCAACCAGGATCACAATGTGGATTCACCTCCGAGCCCTAGCCACAGCTCTGGTCTACTGAATTTTTGGGAGACCAACCCGACCCAGATTGATCATTAGTTTGAGGATGTTGCAATTAAAGGGGTGAAGGAGAGAGCCAAGCATTCCACTCAACACCCACAATAAATGATGATTGAGATGAAGGCACTTGTTGCGAACACTAACTGGGAGGTGCATTTGAGAATCTTAACAAGTCTAGTAGTGCATATCCTATTTTTCTCACACGATCCTCCAACTAAAAGCTGAGAGCCAAGCCCTGACCTGCAACACATCTTTCATGTGGGATGGACTATGTTTTTCCACAACTCTTTTAAGGGCTTTGTAAGTAACCAGTACTTCATGTTTTTGTAACAACTGTGAATGAGAAAACAAACCACCCACCAAAGGTCATATGTAACCAGTACTTCATGTTTTTGTAATAGCTGTGAATGAGAAAACAAACCACCCACCAAAGTCAATCCTTTCCATAAATCATAATTTTGCATAGCAACATTAAGTCTACTATCAGCAATGAAATGCGACCTAATTACCTTGGAGGCCAAATACTGCAAGAGCTGAGGTGACTGCAGTATATCCATAGCATTGGATAGGAAAATAGAAATCATATTTGAAGGGTAAAGAAAGTGCATCATGGAAGAAGCCAGGAATTCCTCTCCTATTACCTTCTTGATTGCCTGACGAATGGAGGGAGAATGGATGATGAATAATGCATCTAAGGCCACATCATCAACATGTATAGGGAGCACAATTTCCTCAGGGCATGGTGGGAGCCAAATGTGATAATTCTTTGGCAAAATCAACCGATGTTGTTTGTGACAAGATTCACACAAAATAGAAACGTCCAGAGGCTTCAACATTTTCACCTTATGCTATCAAAATGCAATTGGTATCCTGACTTATAACCTGATAATGTACTTGTAGAAGTTGTCATTAATGTGCAGATATGGGATATCCCAACCTATAAATGCCAATAATGAAATGGCATAAGATGAATGATTTAGCACATGAGGAGCCATGTGATTTGTATGTGATGAATGTCCTCTCTTATGACTTTAGTATGTACTTCCTAGCCCATGCATTAGTGACGGTATATTTCACGCAAGGGAATGACGTTGGCAAAAAAGATCAAATCTATTTCTTTTAATGGGCATGATAGGTGCAGTCATTTCCACATCATGATCAATTTATTAACTTAAGTGATGACAGGCCTCCTTATCTGCAACAATCAATCTTTTAAGTTCTCCACGATTTTCAATTATACACCTTGGATTTAGGGAAGATATTTCTAGCCCATCACACCCCAAATTAGAAAGAAAGTCTGTAACTTTATTACCTTCCCTAAACGTGTGTGAAATACACACCTCATGGCACCCATCTAATATCCTCCAAATTTGATTTAAAATATACTTTAGTTTCTAGAAGTGTGATTGTCTATGAATGCAAGCATTAGTGATTACTGAAGAATCATCTTCAATGTGCAGACACTGGTAGTTACCCTGTTTAGCTAGGATTAGACCTGCAAGTAGAGCCTGTGCTTCAGCCATGTTGTTAGTGCTAACAGGAAAAGTGGATGTGGTGAGAGTGACTATGTTGCCTTGGGTATTGCAAATACATGCCCCCAAACCTGAGACTCCTGGATTTCCTCTAGAAGCTCCATCAAAATTGAGCTTCATAAAGCCCTCTGAAGGTGGTCACCAATGCACATCTGATCGAGCTACTGATGCAAATGTAGACTTACTAATCCTCCATCTAGTTGGGATGATTAGCCTTTTCCATTCCTGAATCACCTTAGAATCCCATGAAGTGACAACATGATTAAATTTGCATCTACTTAAGCTCGCATTAGTCACTTTTGATATAGATCTTTCAATACCTTCTAGTACTTTGTCGATATGAGAACTCTCTTTCCTAAAAATTTGTTTGTTTCTTTCCCACCAAATGGCCCAAATGACAATTACCAGGGCACATTTCCAAAGGTTAGCAAATAGAGAGCTTGGGTAAAGGACCGACCATGCCTGAAAAAGGTCCCAAATATTATTTTGAAGTGGTGTACTATAATTTAACTTTTTCAGGATGAAAGTTCAGCATTGCTGAGCACACAGGAAGGTTACAAGAAGATGATCCAATGATTCTTCACATGCATTGAAAAATAAACAATTGAATGGTGGGGAAATATGCAATCTGCTCAACTTGTTACTCATCAAGATCCTATGTTTAATTGCAAGCCATGCAAAGCAACCTGCCTTTGGTAACACAATATGATTCCAACAAAATGAGAATGCTCTGGATGGAACTTTATTCGATCCAATTTTCTGTAGTAGTTTATAACCCTTCATAATTGAGTATTCCCATCTTTAGCTAGGGCCCAAATTAGTTTGTCTTCATAACCCAAGAGAAAAACATGTTGAGAAGCCAAAATGCTTCGAAAATGAATTTTGTCCTGTTGTGACAATGGTAACACATTCGGATCTTTCCAAATAATTTTCCCTGAGAATATGCAGACTGCTGATACATATTGATTAAGTTGTGTGCCCTAGTGGGTTTCTGACACAACTATAATATACTCAGAAATTGGGCTTCTGGATAATGGAGGCTGACCATTCCATGAATCTCTCCAGAAGTTAACCATATTTCCATTGTTAACTTCCCAAGTAACATAATTAAGAATAATATCTCTTGAAGACATCATAAAATCCCATATTACAGAGCCCTTTGGGGGATTTGATATAGACAAAACTCTTGTAGGGTCATTGTTGTCCAAGTATTTCTACTGAATGATCTGGCACCATGTGGAATGAGGTTTCCCATACATTTGCCAAATTAATTTGCCACCAAAAGCTTCATTTCTTTTTGTCAAGTCGTGAACACCTGCTCCTCCAACTACAGGTATATGTGCCATGTCTTGAAGGGAAATAAGAGGAATTTTCCTCACCTCATTCATATTTCCTATCCAAAGGAAACCTCTGATCAACTTTTGGATTTGTAGTAGGATTGTGGGAGGGGCTTTTAGGACATCAAGGTAATAATTTGGAATTGTTGATAATACCGATTTGATGAGGAGAATTTTTCCTACTAGAGATAACCATCTAGCTTTCCAAGCCACAATTCTACTTTGAATATGTTGAAGAACTGAGGACCGATAGCTTGATTTATTTGAACCCACGAAGAATGAGATCCCCAAATATATAGATGGCAGAAAGTCCACTGAAAAACCCAGAATCTAAACTATTTTATCAGATATACCTTTGTTAGTGTTGAAAAGATATATTTTTTACTTTTGCACATTTATAGCCTGCCCTGACACTTCTGAATAAAGTTGTAAGGAATGTTTAATTTGTCGAGCCTCTTCAAATTATGATAAACCAAATAATAGAGTGTCATCAACAAATAGGGAGTGAGTGACAGATATGTTTGTGCCAGATATGTGAGCACCCTGCCACTTACCAAGTCCATGATGGCATTTGATAGTTTTGTTGAATGCTTCAACCATGATGATGAATAATACCGGAGACAGTGGATCCCCCTATCTAAATCCTTGCATTGAAGAAAAGAAACCCGTTGGTTTTCCATTTACTAAGACTGAAAACCAAGCCCCTGAGATACATGCCTTGATCCATTTACACCAACCTCTTGAAAATCCCATTTTAATTAAAACTTGAAACAAAAATTTCTAACAGACTCTGTCATAAGCTTTCATCATATCTAATTTGATCACAAAATTTGAAGTTTGATTAGTGTTGATTGAATGAAGAACCTCATGAGCCACTAAAGCTCCTTCCATGGTTTCTTGACCCAAGACAAAACCTCCTTGCTGAGGTGAAATAATGGATGGAATGAGATGTTGTAACCTTAAATAAATGGCCTTAGTTATTATTTTATATGTCAGATTACATAAGGATATTGGCCTGAAGTCAGCAAATGTTTTTGGATCCTTGATTTTTGGTATTATTGAGATATTCATAGCATTGAAATATTTGAGCATATTCTTATTCTTTCTTGACTCCTCAACTGCAACTAATAGGTCCCAACCAATAGTATCCTAGTAACTTTGGAAAAAGAGGGTAGTAAAGCCATCTGGACCCGAAGCTTTATCTGGAGGAAAAGAGAATGCCACTTTTTGAATTTCTTGGATAGAGAAGGGGGCCATCAGCATGGCATTTTCTTGGGGTGACACCATATTTGGGATGGACTCTAGGATCTCATTCACTTGAGAATTAGAGGGTGAAGGAGATGTGGCTGGCGTGAGAAGATTCTTAAAAAATTTTACCCCTTCTTCACGAATCAAATGTGCATTTGTAATGAGGTTCTCTGAAGCAGCATCCTTGATTTCAAAGATAGTTTTAGCAGCTCTCCTTTGTTTAGCTGATGCATGAAAGTATTTTGTATTTTTGTCGCCTTCTTGAAGCCAAATTTCTCTTGATTTTTGTCTCTAGTATATTTCTTCTCTACTACACAACTCTTCCCATTCTTGCTGAAGATTTTTCTACCTTACATAAGTGTCTTCATTCATACCATTCTGTATGATATTGTTATAAACTTCCTCCAATTGTAGTTTAACCTCTTCTTTTTGTGAAAAGAGATTCTTAAAAACTTGCTGATTCCATTTTCTAATGAGGTTTTTGGTGTGTTTCAACTTCATGGAAAATTGGTGCATCTTAGATCCATTAACATAAGGTGCACTTGTCCACCATTTCTTTATTAGATACAAAAATTGAGGATGGCAGAGCCACATCCTTTCAAATTTGAAAGATGAATAATATTGAATTCTATCACCTTTATAAGATTGCAAGATACTGATTGATATTGGGAAGTGATCAGATCCAGGCAAAGAAAGAATCTTTGAACTAATGACCAAATTTTTAAGTTTCCAATCTTGTGATAAAAGGAATCTATCTAGCCGAACAATAATATGTGCAAAACCAGATCTCTTATTTGTCTAGGTAAAGGACCCATTTGTAGGATGAATATCCATAAGATTATTATTATCCACAAAGTGAGAGAAATCTTGTATAGTTTTGAGGGGAGGAGTAATACCCTCTGTTATCTCAGATTGACACAAAACTGCATTAAAGTCTCCCCCAAGTATGACATTCTGAGAATCTTGAATCAGAATCAGCTGAGTAATGTTGTTTCAAACTCTAGCTTTGTCCTACGTTGAAGTAGGGCCATAAACATTAACCAAAATGAATGAGGTATCAAAATCAGACATCTTCAACATTTGCCAATTATTTTCCTACTAAATGAGTTGTCCCTGAATGGTTTGGGGGTTTCATAGAACTGCAAGTCCACTTGAAGCTCCTATTCCCAGAGAATGCAGTGAGGCCCATTTTGGCCATTTGGTGATGGTCTTTTCAAATGTGACTTGGGAAAGTTTGGTCTCCTAAATCATGAAAATATCTGCCATCGTAGAATCAACTGTTTGTTTGATCCTATGTCTTTTGTCAGAGGCATTAATGTCTCTAACATTTCATGAGTTTATCTTCGTTGTGGACAAGGAGAACCTTTTGTTCTCCTTGTCAATCTTTTGGTAACAACAAACCTGTCATCCAAGGTAGTTTGAATACCAGCTGCTATTTTTGTCCTAGTCTTAGATCCCTTCGGCCTGCCTCTAGATTTTGGTGTCTTGGGAACATGAACAATTTGGGATGGAGTTTGCACAATTGAAAATTTTTGGTGATGATCAAAGAGCCCCCCAAAATTTGTGGGCTCAGTTTCCATGGATGACTGTGAGTTTAGAAGCTCACCCTCCTTAGATTGAATATCTGATGTTTGGGTGAGTAGGGTCGCAGTCGATTTCTGAACTTGCTGATAGATACATTTCTCAACTCCCAAAGTGTCCTCATTAGAGAAAATATTAGACAATTCTAGATTGTCATGGTGTCTCCAGTGACTGGAGTTAAGTTGTGCAAATTCTTCTTGGATAGCATCAGAGGAACCTTCTTCCAGTTCTGTGATCCTATTTGTATGTGGGTGAAGTGCAGAAGCATGACTATTCCAATACTAAAAGTCTCTGATCAAATTATCAAGCACTGAATTTTTCTGCTCATTAAGGATAATACCTTCTTCACTTGAAATTCCAAAAATGATGTTAGAGGCTATCTCTAAAAAAATTTGGTGTCCTATTTGACAGATCTTCCAATCTGTAGATGGAATATTAATAGCTAAATGCCTAGGAAGAGAGAGAGGAAAACTAAAAGTCTTGTTCAAATACTTTCCTCTGAAAGCATCCTTGACTGGGGGAATTGAGAGTGATATCGAGATTAAAGGAGGAGCAGGCGGTGATGGCAAACACAACTTTGATCCGACTGAGAAGCACTGAAATATTGGCATAATCAAATTCAAAATATGCGCAAACTTTGAGTCTGATATCTTATTGGCATATACCACCTGAAGAGCTTCATGATTATCAAGTTGTACAGGGGTTATCTGAGTAGCTTGACCATGCGTAGCAGTTTTTTTAGTGCATAACATCGAATCTAAACTATGATTTGAACAAACTACAGTAGTGTCATGCCAATTTTCTTGGCATTGGGTATTGAAGTGACCAAGTCTGTGTTGAAATTTATTAACTATCGCTTCATCCTGGATCTTGATAGACTATGACCAATTGCCCCACTGAGAATTGAGATAAATTAAGCTAGGAAATGGTTTACGTGTATCAATAAGCAGACATACTCTGACCTCCAAATGCAGGCTATCAAAGGGGATGAGATCATGCTTGAGAAATATACCCAGTTTGTTAGCTAATATTTTGATGATCTCAAGATCTCTGTATTCAAGTGGTAGAAGGGGAAGGGAAATCCAATGAGGAAAAAATTGAACCATTGAATCCTGGGGAAGAGACCTGATCCCTGACAGAACCAACCTTTCTGCTTATGTACAAAATTCCTAGCCTCTTTAGATTTAAAAATGGCAACGAAGTATTAGGAGTCTAGATCAATGAAGAAAATATCCTTTAACCCTGACCAAGAAGAAAATGCCTATTCCTTGATGACAGAAAATGACAAGGAAGAACAAGAAAACTTACCTATGAGAGCAGATTGATGAAGGAGGCCAATAGAATGCTGCAACAGATGTCCTAGTAATTTGACCTTCAACTTATTTGGACCACACTCAGAAGACACCAAAGAATCTTTATGCAAAGAGTTTTTCTTTTGCCATATTTGGGTGGATTTTTTTGGATTGAAGGGGGCCCTAGATGAATCTAGAATATTTGCTTCAGGATTTGGATTTGTAGGTTCTCTTGCTGGTTGTGATCCATTATTAAGACATTTTTCTTGGGTAATAGGAACCTCCTGCTCAGAACCTGCAACCATAGTGTGTATATTTGGTGGATGATCATAAATTTGAACTAGAGACCCAGGCGGGGTATCCTCACAAATGTCAAAGATGGGATACTTTTCTTGACCCCTGCGATGTAGCTTAATGAATCGACCAAAATTATTTCTCCTGATGAAGTGATTCAGACCTTTGATTCTCCATTCAGGCACATGAAAAGATTTTTTGAAATTTTTGATATCCCACCCAATTTTTTTTTGAAAATGTGGACCATGCATAAAGCGATTAGGGATTTGTTTGGAAGATTCTCCTTTTTCAAATGTAGATGAGCCATGCCAAGGCCTCATATTGTTTGCATTTGTCATGTTGTTAACCATTAGGGTTTTTGCTTCAGGAAGCTTATTGTTTGAAAGATTCCCTGGAAATTTTATTGTGGAGCGGAGATCATGAAATCGTGGATTTAAGAAGGGTTTAGCTGGTTGGACCACTGCTTTACCATGAAAAATTGATTTCGAGTCTTTGTGGTCCAAATAACCTCTATTCAAATTTCTTTCCACAAAAGGGCACTTCTGAAATTGAATGTCATAATGCTCAAAGCCTGCAAGTTGTACAAAAGGTGTGGACGAGAAGATACAAGCGAGATCTTCTTGCAATGGTGGGGATTTTTGTGAATGCTGAAACCCCTTTTCTTTGCAAAACTGCTTAAAATTCTGACTCTGTGGCTATACCTGACGCCCTCTGCATGTGCATGCTAGTTGTGATCAACGATTCCCCTATCATGACAGTACTGCTGGATCTATTTATCACAAGCAGGAAATTAGTGAAAATAAATGAAGAAATAATGAGTATATTAATTTAACCATGTGCACCTATAGGAAACTACACGAATAAAATAACCATTTCTCCACCAATAACACCATTTTATCAGGTGTGGCTCTAGTATAATTTTTTTATAAGTGACAACCCCATTCAAAAATTACAACAAAAACTAATGCTAGCGCTAAAATTTATTACTGTCTAGCATGAATCATTCTATTTGAAATAAGTTGAAGCAAATTAGTTAATTGAGGGTATTTGGTCTATCATCAACCAATTTTCATAGCGTCCCATAGAATATTTTTAAAACTTGTCTTCCATATTAATTAAACATGTTGGTTACCTAGGACTAGATTTTAAACCAAAAAGAACATTAATATAAAACTAAAATTTAAAGATTCAACACATTTAGTGAATTGTAATGAGAATTTGGAGTATTTAAAGGTCATGATAGGGATGCCAATGTGTGTCGAACTCACACAAATTGTCCAACCATTTGAAACAAATACATCTAAATATTTTACAACATTGTATTTTATGGATCTTGCAGATTTAATTTGTTAAAAATAATTGGTTAATGTTTGTGAAATGTTCTTAAATATTTTTTAAAAATAAATTATAGTAAGTATAAGAATGATGGATTAAAATAGAAAAAGTTGTTAGCCTTGTGTTGTAGGGTCCACTATCTCACAACAATTATTTATGTATGCAGATTGCTAATATTTTCTATGCCAAATCCTTAATGTTGACATGCCTATTGTTTGATGTTTGGTACTTATTATCTCTACCATTTTTTCTAGGTCGATTTTTCATGTGATCTTGTTCAAAATGAAGCAAGGAGCTAGAGTTCCTTATCAATTTTTGTGTGTTAAAAAATTGCTTTATGAACTTTGTTGTCATCTTATACTACATTTAAAGTTTGTTAGGAAAAATGTCATGTTGGGTTTTAATTGTGTGTTGATTGGTTATAAAGTAACTTAAACATCAAATGACTTTTAAATTCAACTTAGTTTCCATATATAGTTGTAATATCTACATTAGAAAAAGTGTTCAGAGTTTTTTCATATTAATCCTTTTATCAGTGCTATGTAAATCCTTCATCTTGCTAGTTGAATTCCTTAATGTTGACATGCGTACTATTTGATGTTTGGTACTTATTATCTCTACCATTTTTGCTATGCCACTACTTATGGAGTTGATAAACCTTAATGACTAATTGGTTTAAAATCTTTTCCACTAACTGGACATATAAAATGTTAAATTGAGACTGCCTTTTTATTCTTGGTTGCTTTGTGTGCTTCACAAATTTAGCTTATTAATTTGGTTTTTAGAAGTTATAGTTACACTTCTTTCTTTGTGAGATCTATTTTTAATTTCAATATGTACAAATTTGATTAGAAAATACTAGAATATAATATATTAACTATCTCTTTGTTTTGCAACCTTTCATTTTTAGAACACAATCTATTAGCTTCCACTTGATAGAATAGCAGACTAAAGGAGCACTCACATGTTTGCAATACAAGTTTAGTAATGAATTGTTATTAGTCTGCTTGCCTAACATTTCAAAAGCTACTTGCTAAAATAGGACATACTAATTGTTAAGCATTCCTCTAGTTTGTGCAATCTTTTTTAGAAATTTGATAGGCTCATGAACTAGCTCAAGGTATCTAGCTTAAGAATTCTTAGATAAAGTTCCTTATTAAGTCTTAAAAATGCATACAAACACTACTGCAAAAAATCCAAATGTGCCAGAACATCCAATCATAGTAGAAGCATATCAATCAAATAACCTTCAACAAATGTTACCAATTGATTAGGCTTTGGACAATGCACATTGTTTCTGAATTGGCTCATTTAACTACACAGTTGGTGACTGCCTATTTGACACAGTCCATGTCTTGGTTAATTGTAGATGTAAAACTACTGAATTACGCAATGGACTTGTTGATAATTTTTTTCATTGTCTTCAAAATGGTTGTCCTACATCTTTGAGATCTTTAGAACATGAATTACATCCAACAGTCTTATATGATTTACATAATATACATGACAAAAATACATATCTATTTAGAATGAGGCTTTCAACAACATAGACCAATGCCAATAGTGAATTTGGGCTTTGGGGTGATACATTTTGCATCGATGGTTGGCGTGATGGTTGAACATACCCGTATGCATTTGGTCTTCAGAAAAAATAAATCTTATTTTCACTTCAATAAAGATGCATCTCATCCTACAATATAGATCCTTTTCCATGATACAAATCCAATAGTCAAACATTATGAGCCTATATTTTCAAGGACAAGTACACAATCTTATTCAAAATATAGAATCATAGTTGTCAATCACATATTGCAATTTTGACTCTGCCTGGAGCACCATTGCAAATGCATTTGATGCACATGGACTTTGTCAAGTTAATACACTTGCTTCCCCATGTGGTGAAATCATGTTTGGTGCTATGGATTTACTACTTAATGAACAATTTGATGTGATTATTTATGATTATATGTAGCCCAATCTTTAGCCAATGTAGTCAAAGTGAAAAATAAATTTGCATTATCATGTTTTGGCATGTTTGACCAGAATACTATTGCAGATAATAATGCTATAATGAAATTACAATCACCATTTCTAAAATTGGAATACCATATGCAGAAAGCAAACTTGAAGGTTCTGAATATTGTTTATTGTGGCTTTCATATCTATTTGACACAATCATTTACGTATGGGAAGCAAATTTATAGCCCAAATCCAAGGCATATTGCAATTACATACTACCAAAAAAACATTAATTTAATCTTCTACAAACATAACTCTGGCCATTGCCATTATGAACTGCTCCACAAAATACAATTGTTGGATAGTATCTATACAAAAGAATGTACTCTGCTAGAAGAGCATGGAACTACATTTGCATTTGCTTCACCTATTATTCTTGATCAAAATCCCAAGATATGAGCAACCATGTAAACTATTGTGCCAAATAATTGTAGTCAATTAGACTTTCTTTATCCCTAGACCGTTGCTACAGATAATATAATTGCTACAACTACTGCAAGGTCTTTTCCTCAAACACCTACATGTTCACCTAGCACAGATTTAAAAATCCTACCTCGTTGCGATGTCTAAAAGTTGTAATACATGATAGAGGCAACCAATAAAAATGCATAGACAATAAACAAATGGCCAAAACAAGTAGCATTCAAAATCAACCAACCATAAACATGATAAGGCCTAGCCATCAAGAAACAAAGCATAAACATCTATCTGCAAAAAAAATACAATGCAAAAATATATTGACATATACTTGCAAAGCATAAATGAAACACCTACTCAATCATGTGCTATTTGTGAAATGAATCATTTACATAAAAACATTCACAAAGTTGACTACGCATGTGTTGAGGCCTTCTATTTGCTTTCCATTGTAATTGACAAAAAGAAAAATGAAATAGGATAGCCCATTTGTAGATAATGTATAAAAGTTATTTCATTTGATAAAGTCCATTGCTTTGTTGCACCATGGAAAATAAGACGCAATCCATGAATAGATGTTGTCCATAAATTGACTTCACTAGAAGAAAAACTTGTCTCCTTATGTATTGCTTTTGCACAAATAAGACAATTAGGATACAAAAGATCACAATATGGCTTAAATGACACAATTATCAATGTGTCCATGGATTTTGATAAGGTGCAACAAGAATTACCTAGACAAATGGATGGAACTAGAATAGTCAAGGTCAAATTGAAACAAAAACTAGAGTACGAAAATGCATATGCACAAGGAAATGTTAGACCTTCTTGTGTAATGGTTGCTTTGAAAAGTTAATCAAATACACCATTGTATAGAAAATAGAATATCTCTATAAAAAAAGATTGGGATGCTCTAATTTTTACAAAAAAATAACCCATGGATACATATATTGAACTAGAAACAAAAATGAATGACGATATGACTAAACTTGATGAAGATCTAAAAATGGAATGGCGAATGCAGGAGGGAGCACAGGAGCGACTGGATGTTAGGAAAGGCGACCAATAGTCAGTAGATAGCAGTTGCAATCACAAGAAGAAAAATTCTAGCAGTACTACCATGACAGGGGAATAGTAGTTCATAGCTGGCAACAACATGGCAGAGGGCATCAATTATAGCCGCAGAGACAAAAATTTGAGTAGTTTTACCACAAAAATGGATTACATCATTCAAAAGCACCCCCATTTGTGCGAAATGATATTGCTCGTATATTTTCTTCCACGCCTATGGTTCAACTTGTTCAATCTGATCATTGCAACATTCACTTTCAGAGATTCCCTTTTGTGAAAAGAAATTTGAACAAGAGTCTTTCAGATCACAAAGACTCTAAATCAATCTTTCATGGTAAAGCGTAGTCCAACCAGCTAAACCCTTTTTCCTAAATCCATGATTTCATGATCTCCGTTCCACGACAAAGCCTTTAGTGAAAGGCAACATGCAAGCTGATATAATGAGGCCCTGGCATGGTTCATCTACATTTGAAAAAGGTGAATCCTCCAAACAAAACCCTGATTGCGACACACATTTCCCATAATTTCAAAAAAAGTTTGGGCAGGAGAATACTTTTTTCAAAAATCTAGCTCAAGCACCTGAAGGGACAAACAGAGGATTGAATCATTTCACCAAGAGGAAGAAATCTGGTTGAGGTGGTAGAACTTTACACAGGGGTCATCAAAAGTAGCCCATTTTTTATATTTGTGAGGGTACCCCTCCCGGTTCTCCGGCACACATTCATGATCTTCCACCAAATACTCACAATAAGGATGCCAATACTGGGCATGAGGTTCCTTTTATTCTAGATTCATCCAGGCCCCCCTTCAATCCAAAAAATTCCACTCAAATATGGCAAAAGAAAAACTCAGGACAAGCATATTCTTTGCAAACCTCTAAGTGTGGGCCAAATCATCTGAAGGTCACTTTACCGGGTCATTTTCTGCAACACTCTATTGGCCTCCTTTGTCAATATGCTCTTATAGGTAAGTTTGCTTCAACTTCCTTGTCATTTTCTGTCATTAAGGAATGGACATTTTCTTCTTGGTCCGGTTTAAAGGATATTTTCTTCATCGATCTAGAATCCAAGTACTTTGTTGCCATCTTTGAATCTAAAGAGGATAGGAATTTTTTTCATAAGCAAAATGGTTGGTTCTGTTAGGGTTTAGGTCTTTACACCATGATCTAGATTCCAAATTTTAATCCTCAGGACTCACTTATTTAGTTCTTTCCTCATTGGATCTCTTTTCCCCTTCTGCCACTTGAATACTGAGATCTTGGGATCATTAAAATTTTAGCTAACAAGTTGGGTATTTTCCTCAAGCATGACCTCATTCCCTTTGATTGTTCACACTTGGAAGCCAGAGTTTTCCTACTTATTGATAAGCGTAAACCTTTTCCTACTGCAATATCTCTCAAATCTCAGTGGGGCGACTGGTATCAGTCAATCAAGATTCAAGGTGAAGTCACAATTAATAAATTCCAACATAGACTTGGTCATTTCAACACCCAGTGCCAAGAATGAGGAAATGATGCTATGATAATCTATTCGAACCATTGCTTTGATTTGATGCGTTGTACTCAAAAACCTGAATTGTGTGATCAAGCCATTCAGTCAACCCTTGTGCACATTGATAAACATGAAGCTCGACCAATTGTGTAGGTTAATAGAATGTCAGGCTTAAAGTTTGTGCACATTCTCAACTAGATTATGCCACTCTTCCAATAGTTTTCTTTTGGAGAAAATTTATGTTTGCCACCGCTCCCTAATTCTTAGTTAATCTTGTTGTCATACTCAATTCCTCCAGCCATAGGGAAATTCTTGAATAGGATCTTTAGTCTTCCTATCTCTCTTCCTAGACAACTTTAATACTCCTTTTGTAGGGTGGAAGATTCGCCAAGTAGGAGATCAAATTATTTCAGAGATAGCCACTTCTATCATTTTTGGAATTGCAAGGGAAGAAGGTATTATCATTAATGATAACAAAACCTTGGTGATTGATAATTTGTTTAGAGAATTTTAGTACTAGAATAGTCAGGATCCTACTCGGCATTCTTATACAAAGATGATCACAGATAGGGGAGATGGTTCATCTATTGGTGCTCAAATAGAAATCACACATATTAATTCCAGTCACTGGTTGCACCATGACAAGTTAGAAATGTCTGACATTATACCTTATGAGGATTCTTTGGGATTGGAGAATTGTGTCTATCAACAAGTTTAGAAATCAACTGACAACTTACTCTCTCAAGTCTCCAATAATCTGTTTGAGGAAGATGCCCATTACTAGATAATCTGTTTGAGGAAGATGCCCATTACAGACATCTATGGATATTGAGCCCATTACTATTGGGCAGGCTTTTGATCATCAACAAACATTTTCAATTGTGCAAACTCCATCGCAAATCATTCATCTCCCCAATATGCCAAAGTCTAGAGGCAGACCGAAGGGTTCTAAGACTAGGACAGAAATAGCAGCTGGCATTCAAACTACACCAGATGATAGATTTGTTGTTACCAAAAGATTGACAAGCAGAACAAGATGTTCTCCTTGTCCACAATGAAGATAAACTCATGGAATGTCAGAGGCATTAATGCCTCTAACAAAAGACATAGGATCAAACAAACCGCTGATTCTATGTAGGCAAATATTGTCATGCTACAGGAGACCAAGCTTTCCCAGGACACATTTGAAAAAACCATTTCCAAATGTCATAAATGGAACTCATTGCATTCACCAGGATTGGGAGCCTCTGGAGGACTTGCAATATTATGGAATCCCCAAACCATTAATGGTCAGCTCATTCAACAGGAGAATAATTGGCAGATGTTGAAATTTTTTGCTTTTGATACTTCTTTTATTTTGGTCAATGTTTATGGCCCTACTTCAACACAGGACAAAGCTAGAGTTTGGGACAATATTACCCAGTTCATTCAGATTCAATATTCTTAGAATGTCATCCTTGGGGGAGACTTCAATGTAGTTTTGTCTCAGGTGGAGAAAATAGGGGGTATTGTTCCTCCCCTCAAAATTATACAAGATTTCAATCACTTTGTGGATGATAATAATCTTATGGATATCCATCTGACAAATGGGTCCTTTACCTGGACAAATAAGAGGTCTAGTTTTTCACATATTGTTGTTCACCTGGATAGGTTCCTCTTATCGCAAGATTGGAAACTTAAGAATATGGATATTACATCAGACATTCTCTCCTTGCCAGGCTCCGATCATTTCCCAATTTTAATAAGTATCACTCAAGCTGACAAAGGTAATGATATTCAATTCCATTCTTCTTTCAAGTTTGAAAGGATGTGGCTTTGCCACCCTTAATTTTTGCATCATATTAAAAAATGGTGGAAAAGTGCACCATATGTTATAGGAACTAGGATGCACCAATTTTCCATGAAACTAAAATTTGTTAAAATCCAAATTAGAAAATGGAATTAGCAAGTTTTCAAGAATGTCTTTACACAAAAAGAAGTCAAATAGAAATTAGAAGAAGTTTACAATAGTATCATACAGAATGGTATGAATGAAGACACCTATGAAAGATAGAAAAATCTTCAGTAGGAATGGGAAGAGTTGTGTAGTAGAGAGGAAGTCTACTGGAGACAAAAATCAAGAGAGCTTTGGCTTCAAGAAGGAGATAGAAACACAAAATATTTTCATGCATAAGATAAACAAAGGAGAGCTACTAAAACCATTTTTCAAATCGAAGATGCTACTTCAGGGAACCTCATTACAAATGCACATCTAATTCGTGAAGAAGGGGTAAATTTTTTTAAGAATCTTCTTGCACTTGCTACATCTCCTTCACCCACGGATTTAGAAGTCAATGAGATCCTAGAGTCCATACCAAATATGGTGTCACCTCAAGAAAATGCTATGTTGATGGCCCCTTTCTCCATCCAAGAAATTTGAAAGGTGGTCTTCTCTTTCCCCCCAGATAAAGCCCCAGGGCCAGATGGCTTTTTTGCTCTCTTTTACCAAAGCTGTTGGGATACTATTGGTTGGGATTTATTAGATGCAGTGGAGGAGTCAAGAAAGAATAAGAGTATGCTCAAATATTTCAGTACTATGAATATCTCAATAATTCCAAAAATCAAGGAACCAAAAACATTTGCTGACTTCAGACCAATTTCCTTATGTAATCTGACATATAAGATCATAACTAAGGCCATCTACTTAAGATTACAACATCTTATCCCATCTGTTATTTCTTCAGAGCAAGGAGGTTTTGTCCTAGGCTGAGAAACTATGGAAGGAGCTTTAGTGGCTCATGAGGTTCTTCATTCAATAAATTCTAATCAAGCATCAAACTTTGTGATCAAATTAAATATGATGAAAGCATATGATAGAGTTTGCTAGAAGTTCTTGTTTCAAGTATTAAATAAATTGGGATTTTCAAGAGGATGGTGTAAATGGATTAAGGCATGTATCTCAGGGGCTTGGTTTTCAGTCTTAGTAAATGGAAAGCCAACTGGCTTCTTTTCATCAACACAAGGAGTTAGACAGGGAGATCCATTATCCCCGGTACTTTTCATCATCATGGCTGAAGCATTCAGCAGAACTATCAAACATCAACATGAATTAGGTAAGTGGCATGGTGCACATATTTCTGGCACAAATATATCTGTCACTCACTCCCTATTTGTGGATGATACATTGTTATTTGGTTTGTCACAAGTCTAGGAGGCTTTCCAAATTAAGCATTCCTTACAACTTTATTCAGAAGTGTTAGGGCAGGCTATCAATGTGCAAAAGTCTAAAATATATATCTTTAATACTAATAAAGTGATATTTGATAAAATAGTTTAGATCTTAGGCTTTTCAGTGGATTTCCTACCATCCATATACTTAGGAATTCCATTCTTCATGGGATCAAATAAATCTAGCTATTGGTCTTTAGTGCTACAATGTATTCAGAGCAGAATTGTGGCTTGGAAAGCCAGATGGTTATCCCTGGTAGGCAGAATTCTTCTCATTAAATTAGTACTAGCAACAATTCCAAATTACTAGCTTGCAGTCCTAAATGCTCCTCCCAAAATCCTACATCAAATAAAAAAGCTAATTAGAGGTTTCCTTTGGACAGGTAATATGAACGAAGTAAGAAAAATTCCTCTTATATCCCTTCAAGACATGGCACATATACCGGCAGTTGGAGGAGCAGGTGTTCACAACTTAACAAAAATAAATGAAGCTTTTGGTGGAAAATTAATATGGAAAATGTACAGTAAACCTCAGTCCACATGGTGCAAGATTATGCAGCAGAAATATTTGGACAACAATGATCCTTCAAGAGTTTTATCTATTTCAGACCCTCCAAAAGGCTCTGTAATATGGGATTTTATGATGTCTTCACGAGATATTGTTCTAAAATATGTTACTTGGGAAATTAATAATGGTAATATGGTAAATTTCTAGAGAGATTCATGGAATGGTCAACCTCCCTTATCAAAAAGTACAATTTCTCAAGACATCATAGCTGTCTCAGAAAACCATTGGGGCACATAACTCAATCAATATGTAGCTGATGTCTGCATAATTTCAGGCAAAGTCACTTGGAAAAATCCAGATGAGTTACCATGTCAAACCAGGACAAAATTCAATTCAAAAAAATATTGGCCTCTCAACAAGTATTTATTTCGGGCTCTATAGATAAGTTACTTTGGGCACTAGCTAAAGATGGCAACTATACAGTTAAAGAGGGCTATAAAATATTGTAGCAAATTGGGTCAGATAAAGCACCATGTAGAGCATTCTCATTCTATTGGAACCATGTTGTGCTACCAAAGGTAGGTTGTTTTGCATGGCTTGTAATAAAGCATAGGATTTTGACAAGTGATAGGTTGAGCAGGTTACACATAGCCCCATCTTTTATTTGCTTATTTTGTAATACATGTGAAGAGACTGTGGATCATCTTCTTCTAACCTACCCATTTGCTAACCAATGCTAAAGCTTCATATTGAAGAAGTTAAATTACAGTGCACCACTTCAAGATAATATTTGAGATCTTTTTCAAGCATGGCCAGTTCTTTATCCAAACTCGTTGTTTGTAAACCTTTGGAAATGTGCCCCGACATTAGTTATTTGGGCCATTTGGTGGGAAAGAAACAAGTGAATTTTTAGGAAAGAGTCATCTCATATTGACAAAGTCTTGGAGAGTATTTAAATATCTATATCAGAAGTGACTAATGTGAATCTAAGAAGCTGCAAATATAATCCTATTGTTACTTCATGGGATTCTAAAGTGATTCAGGAATGGAGACAGCTAATCATCCCAAATGGTTGGCAGAGTAATAAGATTACATCTACATCAGTATCTCAGTCGGATGTGCATTGGAGACCTCCTTCTGAGGGATTCACGAAGCTTAACTTTGATGGGGCTTCCAGAGGAAACCCAAGAATATTAGGTTTGGGGGAGTGTATTCAAGACACTCAAGGAAAAGTAGTTTCTATTACCACATCCCCTTTGCCTGCTAGCACTAATAACATGGTGGAAGTTCAAGCTCTACTTGCAGGCCTCATTCTAGCTAAACATGGCAATTATCAATTGCTACATATCGAAGGTGATTCCTCAGTCATTACAAATGCATGTATTCATAGAAAATCATACTCGTGGAAACTAAAATATATTTTAAGTCAAGTTTGGAGGCTTTTAGATGAGTGTCATGATGTGTGTATTTCACACATGTTGCGGGAAGGTAACCAGGTCATAGATTATCTTTCAAACTTGGGGTGTGATGGGTTGGATTTTTCATCATTAAACCCAACATCTATGATTGAAAACCATGGAGAGCTTAAAAGGTTAATTGAAGTAGATAAGGATGTATGTCGTCATTTAAATCATTAAATTGAGAATGATAAGGAAATGATTGCACCTACCATATGAATTTAAAGAAATAGGGTTCATCTTTTTGGCCATCGTCATTACCTTGTGTGAAATATTTCATCACTAATATGTGGGATTGGAAGTACATTTTGCAGGCAAATGACAGGACATTTTCCATGCACTATTCACATGGCTTCCCAGGTGTGAAAGAAAATGTTTATTGCCACTTCATTATGGGAATATACGGATTGGGATTTTTCATATCTTCTTATAATTATCAATTACTAAGACTACATCTTCAGGCTATATAACAGGATACAACTTGCATCTTGAATTCAAGTTGTGAAAATGTTGAAGATGATAGATGTCTCTACCTTGTGTGAATCCTCCCACAAACAGCATCGGGTGATACTGCTGAAGAACTATCGCATTTGGATCCCACCAAGTCTTGAGGAAATTGTGTTACCGGTTCAAGTGGATGACTCGGTCTTGGATATGATGTTTATCATACATTCTCCCTCAATTCGATAGGCTATCGGGCAAGTAATTGGTGAATAATTCCTAGTCTCTTTCGCAATGCATTTCCTATATCCTTCAAACATGGTTTCCATTTTCCTTTCCAATGCTATGGACATAATGCAATCTCCTCAGCTCCTTCAGTCACTGGCTTCCAAGGTAATCTGGCCGTAGTTAATTGCTGATAATAAACTAAATGTGGCTAAGCAAAATTATGATCTTTGTAGAGGGTTGGCATTGGTGGGAAGCTTGTTTTCTCACTCATAGCTGCTCCAAAAGCACGAAGCCCTGGTCACATACGAAGCCCTGAAAAAAGCAGTAGAAAAATGTAGCTCCTCCCACATTAAAGCTGCATTATAGGTCACTGCTCATGCTCTTGGTTTTCAGTTGGAGGATAGAGTGAGGAAAGTTGGGTATGCGTTATTGGACCTGCTAAGATTTTCAAATACTCCTCAAATTTAGGGATCGCATCAGGCACCATCAATTCAATCAATTGTAAGGGGGACTGAGTGGAATGCTTGGCTATCTCTGACTTCCTCCCAACTGCAGTCTCCTCATGATATTGAACAAGCTGGGTCAGGTTGGCCTCCCAAAAAACTAGTGGACGAGTGTGTTGGTTGGGGCTCAGCGGTGTCTTCTTAGTGTGATCATGGTTGGGGTATGGCTTTAGACCATTATTGGATTTCAAGTGATCAGGGTGTCTCAGGATATGGGCAGCTCGAAGCTAGGACTGAAGTTAATCCTAAGTCATGCAGTGGTTCTCGAGATTGTGACGTCATGGAGGAGTGAGTAGTGGAGCTGAATTTTTTGGGTTTTTTTTGATGTTTTGATTATCTAGTGATAATCCATTTTCCCAAGTGATTTTGTAATTTAGATGCGTAGTAATGGGAGGTAGCCTATACTCCATAATGTATACATGCTACGTAGTCATCCTCGTTTGAAATTGTAATTATTCAACATTTTGATTATGTATTAAAGCGACGATTCTGGGTTTTCTTTGATTCTTTCCCGATTGAGCTATTTTTGAATCAATTTTTTATATAAAATATTATAGTGGCTTGCCCACTTTTGCTTAAAAAAAAAAACCTTGATGAAGATCTAATAGCTGAATTACTCATTCATTGGTTCAATGACCCATATTCAATGAAAGACCTTGATACAACTAAAATTGAAATTGCACCCTCATAAGGGTTTAAGCCTCTTGGCATATTTCAAGACACCTACTCAGAAGAAATGTACTTTACAACTCTATTTTATGGATTCACACGAGCAATTGACATTACAAAGATTTTATCCTTCCAAAAAATAGCTAAATGGGAGCTCATGCATAAAGATAATGACTTTGCAACACACATAACACATATTTTATTCAAATTCGTTAAAGTTATTATTCAACACATATCATCACTCACATGGTTTTGCATAAGAAAACTTGAACTAAAAGGTAAAAAGTTGCTAGCAAAAGATGTTTGTTGTCCTGCAAATTTGGAGAAAATATTAAGATTTCCATTAGGCTTTAGATCAGTAAGGAGCATTCGTGCATCTCTAGACTCTTTAGAAAACACAAGGAAAAATATTTTTGCAATGATAAGTGTATGCACCCTAAAATGGTCGCCTAGACTTTGGACCCCATTTCTGCAATTTATCAATCCTGAATCATTTTGATCAATAATCAATATTTTCAACATTATTAAATCTTAATTTTGATCATATATTGGATTTTTATCCTATGGGCTAATCATTTATCCTAAGTCTTTATTTGATTAAAAGGAATAATTCCTCCCCTTTTGATTAAATAAAAAGCCCCACTTTTCCTCTTATCCTAAGTTGCACAAATAAAGTATTATTCATATTTTATAAAAAGGAGAAAAGCACTTTTTGTCTCATATGGACATAAAGTCAACTCTTATTTTCTTATTGGAGGATATGTGTGCACATGGATTGCTCCTCTTTCAAGCTCCACCGCTGATTAAAACCTTTTGCCTCTTAATCTCCATGGTCTATTTCTCCTCATTTCCTATAAAAGGAGAGCTCTCTCCTTCATTTGCATATACCATATTTTTATGCTAATGTTATGCTGCAAGTTTTAGGTGCATTTGGAGCTTTTGAAGATATTGAAGACTTGCTTCATTTCATTACATCATTTAGTTGCATATTTCTTTTGCTTAGTTTGCATAATCATGGCATATTAGCTTAGTTTCCTTTTTTGCAATAGATTTAACTCACATAGTCTAAATAGGAGGCATTGTAACACTTGCTATTTCCTTTCATAGATTAGTTGCATTGTACTTTCCTTTCATAGCTTAGATTGCATTCTCATTTAGATTTGCATTATATTTCCATAGTGATTCTTGAGGATATTGGCACTCTTGCCCTTGTCCTCACTTGAATCTCTCATTGTGTGGTTGACTAGCAAGGTCACAAGCTTGTAGCTCTAGCTGAGAGCAAACACATCATAGTCCCTTGCAACTCCATGCATAGAGAGCTATGAGCCACTTTGTGAGGCCTCATTCTTGAGCAACCTTGCATGTAATGATTCATAGAAGTGCACCATTTTAGTGTGTACATTTTTGGCGCCCACCGTGGGGCAGAGTAGATAGGCTTTGTCCTTTATTTCATTTGCATTTTCATCATTTTTCAGATTATTTTTCAGAAATTTTGCAGTTCTGGTTTTCTGTCTCAGAATATCGCGCGATACTTCTCAGTATATCGCGCGATATACCTTTATATAGCGGTGCGATACTTCGCGCTTGCTACAAATATCACCTGCCTTGAAGAGAAATATCGCGTGATAGTTCGCCCTTTACGGACTATCGCCTGACCTGCCTGGAGTATATCGCCCACCAGTACTGAGGTATATCGCCTGGCATAAGGTGAAATATCGCGCAGACTAAAAAGTATCGCCCCAGTATAGTGTGAAGTATCACGTGATACTGGTGTCTAGACTATGTCTGTACCCGACAGTGAGTTGTTTTTGAGCTATTTTATCTATCTTGCAACTTTCGGGTTGCTAGCGGGTGCCCATTTTTTTTGAAATTTTGCAAATGGTATCAAAAGTTTAAGTGTGATATATCGTTGGAAAGGTCTTTCCGAGCCTAATCCAACCATGATGGTTTCATTTTCAGATTTTATCATTTGATCAGTTATTTTTGCAGATTATCTAATTTTTCATGTACTAATCATTGGTAGATTTTGGATTTTGCTTCTCGTAACTCTTGTTGGTCTAACAAGTTGTGGTTGTAGGTGCCTCTTGCTTGAATATTTTGTCAAAATCGCATGTCAAAGAGGGCTACTAATAGTTTTTGTAGGGCTGCCCAAGCATAAAAACAAAAAAAAAATCTTGCTTGTTTATTTGCTTTCCTTTTAAGTGTGGCAAAAACTAGTTGTTTCATTTATTAGGCACTTAAGATCTTGTTGTAGGAATTCTTGGGTGGTAGGAGAAGTATGCTCTTCACCATTTTGGTGAACCAAAAAATCTTGACCCATCTTTGAATTTTGAAAACAAGAGGGTAAATGAACTTTGCTTGGTGTGTTTGGGAGAGATTCTTGAGATAGGGGAGTATGCTCTTCACCCTTGTGGTGAACCAAAAACCTTGAACCTCAAGAGTTGATCCACTTTTTGTTTAGTTGTTAGAATCCTTTAGCGGGCCTACTCTTGAGCAATCAAGAGGAACAACCCAAGTGGGGACAAGCTAATACCGAGCTATTTCAACCCACTATAATCTCAAGGCTATCAAGGACACAAAACCTTGGTAGACATAACACTTGTCTTTGCTTGATGTGAGTAGCTCATGGGATTGCGACCATGGGGAAAGCATTGAGCAAGAATGCTTAAGGTACTCTTGAGGCCGCGAGGTCCTAGTCCTTCATGAGGAGCAAGAGGGGTGTTATGAACGGAAGCCCTAGAACCATAGGTTAGAGGCCACCTTATTTAGCCGCTTATCTTCTTAGTGCAAGGATTGATCCAAGTGGACTAACCCGGATCACCCCAAGATACTCACCATATGTGTCCCTTTGGTTGTGTTGTTTGACACTTCCACGACAAAGCCAATATCTCTTGTGGGCAACCACTTGGTGTGAGGAAAGGGGGGCATCAAGTTGTGGGCTAAGTTGGTAAGTAATGAGCCTTGTCCTTCTAGGTAGTAATTGCTTGAATTGTCTTCGATTGTGCTATACTAGTGTAAACGTTCTCACATACAAACAATCGGTAGCTTCCATAGGGTGCAATTTTATTTTTGATATCACAAGTGCTTGTCTTGGCAAGGTTGCTTTTGCCCTTGTTTCAAGTGTTTGAAGACATGTTTGATCCCCTACTGTTTGCAAACCTATCCAATTGCTGTTGAATTTGTGATCGAAATCAGACATTTTCACCCTCAGATTTGAAAACTTGAAATTAGACTTTAAAAACTCAAAATTTTGCACAAATTGGTCAAGATCAACATCAGTATCACATTAGCCAAAGAGAAATATCGCATTAGAAGGTTGTTCTTGGTGAGAAAGTTTATCTCTAGAATTGTGAGCTACATTCTTGGGAAATTCTTGTACTCTTATTGTCCAAATAATTTTCATTTAATCTCAATTTCAATTATATTTTGGCCTAGCCCAACCTCCTGGTTCAAAAGTGCAAGGGTAGTCACCCTTTGATTTGAAGCACCTCTTTGACAGTGTTGGTAAAGCCCCTTCTTCTATCTTTTCATTTCTCTTTGGACAATAGAGAACTTTGATTATCCTAGTTTGGTGTTGACATTTTGTGAGGTCATCCTATTACCAAAGGTCTTCTATTTTCAGTCTTCCTTGGTCAGTCCAGATCTCAGATCCTAGGTGTTGTCATGTTGCTCAACATCTCAATGAACGTTATGGTATCAATTGCACAAGATGACTCTTAGTCTTCTTCTTTCCTCTCCATTTCCCATGTTCTTCTGAAGTCTTCTACTCCCATGGGAAATTCTTCTTCTTCTTCTTAATTCTTTTCCTCTTATTATCTAGTCTACACTCTTCTATTCATTTCTTCCATGCTTGATTACTTCTCTTCTACAACCATGAATCTTGACTATCTAACTTTGGAACCTTTATTAAGAATAGATGATCTTGAGCTCATTGACATATTTGAAAAGTGTTGTTCCTCCAAAATTCTCATGAGTGATGAATTTATAGCAGAAATAAAAGAAAAGATGTTTAAATTAGATGCCTTTGCTAGAATCATAAACATGATCATATCACAATCTTCTTCTTCCAAACATTCATCATCATCTAAATCTTCTCATTATTCTTCACCTTATAAGTCTTATCATGACTCTTCCAGACATCATTCACATTCTTCATCTCCTAAGTCTTATCATGATTCTTCTAAACACTATTCACATTCTTCATCTTCCAAATCTT
Organism: Chamaecyparis obtusa; assembly: GCA_027943335.1. Classification (NCBI taxonomy): domain Eukaryota; kingdom Viridiplantae; phylum Streptophyta; class Pinopsida; order Cupressales; family Cupressaceae; genus Chamaecyparis; species Chamaecyparis obtusa. The sequence goes on along the minus strand of BSBK01002490.1, from coordinate 1,335,018 downwards.
ATCATGACTCTTCTAAACATCATTCGAATTCCTCATTATCCAAGTATTCTTCTTCCACGAGGTCTTCATTTTCCTCTTCTACTTCTCCCAAGAGTCTTACTTCTCTTCAGAAGACATACCATAAAGAGCAATGTGATAGTCTTTGTGATGTCTCTTCCACAAAGAGTGACACACCTACCTTTGATGACTATGATGACTATGATGATGGACAATTTAGCAATACTTATGACACCTATGTTCCTAAGAGTCCTCCTCGTCGTGTGCTTAGGCTTACTAAAGGGTCATCCTATTGGATAGATTGTGATGGTGATCCCTATGATTCTGATTTTGAGAGAAATTATGATATTTGTTGTGAACAATATGATACATCTACTTATTGAGGAAGAGAAAGCTTTTCGTGCTGATTATAAATGTAGATACTATGAGCATCTCTCCTCTAAAAACTCTCAAGCTGAAAATAAAGATCTTACTCTCAAGCAAAATCATATTAATGTTGAACCTTTGTCTTGTGATGGTTCCCTTCCATCCACCACTTCCTCCAATACCCACACACTTCCTAAAGCTTCTGAATCATCGAAATCTTTCACAAATCCTTCATCCAACAAAGATCCTAAGACTTTCCATGCGGTTCCCTATAGTTATCCTCAAGGGCCACCTCTTAAAGAAACTCAAGCTAACCTTCACTTGGCTGCAAATACTTTCAATAATGCTAAACCTAAAGAGCCTAAGCCTTTATGCGCTATAATGCCTACTTCAGCTGGTCCTTCACCACCTCTTCCAAAGTCTTCCATACAATCCCAACATGCTTCCTTGTCCTTAGAAGTGGCTCCATGTCAAGAGGACTCTAAAAATGATAAAGAAAAGAACATAAAAAATATCAAGATCAAGAACCCTCCATGTCATCCAATCCTTTTCATGATGTCTTTGATCTGCTTCATGGTTCTTTTGATCCTCTATGCTCTTTCGCATTCATTCCACCATCTCCTAAGCAAGATCAAGCTACTACTTACACTATTGAGCTTATTAACAATCAAAATAACCTTACTACACTTGCGCTTTCCAAAGATGATGTTTCCATTAAGGTTATTAAAAATGGTGTTGTTACTTCTGATGTTAAGCCTATTGAAAATCAAGAAAAAAATGATGCGCTTATGCTATCTGCTAGGATTAACAAGGCAGAAATAACAATTATGTGCAAATATAACTAATATCAAAAAATAACAAACCACACAGAATAGAACACAAGACACACAGATTTAACGTGGTTCACCCAATCCCTGGGCTACGTCCACCAACAGCGAGTCCAATATTATTATTATCCAGTGATTACAACCTGATTACAATCCGTAATCCCTTACAGCCCAATTCTGTCGCAAGTACTAAAATCATACATCATGAAAAATCCCTAACCCTAAGCCATATTATACAATATTTTTCCGCTTTAGGGTTAGAATGAGTTATAAGTAGTCGGCCTCAAAAAAATTTTCCTCGGGGGTTGCACCCCCGAACCCCTGCTCTTGGGGGCTGCCACCCCCAAACCCTCGCTCGAGGCCCAGCCCGGCCCCAAACCCCAGCGAGGTCGGGAGGAAAAGTGTACAGTACTTTCCTGATTAGTCACCACAAACTAACAATCTCCCACTTGGTGACTGATCAGTATCCACACTATACTAAAAAACCTCCCACTTGGAGACTGATCCTGTAGCAATACCGCTACCCACATGAGGCTCCCACTGGATTGAACCAACTTGGACTCAGTTGTTCCTTTATTTTGTTCAGTCTAAAAGACCAACTGAAGCTGAACATGAGTTAAACTTCTCCCTTGTTACTACCTTTGTAAACATATCTGCTGGATTATCATCAGTATGAATCTTTTCCAGCCTTAACTGTCCATCATCCAAAACTGACCGAATGAAATGGTACCGCAACTGTATGTGTTTTGTCTTTGAATGCAAAGCAGAATTCTTTGCAAGATGAATGGCACTTTGGCTATCTATATGTAGAAAATTATCCTTTTGTGGATGTCCCAATTCTTCCATGAAGAATTGAAGCCATATCATCTCCTTGGCTTTCTCTGTAGCAGTAACATACTCTGCCTCTGTAGTGGATAAAGCAACCACCTTTTGTAGTCGAAAAATCTAACTCACTGCTGTCCCACCAACAGTAAATATATAACCTGTAGTACTCCACCTACTATCTATATGTCCTGCCAAATCTGAGTCAACATAGCCTTGTACAGTAGTAGTAGAACCCCCAAAGTGTAAACACTTACTGGATGTGCCTCTCAAATATCTAAGAATCCATTTGACTGCATTCCAATGCTCAATACCAGGGTTACTCATATAACGGCTAACGACTCCCACTGCGTGTGCAATATCTAGCCTAGTACATACCATAGCATACATTAAGCTCCCTACAGCTGAAGCATAAGGTACCTTAGATATTTTAGTCTCTTCTTCTGGTGTCTTGGGACACATATCCTTAGTCAATTTCAAATGACCAGGCAAAGGCGTGCTGACAGCTTTGGCATTTTCCATAGAGAAACGTTGCAACACCTTCTCAATATAATCAGCCTAAGATAGAGACAATTTCCTATTTTTCCTATCTCTACAAATTTTCATACCAAGGATTTGTTTTGCTGCCCCCAAATCCTTCATAGCAAAAGATTTTGCTAACTGTTGTTTCAACCCCTTAATGTGATTCATGTTAGACCCAGCTACAAGCATATCATCAACATATAAACATAAAATAATGTAGCTGTCATCATCCAACCTCTTAAAATAAACACAATGGTCAGAATGACACTGACTATATCCATGCCCATTCATAAAAGTGTCAAATTTAATATACCATTGCCGAGGTGCTTGCTTCAAGCCATATAAACTTTTCTGCAATCTGCACACCAAATTCTCCTTACCCTTGACCTCAAATCCTTGTGGCTGAACCATATATATTTCTTCATCCAAATCACCATGAAGAAAAGCTATTTTAACATCAAGCTGCTCTAAATGCAAATCTTCAGTAGCCACAATACTTAAAACAGTACGAATAGAAGTCATTTTAACAACTGGAGAAAATATCTCATCAAAATCAATACCATGTTTCTGTGCAAATCCTTTTACGACTAATCTGGCTTTAAATCTTTTCATACCTCCATCCTCTTCTTTTATCCTGTAAACCCATTTATTTTGTAAAGCCCTTTTACCTACAGGTAACTTACATAAATCCCATGTCTGATTTTTCAGCAAAGAGTCCATTTCATCTATCATTGCAGACTCCCACTGAAGCTTTGTATCCACCTGCATAGCTTCATTATAACATTCAGGTTCACCAGCATCTGTTAACAAAATAGAATACAAAGATGGAGAAAATCTTTCTGGAGGTCTACTTAGCCTTGTTGACCGTCTAACACTCACTGGGGTGTGTGGTATTTGTTGTTGCTGTTGTTGCGGAGCATAAGGAACTATTGGAACGTGAACTTGTGGAGTATCATCCAGTACTACATAGTCATTTTCTTTCTTCTCATGCTGCAGCAACAGATCTTTGTACAATACTTTCTCATTGAATATGACATCCCGACTTCTTACAATTTTATGATTTTCAAAATCCCAAAGCCTATAACCAAATTCATCAATGCCATACCCAACAAATACGCATTTCTTTGACTTAGCTTCCAGCTTGGTTCTATTTTTAGAATCTATAAGTGCAAAAGCTTCACAACCAAAGGTTTTGAGAAAAGAATAACTCACCTTCTTACCACTCCATGCTTCCTCTGGAATACCGCAGTCCAAAGGAGTAGAGGGGCCTCTATTGATTAAATAAATAGCAGTGTTCACTGCCTCTGCCCACATATTTTTGGGCAGCCTAGCATGCAACCTCATACTCCTTGCACGCTCCATTATTGTCCTGTTCATGCGTTCAGCCACTCCATTTTCTTATGGAGTCCTTGGTACAGTTTTCTACCTACGAATACCATTAGAGGAACAATATTCTTCAAATTATGTGCTGCAATACTCACCACCATTATCAGATCTGAGACATTTTAACTTTTTACCAGTCTCATTCTCAACCAAGCATTTCCATTTCTTAAAAGTTTGAAATACATCAGATTTCTGTCTAAGGAAATAAATCCATACTTTTCTTGTTGCATCATCTATAAATGTAACATAATACAAAGAGCCACCAAGGGAAGATACCTGAGCTGGTCCCCATACATCTGTATGCACAAGCTCTAATCTTTCATTTTTCTTTTCCTTCCCACTCTTCACAAAAATAACTCTCTTTTGTTTTCCATAAACACAACTTTCACAGAAATCCATATTGACACATTTCAGACCAGGTAAAACTTTCTTTGAATGAAGTAATTTCATACCTTTTTCACTCATGTGCCCGAGTCTGTTGTGCCACAGTGCTGTGTCAGAATCTACATCAACAGTTTGATGTTCTTCCTGATCAACTGCAGCCACTGTTCCTGAACATTCATTATCTTCTGAAACAATTAAAGTAGAAGGAACAATATGACCTGTACAAAGATATAAGGTGCCTACTTTCACACCTTTTGCTACTACTAAGGAACCTTTTGAAACCTTCCAATTTTTATCATTAAAAGTAACTGTGCAACCCTCATCACCCAGTTGCCCTGCTGAAATTAAATTCCTACTCAGCCTTGGAACATGTCTTACCTCTTGTAGTAGCCAATGATTCCCATTCTGCAACTTAATCTTAATTTTTCCCTTTCCAACAATCTAACAGGGTTCATTATCTCCCAAATAAACTAGCCCAAAATCCCCTTGGACATAATCAACAAAATAACTTCTATGGGGTGTAGCATGAAATGAAGCCCCAGAATCTAAAACCCATGAATCATCAATACTTTCTAAGGACAAGAGCAAAGCATCCTCCTCGGATTTGTTACTTACCACATTTGCCTCCTTGTTTCCATCATTTTTGTCTCCTTGATCTTTCTTCCGAGACCAACAATCTTTCTTCTTATGACCTGGTTTTCCACAGTACCATCAATCATTTGGCCCTTTAGATTCGGACCTCTTTCCCTTTGATTTTCCTCTTGATTTCCCACGATTTCCAAAGTTGTTTCCTCTATCTCTTGTTCTGCCTCTGCTTTCTGTGTTCAATACACTACCCGATGTGGATGCCCCTGAGCTTTTCCTACGAATTTCCTCACTCAATATAACACCAATAACATCATCATACTTTAGGGTATTAGAACCAGAAACAGAATTATTAACAGCCATTACCAAGCCATTCCAGCTTTCTGGCAAAGAACACAAAATCAAGAGAGCCCTAACCTCTTCATCAAAAGTAATTTTAACTGAGGTTAATTGACTTGTAACTATATTAAACTCATTCAAATGATCAGTAACTGATCCACCTTCTACCATTTTCATATTAAATAAACGCTTCATAAGAAATACCTTGTTTGAAGTTGAAGGCTTTTCATACAACTTCGCTAGGGTTTCCATCAGATCTTTAGCTATCTTTGCTTCAGTAATATTGAATGCCACCAATTGTGCCAGGCATAGATGAATACTCCCCAGTGCCTTCCTATCCAAAATATCCCAATCTTCCTGAGACATTGATTGCTCTTTCTTGGCTACTCCCTCTAATGGCCGCCATAAATCCTTCTGATAGAGATAATCCTCCATTTGCATCTTCCATAACTGGAAGTTCTGCCCATTAAACTTATCAACCTTCAGCCTACCCTCATCTGCCATTTCTCCCACTTAATCGAGAGACTCTCCCACTAACTCGTGAGACCTGCTTCAGAGAATAGATGAAAGAACGAATGAAATAACCTCGCTCTGATACCACTTGTTAGGATTAACAAGGCAGAAATAACAATTATGTGCAAATATAACTAATATCAAAAAATAACAAACCACACAGATTTAACGTGGTTCACCCAATCCCTGGGCTACGTCCACCAACAGCGAGTCCAATATTATTATTATCCAGTGATTACAACCTGATTACAATCCGTAATCCCTTACAGCCCAATTCTGCCGCAAGTACTAAAATCATACATCATGAAAAATCCCTAACCCTAAGCCATATTATACAATATTTTTCGCTTTAGGGTTAGAATGAGTTATAAGTAGTCTGCCCAAATAACTGAAAAGTAGTCAGCCTCAAAAAAATTTCCCTCGGGGGTTGCGCCCCCGAACCCCTGCTCTTGGGGGCTGCCACCCCCAAACCCCCGCTCGAGGCCCAGCCCGGCCCCGAACCCCGGTGAGGTCAGGAGGAAAAGTGTACAGTACTTTCCTGGATAGTACTTTCCTGATTAGTCACCACAAACTAACACTATCCAAAGCAACTTGTCAAGATCAAAGTCTTCCATCTTCTTGTTCTACCACTCCATGTTCACTTCCGCTTTCTGCTCTTCCTAAATCTTTGCAAGCTACGAATGATCCTATCAAACAAACTGCTCCTATTCAAGATGTGCATGATCTTGTTGAAAATCCTAATGTTCACTCTAAAGATGTTGATATCCTTGGTTGTGATATAGATGCTGATGAACTTATTGATTATCCTTTTGCATCTTCCACATCTATCCTTGGACCTCCTCCACCAATACTAAGGGCTTCATGTCTTCCTTCCATCTTGGGTCCTTATGTCTCTTCACTTTCCCCTCCTAATTATCCTAATTCGTCATCCATTTTGGATCCTTACATCCCTCCATCTCCTATCTTTCCTCAAGATCAACATAGATGCATACCCTTGAATCCCTTTCATCCACCCACCCATCTAAACCGGTCATATCCTCCTTCTTCTTCCACAAGTCCCAAGTCTTTTGAAAGTAAGTTGAATGTTCAAAACAAGAAAAAGAAGCAATACAAGAATCCATAAAAAAAAAGAAGATCACCATGTCTCCTCTAGTCGACATGGGGGCATAAAGTCGAAAGAGATATCTAAGAAGAAAACTACAAGACAAGTATGGGTTCCAAAATCCATCATTGAAGATATTCTCTCTCAGTCATCAAAAGGAAATGAAAAGCCTAAGGCTATATGGATTCCAAAGTCTCTCTTGAAAGAGTCTTATGTTGAGCAAAAAGTGAAGTTGACATTCAAGCTTCCAAAGGCTTCCACTTCATCTTTTTCCAAAAACATTCTTCCATTCCATGTGCCTAAACCCCAACCTTTGCTAAACATTTGCCATATTCCTTCTCGTATTCCTCCATTCACATTTGAGAATTATAACAAGCACACCAATCCTCTCTTCGAGGAGTCAGATAGCAATAATGAACCAGAATATGGTTCGCATTTGGACTAGAATATGGTTTATGTTTCCTCCATTTTTCCCATCACCCTTCAAGGTGTGTATTGATGTTGATCTCGCCTTCCTTTCCATCTACCTTTTCACAATCCTTCCATTCATTATCCTTCTACCTTCTATCATTTTTTTCTCATTTGCCTATTCCTCCTGCGTCTCCTTTTCCCTATTAGCATCTTTGAGCATATCATTTTGAATCCTTGGTATATCAATGTTTTATCCTTTCAAGGAGCATTATCTGAAAAGCTTGCCTTCTTCTAAAAAAAAGACAAAATTCAAAAAAATAGAAAAATGAAAAAAAGAAAAAAAAAATTAAAAAAAAAATTGAAAATGTGCCATGGTGAAAACCTGGAAACAGGCGCCTTGGTAGCAAAAGTAAAGAGAAATAAATTTATCCTATGGTGAAAACCACTCCCTTGTCGCGCCTTGGATAAGTACCATGATGAAAACCTGGCAATCAGGCGTCATGCGTAGTTCTTCTACATGTTTCATCCATTCCATCTTTGATCTTGGCAATGTTGACCTATACACGAACATTTGGCTATCTTGTGAGCTATCTTCCGATGATCTTGCTTTCATTCCATTCATGTTTAGCCTTCATATTTATTTTCCTTCATTCATTCTAGCCTTTCGCTATCTTTTTCCCCTTTGGTCTTGATCTAATAAAAAAAGAGTAAAACACAATGCTATGAAGTCTCTTGACATGTCTACTCCTTTGGACTGCATCCTTTCTTTCTTTTTCATTACACTTTTGAGGCTTATCCTATGCTAGCCTCTCATTGCTTGTCCAAATGCGCTTTACATGACAACAATTTTTCCCTAGCTTGGGTACTCTTGAGGAGTTTGACCTTGAGGATTTCTTCCCTTCACTCTCCTTCATTCTCATGTCTTCCATCTCATTCACCGGTTTGCTTATCCATCTTGTCCCTCACCTTCCTAGACATTGGGACTACACGATGTGAACTTGCTTAAAGAGTCTGATGCCCATTTCTATTTGGGGGCATCCTTTGTACATATTTTATGATCCTGAAAAAATACCAAAAAAATTGATATATGATGCTGAAAAAAATCTTAAAAAGCATAAAAAGTCTTGAAAAAATACAAAAAAAATTAAAAAAATTCAGAAATCCAAAAATAAAAAATAAAAAAAAATGAAAAAAATGAAAAAAAGATTCCAAGTGGTGAAAACCTGGAAACAGGCGCTACTTGCGGCCTTTGCACCCCTATTTGTTAGCATGCGTCCTCGACCCTTAGCCACTTCCCATCATGCCTTGACCTTATTTGGCTTAGTCTGGAATTGGTCTTTATCTTTGTCTAGGGGGCATAACTGTTAGCATAGGTCCTTTAGGTGCGTTTGTCTCTTGGGGCATTTCACAACAGGTGTTTTTCAACACCACCCCAAACAGTGTTTTTCAATACTACCCTTGCGTCGAGTGTTTCTTAACACTTATCAGATGTCTTTCCCAATAGTCTAAGTATGATGCGATATTTCTCATTAGCAGATGTGATAACCAGAGTCTAACTCTATGACCAACACACACGAACTTAAACAATCAACTCGCTTGAGATATGTTGACTTTATTTTTCTTTGTGTGTTGTCTATGAGGATTTATTTGATGAGTGGTCTCTCCCTGAAAAGTTTTCGATGATGCATAGCTAGAAGACTGAGGGAATGAGAACATGTTTTATTTCTTTATCTGCTTGTGGGTATATTTCGTTGATCCTAATTGCCATGAGCATTTATTCTGGTCCTACTTGACACTATGGATTGACAAGGTATTATCCTTGACTATTTTGCGAGTGCATGCTTCTAGTTATCCTGACTTTCATGTGTCTTGATACAAGCATAATCTCGCCATATCAAACTTAGGTGATCTCACTGCATTAGTCATCTTGACCTATATGTCTTTGATGCCTAGGTGGGATTCCCACATTTCTATCTGATAAAGATCATATTCATATCCACATAGTTATGCTAGTGTGCATTGTATGATCTTACGACGCTACCAATAACACTCGATGATGATAATTAGATGTCTATAAGCGTTGTGACCTTGCAAGTCAACCACTTTCATAGTAGCTTGCATTTTTAGGGTCATGTTAGATTAGTTTTGCACTTTGCATATGGAGAGAGCTCTCCTTTTTATCATCTACAGACTAGTTGGTCAACTGTGCTCATTTTCTGATTCTTCTTGATCATATTTTTCATTTCTGATCTTTCATATCACATGATTTTCTATCCATTTTCGGACTCGAAATTGAAATCCAAGTCACGTTTCAAAAATTTTCCCCCTTCTTCTGAGCATTTGACTAACCTTTTGAGGCATAATTCTTTAATTTTCGGTGGAAATTCTTCCTTCCACGTCTCTCATATTTTCTAGTCTTTCATTCACCCCTTTCGCTTCCTCTCTCTGAGGTTTGACTTAATCTTTATCTTATATCTTTTTCAGTCAAACCTCGTCAACCTGGGGCATATCTTCACTATTTGATGGTTATCTTATCATGCTCCATCCTTCGATTATGATTTATTGTGACTTGATCAAGTTTATCAATTTGTTCTTCTCCTCTATCTAATTTTGATTTCGATTCTGAGGGGGCAGTACCTATCAACTTTAATCTTTGATTCAGCTTTATCATTTAGCTCAGCTTGAGATTCTTATTTTTAGACTTGATTATCACCTAGCAGCGACGGTGGTGATTTTGTCTTTCAATTTTTATCTCCTATTTTTCATACTTGATTATTGCCTAGCAGCGACAGTGGTAGTTTTGTCTAAAGCTTGATTTGCACCTAGCAGCGACAGTGTTGGTCTTGTCTTTCAACTTTTGCTTATGCTTGTCTTGATGTGTTCCCAAAATGAACACACATCTGGGTTGTTTTGTGATCCCAAATCGATCTCACATTTCAATTTTTCTTTGATTGCATGTGATCCCAAATCGATCTCACATTAGTCAAAGAGGGGCAAATGTATGCACCCTAAAATGGTCGCCTAGACTTTGGACCCCATTTCTGCAATTTATCAATCCTGAATCATTTTGATCAATAATCAATATTTTCAACATTATTAAATCTTAATTTCGATCATATATTGGATTTTTATCCTATGGGCTAATCATTTATCCTAAGTCTTTATTTGATTAAAAGGAATAATTCTTCCCCTTTTGATTAAATAAAAAGCCCCACTTTTCCTCTTATCCTAAGTTGCACAAATAAAGTATTATTCATATTTTATAAAAAGGAGAAAAACACTTTTTGTCTCATATGGACATAAAGTCAACTCTTATTTTTCTATTGGAGGATATGTGTGCACATGGATTGCTCCTCTTTCAAGCTCCACCGCTGATTAAGACCTTTTGCCTCTTAATCTCCATGGTCCATTTCTCCTCATTTCCTATAAAAGGAGAGCTCTCTCCTTCATTTGCATATACCATATTTTTATGCTAATGTTATGCTACAGGTTTTAGGTGCATTTGGAGCTTTTGAAGATATTGAAGACTTTCTTTATTTCATTACATCATTTAGTTGCATATTTCTTTTGCTTAGTTTGCATAATCATGGCATATTAGCTTAGTTTCCTTTTTTGCAATAGATTTAACTCACATAGTCTAAATAGGAGGCATTGTAACACTTGCTATTTCCTTTCATAGATTAGTTGCATTGTACTTTCCTTTCATAGCTTAGATTGCATTCTCATTTAGATTTGCATTACATTTCCATAGTGATTCTTGAGGATATTGGCACTCTTGCCCTTGTCCTCACTTGAATCTCTCATTGTGTGGTTGACTAGCAAGGTCACAAGCTTGTAGCTCTAGCTGAGAGCAAACACATCATAGTCCCTTGCAACTCCATGCATAGAGAGCTATGAGCCGCTTTGTGAGGCCTCATTCTTGAGCAACCTTGCATGTAATGGTTCATAGAAGTGCACCATTTTAGTGTGTACAATAAGATAATTAGGACCTCCAACTTTCTTTGTGACATTGACAAGTGTTGAGCACTTTTGGCAGCCATTATGCAAAGCATTACAAGATATATCTTATAGGCAAGAACCCAAGCACAATGAAACTATAGAAGATCAAGATTTAGACTTTGAAATTAAGAAAAATCTAGTTCTTTGCAGTTGTTACTTGAATCATGGGGTCAATGCATTTTGTAAAATAATGCTAAAAAATAGTCAGCTATTTGGCAAAGTGTTGGACTACTACTTTGTCACTAAATTTCAAAACCAAGGAAATGAGCATGTGCATTTCATGTTATGGGTAGAAGACACACCAATATATAAAAAATGCAACAATAGTGATATAGAAAAGTTTGTAGATAAGTATATTTCATGCGACTCTTATTTTCTTGATACAGACCTTGTCAAGATGCATACACACCATCATACAAGGACATGTAAAAAATATAAAACCTCCAAGTGTCAATTTAGCTTTCCTTTGCCTCCCATGTGAAGGACAACAATACTAGAGCCCTTGCCAACTATTAATGGTACAATGAAATATAGAGCAAAAAAAATCTTCAAGAAATTGGAAAATAAACACTATATAAAGGAAATTATATTTGACAATTTCTAGGATGAATTCCAAATCAATGAAACTAATTACATTGCCATGCTACAATCCACATTATCTAGGAGAATTGTTATGTTGAAAACGCATCCAAATTATATTGGGGTAAATTCATTTACAAAACAAGTGTCATCTTTATGATATGCAAATATAGATGCACAATACATATTAGATGCATATGATGTTGCATCATATTGTTGCTCATATATGAAAAAATAAGATAGAACCATGTCTCTTGGATTTCATCAGTTGTGAAAACAATGCACTTATGCATATGATGACAAGACACATTTCATACGCAAGCTAGGATATGCACTACTTCACTATCAATAAATATCTACTCGTCAAGCTGTTCACATCATCTTGTTACTTCTACTACGTAAATGTTCAAGGAAAGCCATTTTCATCAATACTACCCCTTTATAGAGTAGAATCTTTATGTTAAAAAGCCCTAAGATATTAGCAAAATAAGAGGATAATTCAGAAAACATAATGTATGCATCTACAATAGAAAAGTACACACAACAACCAATTTTTTTTGAAAAATATCACTAGTTGAATACGCTTCTTTATACAGTAGCAACCCAATAAAGGTACAAAAAAAACAATAGCCACAAATTATACGCTATGTAAAATACAACCCACATATTGATCATGAGAATGATTGTAGAGAAAAACTTATGCTTTATGTGCCTTTTAGAATTAGTGAACAAACATTGTTAGTTGGTCATAAAACATGGAATGCAACATACAATGCAAACAAAACACAAATTACAGATATTGAAAAAATGTTCAATGCATAGATTGATTATAGGTGGGGTGACATTGAACAAGCTTCCACACATGCTGACATTGACAAATACCCAATAATGGACTTTGATCATGAAACTAAGCAAACCAAAGAACAAAATGTAATAGAAAAATATGACATTATAACTGATCTGATACATGAAAGAAATAGAAAGTTGACACATTCTACTTGCAACTCATTATTTTAAAAAATAGATAATCCTTTTTTGCTTAGTAACCATGAATACTTCATTCTACGAAGACAATTAAATATAGAACAAAAAACAATAATCAAGGATGTACTAATGACAAAGAGACTTGCACCGCAACAAACACTATACTTATTCTTGACAGGTGGAGCGGGGACAGGGAAGACCTTCATAGCTAAAGTGCTCTTTGAAGCTATGAATCAATTCTATAATAAACAACTAGAAAGTGACCTACTAAAGGCTAAAGGCATTATTGTTGCTTCCACAAGAAAAGTTGCATTTAATGTGGGTGGCAACACTGCACATTTCATATTCCATTTGCCATGAAATTCTTCAAAAATGTTGCCTTTCGACTCAAACATGCTTGACAACTTAAGAAAAAAATATGACCAATTACAAATTCTACTTATTGATGAAGTCTCATTGATTGGCTATACAATGCTATACAACATTGACAAAATATTATGTCAAATCAAACACACTCCAACTAAACCCTTCGGTAACCTAGATATCATATTTTGCGGTGAATTATACCGAGCACAACTAGTGTGTGATGCTTGGATATTCAAAGAACCAACAAAAAATACATAAAAAATACCATACACATCTTGGACTGATAGTGTTACATGTTTTGAACTACACACTGTCATCATACAAACAAACAAATATTTTATTTTCATACTCAATCATGCCAGGATTTATGAACAAACTGATGAAGATATCTCCTACTTGAATACAACATGCTATAAGCCTTCACCCAGTGACCCACAACTACCTTACTTGTTCCAAATAAATTTAGAAATCAATGAGCACAATAAGAAAATGTTAAACTACTTGCCTACTAAGCTATATGTATTAGAAGCCATCGACAAAAAAGACACACCCATTGACAATGATCGCTTTCAACTTGAAAAGACTTCATTGTCTGCCACAATCTTAGTTAAGCCATGAGTTTTGGTTGAGCTAATAACAAGCAATCTTGATACTCAAGATGGTATAGTCAATGGTGTTGATGGCATTTTCCAATGTCACACAACTGGACAAGAAGACATTGTTTGGATTCAATTTAATGACCCCACAGTCATAAAGTTGTGTCATCAAAGAATGCAAAGTTTATACACAACTTCTATTGTACCTTCTTCGACACCAATAATGAGAAATGTTAGAAAAGTCAAAACAAGTACAAAAATAGTCACATGGGCACAATTCCCTTTTGAACTTGCATGTGCAAGAACCGTCCATAGAGCACAAGGGCTAACAATGGATGCACTTTATTTTGACCCTTGCAAGCTCTATCAACATGGCCTTGCTTACATTGCTTTGTCACATGTACGAAACATTCAATCATTGTATTTACTGCACAAATTGGAATACCAAAAATTTAAAGTATCACAAAAAGTAAAAAAACAAAATGCAACGCCTACAAAAATTAGCACAATGATCACTAGATTACAACCTTTCTTATCCATCACCAAACCATTTCATCATATGCTCTTTGAACACACACAACTTTATACTGCATGCACAATAAATAGCTCATCATCAAGATTTTCTTTCTGCAACTGTACTTTGCCTCCAAGAAACAAGAAAGGAGAATCTTGAACACCTCATACTTTTAAATGAAAAATTCAATTTCTATCCCTCATCGAGTATTCATGGCCTACTAACATGTTGCACAAAAAAAACCACATTGCAAAAAATTGAAACTTTTGCAACAAAATACTTGGAATCAATAACAATGGACATATTATATCTACATACTGCTTTCTACATTACAAACTTGTATTCAACACCAAATGTACCAATTTATGATCTATTTAATATGTTGGAAAGCATCATCAACTCACAACCACCAAATTCCAAATTGATTATTTCAGGAGACTTCAACATTGATATGCTAAATTCAATAAAAGAAAAAACAACGCTCCTTGAATTTATACAACACCACAAACTATCTTTTGTTGTTGACAAACCAACAATAAATGCCAAAAGTATGTTGGATCAATTGTGGATACACAATATTGTTATTTCTCTCATCAACTTCATTGTACTAGACATCTATTGGACATACAACTTTGCAATAGCCCTACAACTGCAACTATAGTCCACAAACATGTAATTTTCTACTATATCTTACACACCATCTTTACTAGGTGACAACGATTGCTTACACAATGTAAAATCACTTTAAAAAGTGACCATTGCTTTAAAATTTGCTTGATGTTTACAGGTATAGAATAATTGCTTGCAAAAAAATAACTATACAATCATACTATTTATAAGGATCCTGCATAAGACATTATCAGCCTAAGCAATTACTTATAGGTAGTCTCTTTGACATTTGAGCCAAACCTAATATTCAACTCTTGTTTTTTGTAATTGAAGCATTTTTGGACTTCATTTTACAAGTTTACCTCCTTTCAGTTTGCAAATTTTGTAAAAATACATTTTGTTATATATTTATTATTTTCTATTTGTTTTTGTATTTTAGTTGCATACTATGGCTAGTGAATATATCAAAACAGAAGACACAATATTTGGAGATAATTTGAAATTAAAAAAATGTGCACACCTTGAAAATGAGTATTGTTATTTCACACTTCCCTTCTTATTATCATTCCTTAATTACAAATGTTTTGGTCTTATAAATTACATTACTAATATGCATACCACACAATTTGATGCCATTCCTTTGTAGTCCAAAAACAAACCTTTCTCATCAATACAACCTCATAGATAATCCAACTAATTCACACAACGATCAAGAGAAAAATAAGCAAGTGTCTTCTCAAATTCCAAAAATATAATTCTCACATTTCTGCAAACATTTCAATTTCTTTTCTTTGTAATATTGTACAATCTAAAACAATTTGGTTTGTTGCAAATCACAATTTGAAACAACTCATCCATCTAGCATAATTGACATATGCACAACACAATCTCCATTCATCTTTGAAGGTGATGCATTGGTTACATATGGCCATGCTTGCAAAAATAACTCAAAAACTGAACATAAAACATAAATCACACATGTAGATCTGATTGATAGAGATGGGCAAATGATTATAAAAACAAACATTACCAATAAATTGATTGATCCAATTTTTCCCCTTCTTTTGCCTGGTGCAAGTGTCTGATTAAACAAGTTCATAGTAAAGAAAAAATCACAATACGAAAGAGGAGACACTGATTATTGTCTACTGTTAAGTTCTCAAACAAAAATTCAAAAAATTGACAGATTTTACAAGCAACAAAGGCTGACACCTCATACAACCATCTCCTAATTGATATATTCACCAAACACCTATCTAATTGGGACCCTAGGTGTCTTTGTCACATATCATGATCAAGAACCAACACAATACCAAGTACATATAAGAGATGGTGAATTTCCATCTGATGTAACTACTGTAAGATACTTATAGTAAACATGAACACATTTTATATATAGCTTACATCTTACATTTCGTTCTCTACACTAATAAACATATTTATTGTTCTCGTAGCTAATAGTGCTAGAAACACACACAATTCCTTATGGTAACCTCCAAAAAATTCTTACTATAACAACAATGCCAAGATCAACATTTCTTCTTCTCAAGAATATTTTCCGCAGTGGAACATGAGAATCGGGTATCATTCGATCAAGCCTTTCCACTTTCATTGACACTCTCTATGATGAATGTAGCATTTCTTTTCTACAAACACTTGCTTTGTAAAATATCTAGGTAATAAAATAAACACTCAATGTTATAAAATATATTATCATTACCATACACTAAATTCAATAACCTTATGATTTCTCAACTAAAATATTTCTTCCATTAGAAGGTAACATGAACCTTGAAAATAAAGAATGTGCACATGTTGCCATACCAACCACATTGTCACCATCATACAATTTCCATGTGCTACACTCCAACCAGCAATACCGCTCACTACACCAAATGTGCGAAAACCATAATTTTTTAATATCAACCCTACTTATAATGCATAATTTAAACTGAAGATGTTGTTCTTGATTGTAACTTACACAATAAACTATTACAAGAAAAATTTCCAAAACTTACAAAAATACCTTTTGAAAATTAAAAAAAAACATCTACAACTGTCTACCTCATGCAGAAGTTTGAAATACAGGGAACCTTCAATCTTGCCATGAATAATTCCATTATTTCCATTGCAAAATAAGCCTATAGCATAAGCTTATAAACACCATTTTTCCCCATTTCTTCTACTTAAAAATATTATTATTTGTAACTAATATTCATGTCGAACTAATTATTGCATGTTGATTGCAGAGTGTCTAAAATAAGACTGTCGTTTACAAGAAGATTTTCTGCAACTACATGACACTCCTAAAGGTAATGTCAACTTATTTCACAAGCATTTTATCTCTTCAAATTCAATATATATACACTCATACTTTTTGGTACTTGTGCATTCAATTTCTACAATTACAAAAATAGTAAACATTTTTTCAGTTGGAATTGGTCTTTATGCAGTCACAGACTACAAGTTGATAGTTGTAATTCATAATTTGTTGTAATTTTTTATTTTATCCTATATTTGGCTCTATTGGGTACACTAGCTTTGCAGTTATTCAAGTTCCCTTCTTTTTTCTATGTGCTAAAGTATTCTTGGATTGCCATTAGCCATTCGACTGACTCCCCTTTGTTTCCTCTCTGCCTTTGCGAATCAAAGCTTTCCAAATGGATTAATCTTATAAATTATGTTAGCTAGCTATATTTAATGGATATCACAAATGTAATCCTGACAGTAGCCATGACATTGTCAAGCTAGGAAAAATCGGCAAGGATAACTAATTGACCTTATCACATAATCCACTGTCATTTCCTCTACTTTATGGCTGAAATTAAAATGCCCTAAAAAATTTGTCCATGGCACATAGAGTGGGCGTGGTTATGCCCACAATGTCCCTTCCAATCAAATGGTATGAAAATATTCAAGCGCATGTCTATGTATTCAAATTTTACATACTCCTCGACTGTATCAATCCATTTTGAAATGATGGATGCTCCTACATTGTGATCATAGGAAGCCCATTTTATGTGTGTTCATCTGCTATCATGCCTTCATTGAAACCACATTTCATAGAGGTATTTTATCAAATAGGTCACGCGCCTTGTTTACGCTTTCACATGTGTAAACACTCCTGGCAATATGTTTCTAATAAAATCTACCCAAAGATCCCATACATTGTCTTTCATCTTCTATTTTTTCACATAAAATTGACCATTTCCTTCTTTCAATTGATGTATAATTAGCTTGTTTATATGTCATTAGACAATTTTCTTATACTCGTAAAGTGCAACAAAGATTTGGAATGAATATTTCAAATTATACAATTCTTGGTGATAAAGGTTAAAACTTATCTATAGCTTCTCAAACACAATCAATAAATTTGAAAGCATGGAAATCACATTTCCAAGAAAAACTAATTGTGTATTAAAATAAATCTAGTTTCAACAATGTGAATCTGCAATCTTCAAATTTAGCGCATATAAAGTGTGCAAACATAATCCAACTGCTAAGGCTGCATATTTGTGAGATAACTTGCATGTAATTGAGGAACATACAAATTTACAACACAAATATTATTGTTAGTTATTTACAAATAAATTTCCCTAGCACCAATATGTACCACATTTACTCTATAGTTTAAAAAATTCAATATGTTTAAAAAGTTCAATATGCACCAATATGTTTAAAAAGTTCAATCTTACAAGTTTTCACATCCACACCTTGATTTTGAAGGCAATGCAAGGAGTATCTTCTTCCTTGGGCCTTAGATAAAAAAACATGCAAATATAAGAATTGCATGGAACAAATATAACAAAATGACCAAATGTAAAGTATTAACTATCAAAGAAACACAATTATCAATACCAAAATCTGTCAAAAACAAAATTAAGGAATGAAAAATTAAACTGTATTTATTAGCAACCACTCAAACCCAAACAAGTAATGTCATTCACTCTTCAAATTGACAATGATTTAATTATCTATACTTTCATTAAAAAAATGCGTTTAACAGAGGAAATCCAAAAAACATATATCTACAACTTGACTCTAATTAATTTATACAAGAATGAGGAAGATTTAGTTCAGATATGAGAACAATAGAAGGATGGATGGAACATTGAGGAATGATGACACTCATGAATATGGCCAAGTGTGGGCACTGACCAAGACATAGGACATAATGAGATACTAAAAACATCAGTAGAGAATATTACAGATACATAAGCAGGAGGACAGATGCCTAAATGGATTTACAACACAAAATGTTTTCCCCCTGTACTTTTATATTCTACACTTTGCAAAGTAGAAGCCCCTATATATGGAATGATATAAGCCAAGAATTGGTACAAGGAACAAAATTGACTAAATCTAGTTTATATGAATGCCAAATTTCTCTCTTAATAAGGATTGTCCCAGAGAGAATAAATAGACATATATTTTTATGTATGTACAAACTACAAACCCATGTATTGCTTGTAGATGTCTAGTAAACTCAGACGCTGATCTTATATAAGCATTGTCTTAATGAACTACAAGTGTGTGACTAGATTTGAGAACAAACTACATTTACATCATCAACATAATCAACATCATATAAAGGTGATGTGTAAATTTTATGGGCTCACATGGATTCAATGGTAGGCCCAACAACACTAGTGGAGCCAAGTCGATCCAAGTCTTTCAGAGATATGATTGTCGCTCATTTCAAGATTAGGATTTTGAATGATGGAATGCCTTTTCTTAAATACATTTGAAGGCATCTTATGAAGCAATTTTGGTTCTTTCCTTAGTTAAGTTCTTTAATGTAAACATCTTCAACTAGGCCAAAATGGATAGAACATCTTCCATTGACAGGAGAATCTGGAATTCTTCCTTGCAATTATTTTGTTTTAATTATCATGTTACATGCAAATTGCTTGAGTTATTTTGGATTATGGTGTACACAGAATAGGCACTAGACAAAATATCACAGTACAAGCCATGAAACGTGAGTAGATTTTACTAGCTAATTCTACATTTAAAGATAACATTGTATAAGCTGTTGCTATTTGGCTCATTAAAAAACCTTGTGGGAACTATGAATTGCAAACTTTCAGCCTCCACACTCACAAAAGTGCTAGTGGCTATCTAGCCATATATTCTATCACATCATATGGAGGATTTTTCAAGGAAAAAATCTAAGTGTCTCCTTCATATGGTGTGTTGAATATATATGGCTGGGTAGACGTGGCCATAACAACCAAAGTCCCCTGTCAAAACATCCCTATTAAAAATAGGAGCAACAATGGCCTCCTCAGGGTGTATCAAATAGTATAGGGGTGGTGGTGCTTCAACATGTGTTGTTGTTGGTGGAAAAAAGGTAAACAACTGGATCAATAGGTTAAACGGGTGCATGTTTCAACAAGGTAAACTAGCTCTGATGTTGTTGTTGGCTTAGTCTTTGCCTATGCTCTAGCTACTACCTCCTATGTTTATGTTTTACTTTCTTTTTCCTTTTCTTATGCTCCATCCACTATAAAAGGTAGGGCTGGATCAACGTATGCTTAAACATGTGCTTAATCTACTGTTGCTTATGAAAAAATAGGATCTACAGGTCCTATAGGTGCTTCTTCAATAGTAGAATCAACAACCTAATCACTTGCTTAATCTATTGGTGCTACCAAATCTTCTACTGCTTCAATATACATGGACTTTTGTCATGCACCATGAAATTTTTTGACACACTGTCAAATCTACTGTTAAATTTCTTGTGTAGTTTTAAAAAATGTGTTGTAAAATTTCGCAATTTCTCCAAAGGTATCTCTTCCATAAAAGTTTTCCAATACTCGTACTTTGTCTTGTATGTTTAGAAACACTACATTTAGAGTTACATATATTATAATAGCAATTTGAAGAATTAATGTCTCCTAAGATTTGAACTTTGTGCTTTGCATTTTGATTTAAAATTGCTACTGTACAATTTTTGTAGTGATTTTTATTTGTCTTTCTCTCCAGCCCCAATTATCATTGTTCATTTCTATGCTTTTGTAGATTCTAGTCTTTTTGTTTAGCACTACAGTTAAATTATTATATAAGTCTGATTTCTATTAACAAAATATAATCCATCGTTGTGACTTGTCTCAATTTTGTTGACATTGCAGATCTCTGAAAGCAAAACCTCATGACAATCAAGAATTTTACAAATAGTAGTTTTGCAGACTTTTGTAAATAGCAGTTCGGAACAATCAAGAACTACATAAAGCTATTCGAAACAAATACTTATCTAGCAACATGCTCATGAAAATTGAAATATATTATAAAAATAAATTAACAATTTTGTACTTGTGAACAAGTATTTTATCATTTCTATGCTTTTGAAAAACTTGTTATGAATTTTGTACTTTTCCCTCCTATTTATCAAAAAGAAATATGTTATCAATTTCCTTTTTATGTCTTCTACTTACTATCTTGCATTATGAACCCTTTACATTTTCATATGTACTACACATCATTTTGGTTTAAGAGACGGTGA
This sequence comes from Chamaecyparis obtusa, assembly GCA_027943335.1. NCBI lineage: Eukaryota > Viridiplantae > Streptophyta > Pinopsida > Cupressales > Cupressaceae > Chamaecyparis > Chamaecyparis obtusa. The sequence goes on along the minus strand of BSBK01002490.1, from coordinate 1,313,615 downwards.
AACTCTGTATCTTGAAAGGAATTAAATAGTGGATGGATGGTAATATTCCATCTCTACAGGAATTTAATAGTGCATGGTAAAATAGTAGCAAAAATATTCCTTAAAATTGACTCACTAACTAAAACATAAATATTTATTTTCAATTATCAACGATTACTTAGAAAAAACCACGAAAAAATTACACTGAAAAGCTCAATAGCACCAACAATGATAGAAGAATTTTTTTTTTGAATTTTTACAATGGTGTAGCAATAATACAAGTAATAAGTAGTGTAAAGTGGTATCCATAATAAGAATATAAAGGATTCCAATGATGATTTCAACTTATTTATTTTTACTTAATAGTGCTCTATTTATGCCAATTATTAAGAAATGTAAGCATTGTAGATAAGGGAGTCACTGAGGCATTTGAGGATGAATATTGTAGATTCATGATGGAAAGGTGGAGAGAAGTGATTTGGTTCATAGAAGACTATGAAAACCCTTCAATACAAATAAAGCGAACTCTTCACTTGGTTGAAATCTCTTCTTTTACGATCATATCATTTTTTAGTTGTTATGTTGTAATTGGCACCTACTGTTTTAGCTGTCTTTGTCCTACTTCAATTGGTGATTGGATTGGGATTCTCTTTTGATTTACAATCAACTTTATTGAGAGTGACTTAAAAAAAATCCCTCTTTAAGACAAGGAAAGAAATTGGGAATTGTGTTGCAGACAACTCACAAGCAATAACACCAATTCATCTAATTTATTCACCATTTCTATATAATCATTTACTATTTCCCATAAACTAGTCCCAAGGAATTGATACTTTTTACCAATTTTAACTTCCCAAAAGCATAGGAATCTAAAAAAAAATAAACTTTTTTTTATCAATTTGTCCTTATCTTCTTTTTAGGGCATCTTTGTTGCATTGTTGATATTTTAAAAATATTTTTGTTAATTTATCCTAGTTACCAATAAACTCATGACTACAAAAGTTTCAAACTACTAACGTTTTTACTTCCTACTTCCTTTCAAGTGCAAACCAGATGATGCAAGTACCTTGGGAGTTTAAGCTTTGGACAACTCAATTCAATTATAAATTTCTCCAGATGGAGATTCTAGTTAAGTGTTTTGTTCCCATTGGATTTGTCTTTTAGAGCACAAAGCTTTTGTCCTCAATCAAAAGTTTTTTTAATTTTTTAAATTCTATATTTTCAACATGTCTTATTAAAACTAAAATTTCATTCTTACTTCTATTGCTATGAATTTTATGAGTTGCTACTCTTTGTGTCATTCAATTGATTACTTATTTAGCCATATCCAAATAATTTGCACATTAGTATGGTACTAGACTACATTGTTCTTGATCTAAAATTTAATAAAACTAGATTATTTTTTCTTTCAGAAGAATCCTAAAGACAAGAAATAACAATAGATATGCTTTACAAGATACAATTTATATATTATTACATATTTTTTAAGTAGTTAATTATTACAATAACTTACTTTATAGATTATCATGGATTTTTTAGCAGTTAACTATGACATTAATTTAATTTATAGATTATTATAGATCTTTTTAGACATAGTTAACTATATACCATTATTATTTTTTAATAAGAATATTTGATAGATTCATTGAGCTTTTCAAATTTAATATTCTATCTAAATAATTTTAAAATAAATAAAAAAATATTTTTTATAATGTTTTTATTTTTATTTTTATTTTTTAATTAATAGTTATATTTTTCTATTTTTTATTTTTATAATGATGTCTTTATTCATACAAGTAAAAAATAATATGTAACATGTTTCTTAAACATATTTTTGGGAAACATATTTTAGTAAAATTTTGTATTAATAGTTGAACAATTTACTTATAGAATTCTTATCAATGATCTAAATGTTATTTGTATTATATTAAAGTTTTGTATTAATAAAATTAATAGTTTTGAAAGAAAAACTATATATTATATAATTTTCTATTATATAGAGAGAGATTAAAATAATGCAATCATGTAATATTGCACTTGTACTAAAATCAATAAATACAAAAGATGAGCTTACTTAGATAAACAACCCCATAGTGAATATTTGAAGTTGGATAGTATAGTCCTTGTTCAACCATACCTTCTTGTTCAACCTTACTACCCTTGGCACGAGCTAAATTTTTGAATGATCTCATAGAGGAGGTTGACTTAGACATAGTTGCATCTAATGCAATGCCTACTTCAAAATAGAAACTAAAATACTTTAAAAATAGATTCACCATTAAGGTGTTAGATTTTCTTGAATTCAAAATTATATGATCACAAGAAAGAAGAGACATATCATCACTTTAATGTGAACTCAACAAAGATACCATCAAATACACCATAATCCAAGCATCACCAAATAAACCAATTCAAGCAACACTTAACTAAATCAAATAATATACAAAACCTTTTGAGTTGTTATGGTTCATAAGTTAGATTTCAAATTCAAAGAACCCTTATCTATTGGTTGCCAGAGGGTCAGTAATATTAGCTTAAAAAAATCACATTATCAAAGTGTTGGGTCACAAAAGGATAAATTTTGTATATTTTTACAAATCCTAACAGTTTAATAGCCTCATAGTTAAAACACAAGAATTCACACTAGATCCCAACCCCATTGGAGGCAACAACTTAATTATATTATAGAAACAAAAAAACTAGCATCTTTATTATGCTCGGAAAACTCATTAATCTTGGCATTTGATCAAGTAGGTTTCAATTTATAGCACATATAGTGAGCTCAATATACAAGCACTTGGTACATTATTAGAAAAATAAGAGTTAGTTAGCTTAGCATGTACTAAATGTTAGAATAACTAAGAGGGGGGGTGAATCAGTTAATCACTGTCCCAAATCAAAATGTATAATCCAAAATAAATACTTCAACTTTTGCTACTCGATAAACATAAATACTTTCACTGTCTGTGCTTTTACTGATTATCGGTCTAAAACATATAGTAGTTACTGATCAAATCTAACATGTAATATGCACAGTATGATAACAAACATATATCACAATCAACACATAACACAAGAGATTTAATGTGGAAACCCTGTGAAGGGAAAAACCTCCTGGGACCGGCAACCCAAAAATATTCACTCTTCTGAAGTGAGGTCAATGAAGACCCAATCCTGTTAAAGGTTTACAAACACACTGTTAGGTGTGACCTTGTTAGAAGATTTTAGACCAACCATTATCGTCCAGCTAGCATTCACTATGGGGTTGACAAGATAATAATGTTCATTCTATATATGATACATAATAAGAATTTCTTAGTCCACTTGGTTAAGAGATTTGACTGTGTACAATGGTTAAATATGTAACAGTATGTGATCTGATCTATTACAACTTCTATTGCAGATATATAGATCAATATTCAGCTCATACAAATCTTTCTGATCAATGTAACACTTCTGTTTCAACAATATATCAACTTACTGTCCATCGGTAATTGCTCTTTGTTGCTCAGTAATGCTCTGCAATAGGGTTCTCCTTAACCAGTATGATCAGAATGCATGAAAAATTGTTCACATGATAATTCTATAGTTTCCTTTTCTTCCGGTGATCATTCATCATGAAATCATCAGTCTCTTATATAGACATGTAAATCATTTTCTTCTTGTCCATCAAATTTTGCCACTTAATCTCATCCACTAATTTTTCCACTTTAACCTTCTTCGGTTGATGTGTCAATAACATGTTTCAATCTGCTCCATTAGATCTTCCTTGAATTTTGTTAGCCGTTGATCATCATAACAAACATTATCTGTTACTTCAAAATCATACACTTTCTAGCTCATCAATCCTATCAGCTAAATTGATCATTTAATTCTTTCTATTTTTCTCGATTAACAAAGAAATGTGTTAGTGAACACAAGCTCGGTTTACACTGTGATCGGTATACACTACACTCCGTCGGTGTATACTGAAATGCTTAATTAACCGACAACACTGCTTTGTGTCTTTAGGCTCTTTTCCTCATCATAGATGAATGCAACATAATCAAGTCAATATCATAAGGTCATAGACTCATCAACAAGTTACTCAATGTATTCTTTATCCTCATCTGTCATATCCATCTTCCTTATGTAGATATTTTTTGTTCTTCATCTCTTTCACTCCTTTCTCCAGATGTTTTGGTATAGTAACTTACAAGATAAGTGCTGTCAAACAAGTTGACATCAATGAAAACATAATACTGATTTAATCATCTTACATATCTAACCAACTCGGTGAACTTTAATCACAGATTCATCAATTAGGTTCTCAATCAGTTGTAGTTCATCAATCTCTCCCTTTGGCATTGATGGAAACTCAAGTAATATGAAATATACCATACACATACCAAACATGTATTCTACAACTCTGTGAACAAATGCTGTAAGTCAGATAGACTTAATATGTTTAATCACTATGTTACAAAAAGCATTTGCAAGTGCAGACTTAGTTTTGTAGATGTGATCTTCTCAGCTCTCTTGTTCCTGCTTCTCTTCTCAGTAACTGATCTTCAATGCTCTCCCTTTCTTTCAGATTATCTCTCCTTCAGATAGTTCTCATCGGTGCATATTGTTTCATATTGTTTATCTCTCCCTTTGACAACAATGCCAAAGAAAGAAAGAAACAAACAACTCTGTCTATAGCCAAGTAACACTCTGTTGTCCATTGCATTCTCTGTATCTCTATATACTGATATGCCAATCTGTTCCAATACTTTTCACAGCTTTAGACATGATCCAAAGTGTGAACTATGCTGCATCAACATGTGTGATCTTCTGATAAGATTAGGCCGATGCAACATCCAGATCATCTTAGTGACTGGTGGATTGGGGACGGACCCCAAGTCTAGTCCTCAAGTATTCAAATGTATCCTTCGGTAGAGGCTTTGTAAATATGTCTTCAAGTTTTTCTTTAGATGTAACAAATTCTAACTTCACTTGCTTCTCCTGTACTTGTTCTCTTAAGTAGTGATACTTAATAGATATATGCTTTGTCTTAGAGTGCATCAATAGATTCTTTGAAATGTTAATGACACTAGTGTTGTCACTTGCTTAATGTATGCAATGTTTGAGCAATTAGTAGTAGCAGAAACATACTCTGCTTCAGCTATAGACTAAGAAATACAAGCCTGCTTTTTACTTGTCCAAGTTACAAGTCTTTCATGAAAGAAAAATGCTCCTTCGGTGGTGCTTTTTCTGTCATCCACATTTCCAGCCCAATCAGCATTGGTGTACACTTTCAGTTCAAACTTGCCTTCCTTAGGATACCATAATCCATAATCCTCTATCTTTTTTAGGTATCTTAAGATTATTTTAGTAGAAATCATGTGTGATTCTCTAGGGTTAGCAGAAAATCTAGCAACAATTCCCACAACATGTGCTATATTTGGTCTACTGTGAACTACATACATTAACTTACCAATCATGGATCGGTAAAGTGTCTGATTTACCTCTGCAGTTTCATCTTCCTTTGTCAATTTACATCCAGTAGCCATCGGTGTTCCCATAGGTTTAGCATCTTTCATGCCAAATGTCTTCAGTACTTCCTTTATGTATTTAGATTGTGTGATGAATATCCCATCACTCTGTTGAATCACTTGTAGTCCTAGAAAGAACTTAATCTCTCCAAACATAGACATTTGAAATTCTTGTCTCATCTCATTAGCAAAGGTTTTACATATGTGATCTTGTCCTCCAAAAATAATATCATCCACAAATATCTCAGTAATAAGAATAGTGTCATCAGTAGCTCCTTTCATATACAAATTGCTGTTCTCACTAGTTCTAACAAATCCAATAATTAACAAGTAAGTATGCAGCCTTTCATACCAGGCTCTTGGTGCTTGCTTCAAACCATATAAAGCTTTATGTAGTCTACATACCATGTCTTTTTTGTTTGGATCAATGAACCCTTCATGTTGTTCTATGTAGACATCTTCTTCAAGTATACCATTCAGAAATGCTGACTTCACATCCATTTGATAGACTTTGAATTTCTTGTGTGCAGCATATGCAAGTAGCATTCTAACACCTTCTAATCTAGCAATAGGTGCAAATGTTTCACCATAGTCTATGCCTTCCTCCTGTGCATATCCCTTGCATACTAATCTAGCTTTATTTCTTGTAACCTCACCATTTTCATTCATCTTGTTTCTAAAAATCCATTTAGTACCGATAACATTCTTGTCCTTAGGTCGGGGTACTAAACTCCAAGTTTTTTTCTTCTTTATTTTCTCTATTTCCTCTTTCATTGCATTAATCCATTCATCATTCTCCAATGCAACTTTTACATTCTTCGGTTCAAATTCAAAAACTAGACATGTACCTTGTCTTGCTTTGCTCCTTGTTTGCATGCTAGCTTGTTTGTCTCCAATAATTTGTGTCTCAGGATGATGTCTCCTAAAAATCTTGCCAGAACTCGGTCTCTTCTTTCTTGTTCATCCTTTTTAGGTTTATTTGCTTGCTCGGTAGCTCCATCTTGCTCGTCAGTGTCTCTTTCTTGTTCAGCATTGTTTTCCTATTGACTGGTTATCATAGGCTGTGGCTTCAGTAGATACTCCGGTTGTTCAATGTAAGTGAATCTACTGTAGTCTTCCGATTCCTTTCTACTTTCCTATGTGTTCTTGTCATCAAACTTATCAACACAGACATTAGTACTTTCAATCATTTTATTTGTAACCTTATTCATACATTTATATGCTTTACTTTTAGTGGAATATCCCAGAAATATCCCTTCATCTCTTTTTGAATCAAATTTACCATTTCTCTCATCGTTCAGAATAAAGCATTTACTTCCAAAGATCCTGAAATAATTTAGTAGGTTTGTGTCCAAACCATAATTCATAGGGTGTCTGGTTGGTGTCCTTCTTCAGTTGTACTCAGTTAAGAACATAGACTGCAGTGCTAACAACTTCTCTCCAATATGTCTGGGAAACATTCTTTTGCAACATCAGTGTCCTAGCATAGTCAACTATTGACCTGTTCCTTCTTTCAACAATGCCATTTTGCTGGGGTGTCCTTGGTGTAGAGACTTGTCTTTTGATACCATGCTCATTATAGAAATTAGTAAATTCATCAGAGATAAATTAACCTCCTCTATCAGATCTTAAGCATTTTAATTCCTTACCAGTCTCTTTTTCCACTTTTGCCTTATACCACTTGAACATCTTGAATGCTTCAAATTTTTCTTTTAGAAACATAACAATCATCAATCTAGTATAGTCATCAACAAAAAGAATAAAGTATCTATCACCATAATAACTTTGAGTTCTCATAGGACCACATAGGTCAGTATGAACCAACTCAAGTATCTTCTTTGTTGAATAATCCTTGCTTTTGAAACTAGATTTAGTCATTTTCCCTTTTTGAAATTCATGGCACATAACATGATCAGGTTTTGACAAGTTAGGCAAACCTCTAACTCTTTTCTTTTTATTGATCTTAATCATGTTATCAAAATTCACATGGCATAACCTTTTATGCCACAACCAAGCATCTTCATTTTTCATTATCAGGCAAGAAGACTCATCAGTATCAAGATAAAATAGATTACCTCTTGATTGTGCACCAGTTCCAACTAGTCTTCCTCCATCATCAAAGATTTTCACTTTCTTGCTCTCAAAAGCAACTCGGTGACTAGAATTGTTTAGCTGTGCCACACTTAACAAGTTATAGTTCAGTCCATCGACCCAATACGCATTATCACATTTTATCCTATCATTTATCATCAGGGATCCTTTAACTCTTACCATACAGGGTGTGTCATTACCCATCTTGACTGATCCTCCATTGTATTCTTCAAGTTGATCAAATTTCTCTTCATCACCTGTCATGTGACGTGTACAAGCACTGTCTATGATCCATGTATTGTTTTTGTCAACTTTAGAGATCAGTGTTGTTTCAACATGTTTTTCTTCTTCCTCGGAGTCATCTTTCATAGCAACAAATACAACTTCTATATCATCATCATCATCAGATTCAGATTCATTATCCTCAGCTATGTAACATACCTTTTTCCCTTTGTCATTATTGTCTCAGTTGTCTCTGTTGTTGTATCGGTAGCTCATGTTGACTCTCCTGCCATAGCTTCTTTCAAATCGGTCTTTGGATCTATCATCATCTTTCTTATGTGGACATCTAGCAGCAATGTGGCCAACCTCTTTACAATTAAAGCATGCTAAAGGTAACTTACCTCTATATCTTCCTTTTCCTTTAGGTAACCTTCTAGCCATAAGAGCTTCAAGTTCATCAAGCTCGTCATCGGTATTGCTATCACTATCATCATTCTTATTATTCCTTCTACTAGACTTACCAATCTTCAGAGAAGACATGAAAGAAGACTCAATAGTTGGTACAACACTGTTATCAAAGTTATTCAATTCAAAGGTTGTAAGCTTACCAATCAGAGTGTCAAGAGTAAGGTTGGATGCAACCCTTGTTTCATGAATTGTAGAGATCCTGATTGCATAAATTGGTAGTAAAGTTCTAAGAATCTTGCTTATCACTGTTTCATCATCAATAACTCCATCTGATGCTCTAATAGCATGTACTACCTCTTTTAGTCTATTTGAGTACTGCACAATGTTCTCACCTTCCTTCATCTTCATATCATCAAATCTGCCTCTTAGGCTTTCAACTTGGGCTCTTTTAACATTCAAATCACCACTATATATTAGAGTTAGTTTGTCCCACATGGATTTGGTAGTAGTGCATCCCTTAATATCTTCAAATTCAGCAATGGTATAGGCAACAACAAGCTCCATCATAGTAATATTGTGTTCATGCCTGTCTCTTAGTTGATCAAGGGTCAAGGGACCAGTGGTCGGTTGTATATAGCCATTCTCCATCAAATATAGTGCAGAATTCCCAATTCTAGATATGTGCAACTTCATTCAGCTTTTCCATACTGTGAAGTTCTCTTTGTTCAGTCTTGGCACTTCCCTCTTATACATCTTGAGACCTTTGTGCTGAAGTCCTTAAAAATTTGTTCTAAGCAACCAATGCTCTGATACCAATTGTTAGAATAACTGAGAGGGGGGGTGAATCAGTTAATCACTGTCCCAAATCAAAATGTATAATCCAAAACAAATACTTCAACTTTTGCTACTCGATAAACATAAATACTTTCAATGTATGTACTTTTACTGATTATCAGTCTAAAGCATATAGTAGTTACCGATCAAATCTAACATGTAATATGCATAGTATGATAACAAACATCTATCATAATCAACATATAACACAAGAGATTTAATGTGGAAACCCTGTGAAGTGAAAAACCACCTAGGACCGAAAACCCAAAAATATTCACTCTTCTGAAGTGAGGTCGATGAAGACCCAACCCTGTTAAAGGTTTTCAAACACACTGTTAGGTGTGACCTTGTTAGAGGATTTTAGACCAACCATTATAGTCTAACCAGCATTCACTATGGGGTTGACAGGATAATAATGTTCATTCTATGAATGATACATAATAAGACTTTCTTAGTCCACTTGGTTAAGAGATTTGACTATGTACAATGGTTAAATATGTAACAATATGTGATCTGATCTATTACAACTTCTATTGCAGATATACCGATCAATATTCAGCTCATACAAATCTTTCTGATCAATGTAACACTTTTGTTTCAACAATATATCAACTTACTATCCATCGGTAATTACTGTCTGTTGCTCAGTAATGATCCGCAGTAGGGTTCTCCTTAACTAGTATGATCAGAATGCATGAAAACTTGTTCACGTGATAATTCTATAGTTTCCTTTTCTTATGGTGATCATTCATCGTGAAATCATCAGTCTCTTATATAGACATGTAACTCATTTTCTCCTTGTCCATTAGATTTTTCCACTTAATCTCATCCACTGATTTTCCCACTTTAACCTTCTTCGGCTGATGTGTCAATAACACGTTTCAATCTGCTCCATTAGATCTTCCTTGAATTTTGTTAGCCGTTGATCATCATAACAAACATTATCTGTTACCTCAAAATCATATACTTACCAGCTCATCAATCCTACCAGCTAAACTGATCATTTAATTCTTTTTGTTTTTCTTGGTTAACAAAGAAATGCGTCGGTGAACACAAGCTCGGTTTACACTGTGATCGGTATACAGTACACTCTGTCGGTGTATACTGAAATGCTTCATTGACTGACAACACTGCTTTGTGTCTTTAGGCTCTTTTCCTCATCATAGATGAATGCAACATAATCAAGTCAATATCATAAGGTCATAGACTCATCAAAAAATTACTCAATGTATTCTTTATTCTCATCTGTCATATCCATCTTCCTTATGTAGATATTTTCTGTTCTTCATCTCTTTCACTCCTTTCTCCAGATGTTTTGGTATATTAACTTACAAGATAAGTGCTGTCAAACAAGTTGACATCAATGAAAACATAATACTGATTTAATCATCTTACATATCTAATCAACTCGGTGAACTTCAATCAGAGATTCATCAACTAGGTTCTCAATCAGTTGTAGTTCATCACTAAACATTGAACACAATCTTTTATTTTTTGCACCAAGGGACTCTAGATGCATCACAACTCTTGTTTCTTTTGTTTTTCTATTTCTTGTTTTGTTTTGAACTCAATTTTTTTTTTGAATTCCTTTGGTTCTTTTTTATATGATTAAGTTTTATTCTTGATTTCGTTTGTTCCTTTTTTTTTTTCCTATGTTTTCATATTTCTTGTTTTGTTTTGAACTCAAAATTTTGAATTCTTTTGGTTCTTTATTTGATATGATCTTTTTATTATTTTTATTTTGTTTTGTTTAGTTATTTATTGTCTTCTTTTGAATTAAAAGTTTCTTTGAATTCTTTTGTTTTATTCTTTGTTCATTTTGTCATCCTAATGATCAATCATTAATTGTGACCTGAAATGTTGGTGGAAAAATAAAAAAATTCATTGCATTTTTCTTTTTCTTTTTTGAAATATATTCTTTTACAAACATTAAATAGATTCTTCTTAACTGATCTACATGAAACTTATCACATTTTAGACATCAACATAATTAGTTGTATAAATTTGACATATTGAAGTATAATAAAGTTTATAAATTTATACAAATTAAACTAAAATAGATGGTACAATTTTGTATTTGGCAATCAAAGTTTAATTAATAAAAAGATCAAAAATATATTTAATGATAGCATTAGATAGAACCAACAACTTCCTAGTTCTAACTGATAAAAAGCTTAAAGTATATTTAATTATAGCATTAGATAGAACCAACTTCTTCCTAGTTCCAATTCTTAATATCAATATAATGCAAACTATTGTTCCAATCATTTTTCCATCAGTCATTTGCAATGAATTAAAATAATGTGCATAGGGGAAGCGTACTATTAGTTGTTATAACTAACTTAGTGCACTCATAGAGCCTAAACCATACATTGGATTCTGACCAAAAAAAATGTTGTCTTTGTATGCAACCCAACTACTTAAAAAAAATATTGGCTTGTGGGTATTAATAAATCTCCTTGTAGATATCGTTAAGCGTTGAAGGGTCAAAAAGTGGGCATTTTAAAGTGTCATCTGATACCTAGTTAAAGATGCCCCAACAATCATGCACTCCAAATTACAACTACTTATGGACAAATGCCCTAGTAGTCATGCACAAATGGGGTAATTATGAACCAAAAAAGCTAAAAATGATCAACTATTGGTACACGTGGGCTTTTAGTTATCAATTTCTTGGCTCCTTTAAAGTTAGCATTTGGGAGGTTGGGTGCACAAGAAGTGCATGGTTATTGGTTCTCATCCCCTACTATGTATGTTTAATATGTTGATTTAATAGTGATTATCCAATATAAAGACTCTAAGCACATAGAGATAACTTGAGATCATTTCCAACAAGAGACAAAAAATTCAAAGAATTGTATAGTTAAATTTGCAATCTAGTCGACCATAATGCAATGATATAAGTTACAATCTTACTTACCATGCATTACTAACAATTAAAATGAATGTCATATTACTCATACAAATGAATGTTATATATTTTTATAAATGGGGAATATAATGGGTTTAGGAATCTATGCTTTTATAGGTATCACATAATACAAAAAGTTTCATATCTTACAATGCCAAAAGGAGTTTGACTCTTCAACTAAATACCAAAGCATTGTGACTTCTTGGCTAAAGGTACAAAGAGGACCCCAAACTTAAGCCTACCTTTATCTTATTTGGCCAGATCTAAACTATTCTTTGCTCGCAAGAATTGTTGTCCTCTAAATTTGATCCTATTTCTTCTCTTATTTTCAATCAGTAATGAATCATAGTGCTAAATGTAAAATGAACCATATTTGTTGAGTCTTGACCCATGTAGCTAACATATGTCTCCTTAGACAAATGTCTTCACTTTGGTTTAAAAAATAATTTGATGCACTTAGACTAGGCTATTGTGAAAGAAAAAAGAACATGTTGTGTGGGGTTGTATATATTACCTCTTACATGCCTTGAAAATGATTTTTAATTAATAATTTTATATTTTGATTATATTCTCTTGGCATATCAATGGTTAGTCTAGGAAATTCTCAATCTCTTTGTCATTTTAGCGTAGTGGAAATTTCTATTTGTATTTCTAAAATATGTAGAGATTGTACAAAAAAGGAACAGAGATTGGAAATAAATCTAAAACAAAACCTAGAATCTATAATAGGTAAAGAAACTAAAAATTGAAATCAAAACCCCATAAATATCCAACTTTGGCATATAAATAATTCCTTACTTCCAAAACATCCAAAAACTTTAATTGATTATTTTCAACATCTACAACTCCAAAGAAAAAATATTTACTCCTTCAATCTAGCTCATTGTGTCATATAAAAGGACAAAATATATGAATTTTTTTCTCAACCCATAACAAAATTGAATTCTACTCTTCAGTTTGGCTATGGCTCATAGTATCACATTAAACAGTAAAATACTTAAATTTTTATGCATGTTGTCACAACTGCACATAATTGAGAAGGGGAGAGGATCCAATACGTGCACTCCCTAACTTCATGGGTCCATGTGGACCCTAAAAAAAAATTCTCATCCATCCACGTCAACTTTCAAGTGGACTACCAATAAGGATTATTTATTCATAAGCTTGATCCTTAGCACCTCTAGTTCTTTAGTGTATGCACCCTAAAATGGTCGCCTAGACTTTGGGCCCCATTTATTCAATTTATCAATCCTGAATCATTTTGATCATTAATCAATATTTTCAACAATATCAATTTCTTGATCAAGTCCTAATTTCGATCATATATTGGATTTTTATCCTTGGGCTAACCATTTATCCTAAGTCTTTATTTATTTAAAAGGAATATCTCCTCCTTTTTTAATAAATAAAAAGCCCCCACTTTTCCTCTTATCCTAAGTTGCACAAATAAAACATTATTCCTATTTTATAAAAAGGGAAAAAGTACTTTTTGTCTCACATGAGGCTCAAAAGTCAACACTTCACTCTCATTGGAGGATACTTGTGCACATGGATTGCTCCTCTTTTAAGCTCCACCGCTGATTAAGACTTTTTGCCTCTTAATCTCCATGGTCCATTTCTCCTCATTTCTTATAAAAGGAGAGCTCTCTCCTTCATTTGCATATCCTTGTTTTATGCTATTGTTATGCTGCAGGTTTTCTAGGTACATTTGGAGCTTTTTGAAGACATTGAAGACTTGTTGCTTTCATCATTTTAGTTGCATTTCATAATAGTTTTGCTTTCATAGTTGCATTCATGACATCTTAGTATAGATTTCCTTTTATGCAATAGACTAGATCTCACATAGCTTAATTAGGGGCTTGGAATCTATTGTACTTCTTTTCATAGCTTAGTTTGCATTTCATTTGATAGATTAGTCTTGCACATTCATACTAGTTGCATTTCCATTTAGATTCTTGGAGACATTGGCACTCTTGCCCTTGTCTTCACTTGAATCTCTCATTGTATGGTTGACTAGCAAGGTCACCTTCTTGTAGCTCTAACTGAGAGCAAAACTCATAGTCCCTTGCAACTCCATGCATAAAGAGCTATGGATCGATTTGTGAGGCCTCACTCTTAAGTAACCTTGCATGTAATGGTTCATAGAAGTGCATATTTTAGTGTGTACATTTCTGGCGCCCACCGTGGGGCAGAGTAGATTAGCTTTGTCCCTTTTAATTTTGCATTTTTCGTCATTTTCGGATTAATTTTCGGAAAAATCTGCGTCTCTGGTTTTCTGTCTCAGATTATCGCGCGACACTTCTCAGAAGTATCACGCGATATACTTTCTGTCTTGGCGCGATAATTCGCTCGGGAAAAGTATCGCACGCCTATATTGAAGTCTATCGCCTGGCATCGGGCGAAGTATCGCCTGGCATCGTGCGAAGTATCGCTCTACTGGGGAAGTATCGCCCGACTATAGGAAACTGTGTCGCGCGATACTGTTGAAGACTGAGAAACATCGCCTGATCTGGCAGAGACTTGCGCTTTCAATTTTTTTTGTCCGAATTCGACTATTTTAGCTTGCTGTTTTGTTTTACTTTGTTTAAATAGGTCTAACCTGCATCTTTTAGCTTGAATCCATCAGATTATTGCACATTTACATTTGGATTTTGATTTTGCTAACATTGTGGGCCTAACAAGTTGTGTTTGTAGGTGCTCTCCTTTGCTTAAAAATTGCTAAAAACGCATGTCAAAGAGGGCTACTAACAGTTTTTGCAGGGCTGCCCAAGCATAAAAACAAAAAAAAAAAAATTTCATTTCTTGCTTGTTGTTATTTTCCTTCCATTTGTGGCATTCACTAATTGTATTAGGAATCTTAATACCTTGTGAAAGGGATTTTGAGGTGGTAGGAGAAGTATGCTCTTCACCTTTAGGTGAATCAGAAAATCTTGACCCATCTTAAGGTTTTGGAAGCAAGGGGGTAATTGATCTCTTTGTTTGGTGTGTTTGGGAAAAATTCTTGAGATAGGGGAGTATGCTCTTCACCCTTGTGGTGAATCAAAAACCTTGAACCTCAAGATTTGATCCATTTTGTTTAGTTTAGGAATCCTTTTAGAGGGCCTGCTCTTGAGCAATCAAGAGGAACGACTCAAGTGGGGACAACCTTGTCATCATTCTCCTTGGTGGCAAGTGATTCCAACTCACTATAATCTCAAGGCTATCAAGGACACCAAAAACCTTGGTAGACATAACACTTGTCTTCGTTTGATGTGAGTAGCTCATGGGATTGCGACCATGAGGAAAACATTGAACAAGAATGCTTAAGGTACTCTTGAGGCCGCGAGGTCCTAGTCCTTTATGAGGAGCAAGAGGGGTGTTGTGAACGGAAATCCTTATTAAGAACCATTAGATAGAAGCCACCCTCTTTTAGCCGCTTATCTTCTTAGTGCAAGGATTGATCCAAGTGGTTCACCCGGATCACCTTAAGATACTCACCATATGTGTCCCTTTGGTTGTGTCATTTTGACATTTCCATGACAAAGCCAATATCTCTTGTGGGTAACCACTTGGTGTGAGGCAAGGGGGCATCAAGTTGTGGGCTAAGTTGGTAAGTATTGAGCCTTGTCTTGTAGGTAGTAATTGCTTGAATTGTCTTCGATTGTGTGATACCAGTGTAAACGTTCTCAACATACAAACAATCGGTAGCATTCATAGGGTGCTTTTTCAATTTTGATATCACAAGTGTTTGCCTTGGCAAGGTTTCTTTTGCCCTTGTTTCAAGTGTTTGAGACCATGTTTTGATCCCTTGCTGTTTGCAAACCTACCGAAATTCTGCTGATACCATGACTGAAATCGAAGACATCAACCCTCAGACTGAAAATTTTGACCAAACAGACCCAAAAACGCAAATTTCACACAATTCTGGTCAAGAGTTGAATAATTCTGCAACAGTATCGCGCCCTGTAAGGCGAAGTATCGTGCGATACTTCGCACATGCTATAAATATCGCCCTCTTTGGAGAGAAATATCGCGCGATAGTTCGCCCCTGACGGACTATCGCCCTGCCTGCCTGGATTATATCGCCCGCTAGTGTTAAGAAGTATCACCTGTCTTAGGGCGAAGTATCGCACGGGTATAGGTTTATCGCCCCAATAGCCTGGAGTATATCGCCTGGTTCATTTTTGTCGTGCTTAAATTTTGGTCAGTTTCAGTTGCTGTCAATTAGGCCAGGTCTTAGAACAGGCTTCTCACCCTGATGTTTGAGATCTGTCTTGACTCCAAATTTCTGGTTCTTAGTTCTCCGGGATAGCATTATTTGATTTACAAAGTCACTTTGGAATAATTGTCAAGCTAGAAAGCCATTCTTGGTGCCAAGGTTCATCCTTAAAATTGTTAGCTATATTCTGGAAAAATTGTAGTTCTCTTATTGTCCAAATCGCTTTTCAATTATCTTTTGGCCTAGTCCAACCTCCTGATTCAAAAGTGCAAGGGTAGTCACCCTTTGATTTGAAGCACCTCTTTGACAGTGTTGGTAAAGCCCCCTTTCTTTTCTTTTTTTTCATTTCTCTTTGGACAATAGAGGATTTCGATTATTCTAGTTTGGTGTTGACACTTTGAAAGATCACCTTATCATTGAGAATATCTCTCTTTCATGTCAGTTACGACAAGGTACCAAGTTAATCAAGGGAAGCGACCCCCTGTTGCCTTTAGCCAGTTACCACCTATCAAGACCCGTCGACAACCTAAGGGAAAAGGACCTCTTTTTGACCAATCTCCTAAGAGTGAATCCGAGGTTTGTTTCAATCTGGGAGCTAACCCTAGTGAAGTGAGCACCTCTTTCATACCACTTTCATCAAGTATGGACATGAGTTACACTTTCACCCGACAACAAAGAGAAGCCATGAATCAAACTCTCGAAGATATCTTTCAACGACACAGAAGAGAGTATGGTGGTTCTTCTCATGCCAGTCCACCTGGGTCACCTCCTAACAACGCGAGGTATTTTGATGCTCATCAACGAGCCGAAAGACAGCATAAGTCAGCTCACTCAAATTCAGGGTCACAACACGAAGACCAGAACAACGAATCTAGTGATCACCATATCAACGCAGCTAATGCAATAAGGCATTCAAGACAAACCTCCTCACTTAAGGACACTTCTCGATATGCAAATACAAGATTAAGAAGCATTGAGAGAGAGAAGCAAGCCTACTTAGATGAACAGGCTGCAAAAAAGGAAAAATTCCGACAACTAGAGGAAGAGGAACGTGCATTGTTGGATATACAGAAAAGAGTCGCCCAAGAAGAAGAAGATAGACTCTATGCACAACAACTCCAAAGTTGATTTAACGGGAAGGGAGCCAATAGTGGGATCAACTCGCCCCCATCTACCCCTTCCCCTAGCCCACGAAGAAGATCAAAGACACCCTCACGATCTCCAAGTCCTAGAGGAAGAAGGACTTCTAGATATGACCATCATAGGAGACAATCGTCTCATAGACATTCAAAGCAACCCTCCCAACGAGCACATCATAGCTCACAACATGGAGGCAGTTATGCTAAATTTGATCATACGGACTTCATGACTATGCAACAAGAACCGTCCTTTCAAGCCTATGTGGAGCAATACGTGGAACAAAACAAAGACCAATTCTTGGAAAGTCTTATCAATAAAGGCGCTAAAGTTCCATATAACTTTGATGTTCACCAAAAAATCAAGAAACAGAATCCTTCAACTGATGAGTTAATCTTACAAATGCAAAAGGATATAGACAGAATGAAGGCTCCCAAGAGCACATTTCATTTGGACTCCATATGTCCTAATCCCATTGACAAAAGTGTGGTGATGGTAGAATTTCCTAAGAAAGTTGAATTCCCAACATACGACAAATATGATGGCACAGGTGACCCTCACGACCATGTTCGACAATTCTACATAATGAGCTTTTCTTTTCACCATGAAGACTCCTACTTACTGAGATTATTCCCAAGGAGTTTAAAAGGTCAAGCCATGGAGTGGTTCACCAAACTTTCCCCTCCAGTAAAGACATTTAGAGAACTTGTCCAAAGATTTGTGCAACATTTTGCTTACAATTTATCTAGGTCGGTCACCATGCTTGATTTGTGTAAACTTAAGCAAAATCAAGGGGAAAATTTTGTCACCTTTTTACAACGATGGAGGCGATTATGTTCGAAATACCCAAGGACAATCCCTGAAGAAGAGAGAATTGATATCATTGTGAACAATCTAATACCAGAACTCAAGTATGAAGTCAAGAAGATTCCATTTAATTCTTTTGATACTATGGTAGAGGTGGCATGTCGCATTGAGGATGTCCTAAAAGAACAAGGAATTTTGGCTAAACCAACAAATAACAACAATAGCCAAAATAACAATACTAATGGTAACAAGGACAAAAAGAACTCTTTTTGGAACAAAAACAAGCAAGTCGTCAACGACGGAGTTGTTGATTCATCTCAGGTCAAGAATGAAGGAGTTCTTAATCTCTCTCATGCAGTTCAAGCTATGAAGTTGCAAACATCGTCAACACAACAAGACAAACCTCAGTATCAAAAGAGATCTAAAACGGAGAAAAGACAATTCACTAAATTGGGAGAATCCTATGCAGATGTTTTTAAGACACTAGTTGCTCATAATCTGGCGCACCCACAGGATCCTACAAAACATCGAATACCAGATCCTTTACCTCATTGGTGGGATGCTAAGGCTTTTTGCGTTTTCCATAATGGGATTGGACACGACATAGAAAATTGTTTCAAACTCAAGCATCTTGTCCAAGACCTTATTGAGAAAGGACAATTACAAGTGGATGGGTTAACTACTAATGCAAACCATAAAGCCTTTAAAGAGCCCTTGCCTAAATATGAAAAAGGAGAGAATTCTAGTAAGAATGGCAAGGCGGCTATTAACTATACATACACACACGCTGATAATGTGATTAACATGCTTGAAGTGGCTGACGATAATATCAACATGGTGAGAAAGAAAGATCCTTACGGACATAATGTGGACTCAATTCCTATGACTAATGAAAGACCCACTGTGGTGATAAGAGGTCCTCACACACAAGGAATGCCCCGGTCCCTCAATGTTGTCACTAGGGGTCAGGCTCAAGCACCCATTATCATCAAAGGTCCTAGCACTAGCAAGTCTAAACAACCCGTGTCCAAAGGTGCTCCTCCAAAACCTGTCGTTGGTCCTGATTCCAATTATAACCTTATTGACCAACTACAACGAACACCCGCTCAGATATCCATTTTTGAGCTTTTAGAATTATCTCCTAAGCACAAGCGCGTCCTCGAGGATGCCTTGCGAGCAGCCAATGTCCCTAATAACTTAGATATTGACCAATTCCAAAACATGGTCAACCATTTGGCTAGCCCTCATTTCCTCACCTTCTCAGAAGAAGATGACAAATCCATTAGTCACCCACATAATTTGGCCTTACATATCGAGGTCATGATTCATAAAACCCATGTTAGGCGTGTACTGATAGATGGGGGTGCGGGGCTCAATATTTGTACTTTGAGTTTGCTGCTAGCTCTAGGGTATTCCGAGAACATCATTGACACAAAGAAAAGAATCACAATTAAAGCATATGATGAAGCAGAAAGAAGTTCTAAGGGATTGGCTGTTTTGCCTATTCGTATTGGTCCCGTAGAAAAAGACATATTATTCCAAATTGTTGATGTTGGACCTCTAGCCTACAACATTTTGCTAGGTAGGCCATGGATTCATGAAATGCAGGCAGTCCCATCGACATATCACCAGTGTGTTAAGTTCCCCCATAACAGTGTCGAAATTTGCATCCCTGGAGACAGTGCTCTATCAGTTAATAACATTTCTGCGGGATCACATGTACCTTTGAATAGAGAAGCTGACAGTCCTAGTAGTTCACTTGAACAATGCAAGCAGAAATTCAAGACCATGGACCTTGGGATGGGAGATTATAAGATTGATTCTTTTACAAAAATGCCAGTCTCTCCTAGGTCCTATGGGAGACCCTCCCCAAATGTGAAGCCTTCGTCATCAGCAATGACGTTATTTGGGAAATTTATTGAGTCTTCGGTCCCCATTCAAGAAGAGAAAGAGGAAGTTGCTGTAAGGAACTGGATATATCACGAAGAGAAATACAAACATAATGAGAATTTTGCTCCTTCACCTGAAACTTATGGGAAAGGATATACACTGGTTAAAAATATGGGATATCCGGGATTTGGTCCCCTTAGTCATAGGCTGGATGCTAAAGCTGAGCCTCTTGATCATGCTCTCTTTGGACGCAAAAATAAGTCCACGATCGGCTTAGGTTTTGAGAATAAGAAGAAGAAAGGTATCCCTATCCCAGCTGCAACGGACAGTGACAGTGATGCAGATTATACGCCCGATCTCTCCAACCAACAAGATGTGTCTGATGATTGGGTGCCCTCAACGAATCTCCTTTGGGGAGATTCCACAGATTTGATGCTTAATAGTCCTAATATCCCAGCTGCGACGGATAGTGATTGTGTGACTTCTAGATCGACAAAGGAAAATGTTACTGTCCTAGCTGCGACGGATAGTACCAATACTAGCACTAGAGAGGGGGAAACCCTCCCTAACCTTGAGGCTTCTACATCACGAGGCCTAAATGATGACTCAGAGACAGACTCCCATGAATATGAATGGGATTCGCTTTCAGATCCAACAATTGATCTAGATGTGGATATTATCCATGCCTATAGTACCCAACCCGATGCAACTAATGATCCTAGTGTCAGACTAGAGGATTGCCCTCCTCAAATCGCCTTAGTAGACGACGCTTCGTTTGATAGGATGAGCCCCAATTCAGGTATCCTAGGAGAAGACTTGATGAGCTCCGATTATATGGTCACCAGAGATGACACCTTTCACATTCACAACATCGAACCTACCATTGACTTGCCCCTTGTTCACTTTGACCTAATTGACTGGCCCCAGCGCCACCACGAGCCCACATTCCTCACATTTCGCAACGATTACGAAATTGCTTGCTATCTGAATGCTCTCGAACCCGTGGCTTCTTCCACCAGTGAACCAACAACCAGCATGACGGAGCCTGATATTAAGTACCCCAGTCTCAAAACAAAAGAGAAAAAGAAAAATAGGTCTGATGGCGAAAACCACGTTGTGGCGGTGTCAGAACCAAAAATAGTAAAAAGAAATGACGCATCCAAAGGTGAAAACCTCTTTGAGGCACCTAAGGATGGGGTACTTAATAACTTGCCGAGTTATTTCCAGGATAGATCATCAATATTGATTGAACCAAAAAAGCCGGTCAATCTAAACACAGAAGAAAATCCTCAGATAGTCCATCTTGCTCAGTCTTTATCAGAGGAAGAGACCAAGGCATATGTACAGTTTTTACAGAAAAAGAAAATTAATTTTGCATGGACCTACTCAGACATGCCAGGGCTTGACACAAATCTCATAATGCATCACTTATCTATAGCTCCAGGAGTCAAGCCAGTCAAACAGAGATTAAGAAAAATGCATCCACATATAGCTCTACTTGTCAAAGGAGAATTAGAAAAGCTTTTGAAAGCTGGATTTATTAGAGCCATCGATTATGTAGAATGGATCTCAAACATAGTACCGGTCTCTAAACATGATGGGTCCATTCGTGTCTGCACAGATTTTAGAGATCTAAACAAAGCCTGCCCAAAGGATGACTTTCCACTTCCAAACATTGACATGATAGTGGACATGACGGCGGGCTATGACATATATTCCCTAATGGATGGTTTCTCGGGGTATAATCAAATCAAAATAGCTCCTGAAGACCAAGAGAAAACAGCATTCACATGTGCATGGGGAACCTACTGTTGGAACGTCATGCCATTCGGGCTAAAGAATGCAGGAGCAACCTACCAAAGAGCTATGACAACTATCTTTCATGATATGATGCACAAAAATATGGAAGATTATGTGGATGATACCCTGGCAAAATCAAGAAAAAGGGACACACACCTCAATGATCTGGAAGTAATTCTAGATCGTATGGAACAATTTCAACTCAGATTGAATCCAAAGAAGTGCGCATTTGGCGTCACCTCAGGCAAACTTTTAGGATTCATAATATCAGCAAAAGGTATCGAGGTTGATCCCGAAAAGGTCCAAGCAATCCTAGATATGCCACCTCCTCGAAATATCAGCCAAATGAGAAGTCTTCAAGGATGTCTTCAATCAATTAGGAGGTTTATTTCTCAGCTTGCAGATAGAGCGCAACCCTTCAACAAGACATTGCATAAGGGTGCTTCTTGTGTTTGGAACGAGGATTGTCAAAAGAGCCTAGATCAGATCAAACAATACTTGGCTAATCCTCCGATCTTAATGCCTCCTATTCCAGGGAAACCATTGCTTCTATATATCTCAGCTATAGACACTTCCCTGGGGGCATTATTGGCTCAAACAGATGATACTGGGAAAGAACGGGCCATCTACTATATCAGCCGTACTCTAGTCTCTTATGAGATCAATTACAATAATATTGAGAAGTCTTGTCTCGCGGTGGTGTTTGCTTCTCAAAAGTTGCGCCACTACATGCTTGCTCATACCATACACTTGATTGCCAAAATTGATCCCCTTAAATACTTGCTTGGTAAGGCTGCCCTGACGGGTAGACTTGCTAAATGGATGATGGTCCTCACTGAATTTGACATAGAGTACGTTGAAAGGAAGGCAATAAAAGGGCAAGCTATTGCTGACCAATTAGCTGATTTTCCAATCCAGGATAGTATGCCAGTCCAAGTGGAATTCCCAGATGAACACATCTTATATACCACTACTCGCACTTGGACAATGTTCTTTGATGGCTCCCGCATGCAAAATGGGTCAGGTGCTGGAGTGTTATTTGTTTCTCCACATGGGTACAACATTCCGAAGTCTTATAAACTATTATTCCCATATACCAATAATATTGCAGAATATGAAGCTTTAACTAATGGCTTGAAAATGGCTATAGAATGGAATATCACAGAATTACATGTCTTTGGGGATTCTCAGTTAATCATCAACCAAGTCAATGAAGAGTATCAAACCAAGGATGACAAATTGATACCCTATAAAAAGATGGTTGATTCTTTGAAACGCTATTTCACCTTTGTGACGTTTCAACAAATCCCTAGGACGGAGAACAAAGCTGCAGACGCCATGGCCACATTAGCTTCACTTCTTCAGTTGGAGACACATGAATCCAGATTTGAATTCCTGGTGGAAGAGCTACACCATCCCATCTTTGACTCATCTGAAAGCCGTGTCATTTGTGCCATTATCACACACGAGTCTTCCCGATATGGTGCTATCTATTCATATCTTCGTGATGGCATCATCCCTGACACATTCACCCGCTCCGAACGCCGAAACCTCATCCGTAACGCCTCTCGCCACACCCTCATCTCTGGTGACTTATATAGAAGGGGTTTAGATGGGACACTCCTTAGGTGCTTGGAAAAGGAGGAATCCAACCAAGCGTTAGCTGACATCCACGAGGGCATTTGTGGTGGGCATTCTAATGGTCTTGCCATGGCCCGAAGGTTGCTTAGGGTGGGATATTATTGGCCCACAATGCAGATAGACGCAGTCACCTTTTCTAAGTCATGTGAAAAATGTCAGAAACACGGCAACCTGATTCATGCTCCGGGTAGGGAGCTGATCCCTTCTATTTCTCATTGGCCATTTCAGTGCTGGGCCTTTGATCTGGTTGGGCAAATTCACCCCAACTCATCAGGTGGACACAAGTTCATTATTACTGCCACTGACTACTTCACAAAATGGGTGGAGGTCGTACCACTTTCTGTTGCTTCAGGAAGGACCATTTCTTTGTTCATCTTGAATCATATCATTTGCCGATTTGGAGTGCCTTCTGAGATCATTACTGACAATGGAGGTCAATTTAAGAATAAAGACCTAAAGCACCTATGCAAAAAGTTTAAAATCAAGCAACATTGGTCCTCCATATATTTCCCACAAGGAAACGGACAGGCAGAAGCTTCTAACAAAACCATTCTTAAGATTCTTCATAGAACAGTACACAAGAATGGTAGGGATTGGCACTTACAAATCAATCCAGCACTATGGGCTTACCGAACAAGTATTCGCACACCTACAGGAGCCACTCCTTTCTCTCTCACCTATGGCACTGAAGCAATATTGCCTTTAGAAGTCGAGATACCATCCCTCAGAGTCTCACTCAAAGGTTTGATTACAGATGAGGATTACCGCGCCATGAGGTTGCAGGAACTAGAACTTCTAGATGAGAAGCGTAAGGCTTCCTTTGATCATATGAGAGCGTATCAGAAGCGTATGTCCAAGGCATTCAACAAGAAGGTTCGCCCTAGAGAATTTCAAATAGGTGATCTTGTTTTACGAGAAAACCCTAAGAACCAACAAAACAGAGAGCAAAAGGGCAAGTTTGAACCTAACTGGCTTGGACCATATGTCATCACAGCTGCTTTTGGTACTGGTGCGTATTTACTATCAGATCCTGATGGAGAAAAGCTCCCTGATCCCATCAACATTGTGCACCTTAAGAAGTTCTATCCTTGATGCCTGTTCTGTCTGGGGGCATCTTTTGTATATATCTTATTGGTCCTGAAAAAATTCCAAAAAAATTCATATATGATGCTGAAAAAATCCTAAAAAGCATAAAAAGTCCTGAAAAAACTACAAAAAAATCAAAAAAATTCAAAAATTCAAAAACATAGAAAAAGTGCCTTGGTGAAAACCTAGCAATAGGTGCCTTGGTAGCAAAAATACAAAAAAAAAAAATCAAAAAAATGAAAAAAAGATTCCAAGTGGTGAAAACCTGGAAACAGGCGCTACTTGAGGCCTTTGCACCCCTATTTGTTAGCATGCGTCCTCGACACTTGCCACTTGTCATCATGCCTTGACCTTATTTGGCCTAGTCTGGAATTGGTCTTTGTCTTTGTCTAGGGGGCATAACTGTTAGCATTGGTCCTTTAGGTGCGTTTGTCTCTAGGGGCATTTCACAAACAGGTGTTTTTTCAACACCACCCCAAATAGTGTTTTTCAACACTACCCTTGCGTCGAGTGTTTCTTAACACTTATCAGATGTCTTACCCTACAATCTAGTATAATGCGATAGTGCTCATGTGCAGATGCGATACTCAGAATTTGACTCTATGACCAACACACACGCACTTAAACAATCAACTCGCTGACGATATGATGACTTTATTTTTCTTTGTGTGCTGTCTATGAGGATTTCTTTGATGAGTGATCTCTCCCTGAGAAGTTTTCGATGATGCATAGCTAGAAGACTGAGGGAATGAGAACATGTTTTCTTTCTTTATCTGCTTGTGGGTATATTTTGTTGATCCTAACTGTCATGAGCATTTATGCTGGTCCTACTTGACACTATGGGTTGACGAGGTATTATCCTTGACTGTTATGCGAGTGCATGCTTTTAGTTATCCTGACTTTCATGTGTCTTGATACAAGCATAATCTCGCCATATCAAAACTTAGGTAATCTCACTGCATTAGTCATCTTGACCTATATGTCTTAAATGCCTAGGTGAGATTTCCACATTTCTATCTGATAAAGATCATATTCATATACACATAGTTATACTAGTGTGCATTGTATGATCTTACGACGCTACCAATAACGCTCGATGATGATAATTAGATGTCTATAAGCGTTGTGACCTTGCAAGTCAACCACTTTCATAGTAGCTTGCATTTTTAGGTTCATGTTAGTCTAGTGTTGCATTTTGCATATGGAAAGAGCTCTCCTTTTTTCATCTTACGTGGACTAGTTGGTCAACTGTGCTCACTTTTTTTGATTCTTCTTGATCATATCTTTCATTTCTGGTCTTTCATATCACATCATTTTCTATCCATTTTCGGACTCGAAATCGAAATCCGAGTCGCATTTCCAAATTTTCCCTTTCTTCTAAGCAGTTGACTGACTTTTTGAGGCATAATTTGATTTTCAGTGGAATTTCTTCCTTTTCATGTCTCTCATTTTTCTAGTCTTTCATTCGCCCTATCTCTTTTCTTCTAACTCATTGCTGGGGCATGTTTCATTGCCTAATGGTTATCCTGTTATCATTTACATTCGATTATGATTTGATTTAATCTTTATCCATTTGCTGTCTCTCCTCTACCTGATTTCGATTTCGATTCCGAGGGGGCAGTATTTGTGGGATTCTCATCCCTAATTTCCTTGATTCTCTTGATTCAGACATCTTTTGTGAGCTTTTGCTCAAAACTTGAGATTCTTATCTCTCATTTTTAGACATTGATTATTGCCTAGCAGCGACGGTGATAGTTTTGTCTAAAGCTTGATTTGCACCTAGCAGCGACGGTGTTGGTTTAAGCTTTTGTTTATGTTTTGTCCGGATGTGATCCCGAATCGACCTCATATCTGAGTTGTTTTGTGATCCCAAATCGATCTCACATTTCAACTTCATTCTTTGACTGCATGTGTTCCCAAATCGATCACACATTAGTCAAAGAGGGGCAAATGTATGCACCCTAAAATGGTCGCCTAGACTTTGGGCCCCATTTATTCAATTTATCAATCCTGAATCATTTTGATCATTAATCAATATTTTCAACAATATCAATTTCTTGATCAAGTCCTAATTTCGATCATATATTGGATTTTTATCCTTGGGCTAACCATTTATCCTAAGTCTTTATTTATTTAAAAGGAATATCTCCTCCCTTTTTAATAAATAAAAAGCCCCCACTTTTCCTCTTATCCTAAGTTGCACAAATAAAACATTATTCCTATTTTATAAAAAGGGAAAAAGTACTTTTTGTCTCACATGAGGCTCAAAAGTCAACACTTCACTCTCATTGGAGGATACTTGTGCACATGGATTGCTCCTCTTTTAAGCTCCACCGCTGATTAAGACTTTTTGCCTCTTAATCTCCATGGTCCATTTCTCCTCATTTCTTATAAAAGGAGAGCTCTCTCCTTCATTTGCATATCCTTGTTTTATGCTATTGTTATGCTGCAGGTTTTCTAGGTACATTTGGAGCTTTTTGAAGACATTGAAGACTTGTTGCTTTCATCATTTTAGTTGCATTTCATAATAGTTTTGCTTTCATAGTTGCATTCATGACATCTTAGTATAGATTTCCTTTTATGCAATAGACTAGATCTCACATAGCTTAATTAGGGGCTTGGAATCTATTGTACTTCTTTTCATAGCTTAGTTTGCATTTCATTTGATAGATTAGTCTTGCACATTCATACTAGTTGCATTTCCATTTAGATTCTTGGAGACATTGGCACTCTTGCCCTTGTCTTCACTTGAATCTCTCATTGTATGGTTGACTAGCAAGGTCACCTTCTTGTAGCTCTAGCTGAGAGCAAAACTCATAGTCCCTTGCAACTCCATGCATAGAGAGCTATGGATCGATTTGTGAGGCCTCACTCTTAAGTAACCTTGCATGTAATGGTTCATAGAAGTGCATATTTTAGTGTGTACATTTAGAACATTATTTAATTTAATTTTTAAGTCAATTTGCTATGTGTATAACATGTATATGTCTTAAGTATTATATTTTGAAAATTTTTGTACGCTAATTGATACTTGCACTGGTCCACCCTGACAACTTGCTTGGCATACCATCCAAAATGAAGATGATGGTCATGTTACATTCCATCACATGGACACCATTCAAACCAACTTGTGGTTATTTATGGTTTGTTGCCACCCTACACTCTTCCTTGATGCAACATTAATTGTGTGTCTCTTCACCGTACTTCCATCATATTGCTCACAAATTTCAAGCAAAAATCCATTGAATTCTCCTAAATCCTCACCAATTGAGCTAACTTGCATTCCTTTCTCTCCTACATCTTCTCAAGTCTTCGAAACATTTCACACTGGAACATGTTCACTCAAGATCTCTACAAGTTAACCTATTAATCTACTACATTCTCACCTCAGTTACCATTGTCAATATGACTTTGGTGGTGGCTACACTCTCCCTAATTGGTGAGTGTTATGACATGTGATTCTTTCATTATCTTGTTCAAGTATATACGCCACAACTTTTGCATTCATTGATTTTCCTATACATTTCTTGGCTCAATTCCAATGCCATAGATACATTTACTTCCTTACCATTTCATCTTGGAGGTCTTTACAAAAAGCTTTGAAGGCCACCCCAAATAGGATGATTGTTGGACATTTCTGCAATTTCTTTTTGACCTAGATGAGAAATATTCTTCACTAAAGAATTCTATTTTCCATTTTGGGCATTTTAATTATTTTTTTATGGGTGATTGTTTTTATGTTAATTGATGATATAATGTTCTCTATATTTGTGAGTTCTTCTGTGCGACCAAGGTGAGGATTATTCCTCATGAAGGCCTTCCATTATGCTTTTTTTTTTTTTTTTTTCTATTTTAGTTTACAAAAATTAATATATCTTCTCTTGGTATGTAACTCTAATGCACTCTAAATTTGTTAGTTCTTTTTTATACATTCTTTTGGCTCAGTTTTTAGTGGGTTCTTTTTCTTTGAAGATTTTGTCAATTTTCTTATGAACACTAAAATTTGTGTTCATAAACACACCTATCTATGAAAGGGAAATGTACTCTTTTGTTCAAGCTTCATTGGTATTTTGATGGAACTATTAATAGTGTATTAATATTTGTTAGGAGCATCTTTGTCATTTGTTTTATTTTTTTAACTATGAAATATGTTGTTAAATTTTAGTGTATGTTGTTGAAATTCATTATTAGTATTAAGGTTTACCTTTTACTATTAGGGTTTAAAATTTATTGTTCATATGTTGTTAAAATTCATAGTTAAAATTACAATTTACCTATTAATATTATAGTTTCAAATTCATTTTAATATTAGGGTTTAAATTTCACTATCAATATTAGGGTTTAACTACTAAGATTTGGGTTTAAAATTCATGATTAATATTATAGTTTCACTATTCACATCTTTTATTACCATAGATTATTTATTGCATTTAATATCTTAAAATTATTTCTTATTTATTAATATGTTAAATTAACTAACATAGATTATTTCTCGCATTTTAGTATCTTAAGAAAAAATTATCATTTTTTTATTTTAAATTTTGTTAACATGTTCAAATTGTGTGATCAAGTTATACTTACAATGAATTTTAAACCCTATTAGTAATAGAGAATTGTAATCCCTAATGTTAGCAACTAAACCCTAATATTATCTATGCCTTCAAACTTTAACACCAAGTATATTAGAACTTTCCTTGTACAAGATATTTGAGAGACTTCCAAGTGGACTACCACAAAACATCATTTTTTTTTTCAAATTTTTAGTCTTCTTACCACATGTATACCATGTATATGTTCTATGTGTCCAATTTTAAACCCTAATATTAATATTTAAACTCTAATGCTAACAATACATTTTAAAGTCTATTAATATTTTTTATCAATTAGTAATGTTCTCTAAATTAGTGGGTGCTTGTTCTCTAATATTTTATATCATATGTTGATAGATAATTTTAAACCCTAATATTAATGGTGAATTTTAAACACTAATTATAGCCCTTGTACACTAAATGTCATATTCTTAAAGTTTCATGTTGCTCTACCGATGTAGAATTACCATCTTAATAGTGAATTTTTTATTTCTCAAATTTAGTAGTTCCAATATCAAACACATACCTTTTTTTTGATGGGTAATAGGCCGAAGCCAAGATCAACATGGGGCTCAAGAAGATTTGAACCCAAGACCTCACATTACCCAATCTTTGATGCTACAAATGAGTAGAATCATTTTCTTCATTAGATACAATGACTTCTTCATTTATCTCAATGATCCCATCTAACATATAAATGTTTCTAACTTTTGTAGCTTTCATGACCCACAAAATGCCATTGCAGACTTTCAACACTCCATCTTGACAAGAAAATTTATAACCACCAAAATCCAAAACTCCCAAGGAAATTTAATTCCTTTTAGAAACACATATCTTACCTTTGTTAATGTCTTTACAACACCATAAAATGTTTTAATCTTAATGATCCCAATCCCATTTGTCTTACACGATGGATTATTTTTGAGAAGAACAACACCACCACAAATAGCTTAGTAAGTTGAAAACTAACTTCTGTGTGTACACATGATTAAAAGAACCTAAGGGCAAGTGCACAAATATGGGGGACCAAAAAGATGCCACTCAACTTTTTGGCTCACAAAAAGGATATGGTGTGCACCATATGATTTGGTGTGCCAAATCTTAAGCTTGGGCACACCAACCCTATTTGAAGTGCACCAAATGTTGCAAAAAATATATATAGAAAGTTCTCTACATATGTCACACGCCATATATGGCATATGACAAATGTTAAAATGAAAATTTTCATTAAGGTTTTTAAACTCAAGTGAAATGAACTTATCATGAATTATGTTGGTTACAAAAATAGGGTGAATTGCAGGGATCTAGAGAAGCTTAAAAATCAAGAAAATGGTGTGTGCCATCAAGTTTTGTGTGGTTAAAGGTGCTAATTTGGTCTTGGCAGTTGGGGTGTTGCCCCTCGACCCTACCTATATTGTGGTTGCCCCCATACCTCATGAGTAGCATTGCCAGTTGACCATGTAAGGGCACTACCCCTCAACCCCATTGGGAGCGTTGACCCTTGACCCCTACAAGGGGCACTACCCCAAACCCTCATTGAATAATTTGGGTTGAAATTATGATGATAAAAGTGGGGAAAATTTAACTTCTGATTCTATTTAGGCTCCATATAAAAATATCATGGTTTAGGAGAAAGAGGGGGACATGAGGAGAGGTGGGGAAGATGGAGAGAAGGAAAAGAGGGAGAGAGATAGGGGAAAGAGATAGGGACAAGGGATAAAATTATTTAGGGTTGATGAGTTATGGTTATAGGTTTTAGGTTAGGGGGTAGAGACTAGGGAGATGAGAGATCAAGGGAGATGTGGGAGATAGATAGATAGATAGATAGATAGATAGATAGAGAGAGAGAGAGTGAGAGAGGAGAGAGAGAGAGAGAGAGGAGAGAGAGAGAGAGAGAGAGAGAGAGAGAGAGAGAGAGAGAGAGAGAGAGAGAGAGAGAGAGAGAGAGAGAGAGAGAGAGAGAGAGGTTCAAACTAATCTCACCCCTCTCCCTTATCTCTCTCTCTCTATTCTCCCCCTCTTCCTTCCCCCATCACTATCTTTGTCTATTCAAAAACCTAATTATCCTATTTCTCTCACCACCTCATCTCTCTCCCCCTCCACCTCCCCCTTCTCTCTCTGCATCATCTCTCACCCTCTCACCATTTATTCCTCCTTATTACCATCTATCTCTACCTTATGTCTCTCACCCTCTCTCCCTTATATCTCTCTCACTCTCACATCTCTCTCCCCGTAATTACCCTCTTTCACCTCTCTCCCCCTCCCTCTTCTCACCATATCATTGCCTAATTTACTCTCCTCTCTCTCTCTCTCTCTCTCTCTCTTTGTAGTCATTTTTTCCCCATAGTTACCATCTATCTCTTACCTCGTGTCTCTCACCCTCTCCCCCTTCTCTCATGCTCTCTCTCACATATCTCTCCCCCTAATTACCCTCTTTTCAATCTCTACTCTCCCTCCTCTCACCATCTTTTCCCCCAATTTACCCTCTCTCTCTACCTCATTTGTAGATAATGGGGGGGAAAGAGAGAGGGAAGAGAAAGGGAAGATGGAGGGAAGGGAAAGAGGGAGAGAGTGCGAAAGAGAGAGGTGGGGAAGAGGGAGAAAAGGGAAAGAGGGACCCCTTAGGACTACTTAGCATCCATTATGTATCCTAGGATCCCTTAATAATTTTGAGGACCCATTAGAATTTCTTAAGACCCCTTAGCACCCTTAATGTATCTTAGGATCCCTTAAGACTCCTTAGGACCCCTTCCCATACATTAATGTACCCTAGGACTCATAGGATACATTAATGGGTAATAGGGGTCCTAATGGGTCCTAGGATACATGAAGATATCTTAGGACCCCTTATGAACACTTATAACCCCTTACAACCCTAATTATCCATTAATGTATCCTATGAGTCCCTAGGATACATTAATGTATGGTAAGGGGTCGTAAGGTAAACTAAGGGGTCTTGAGGGGTCCAAGGATATGTTAATGTATCCTAGGACCTTTTAAGACCTCTTATGACTCCCATTAACCATTAATGTATCCTAGGAGCCCTAAGATACACTAATGTATGATAAGGTGTCCTAAAGGGTCATAATATGTCCTAAGGCATTATAGGATACACTAATCTATCCTAGGACCCCTAAAGACCCCTTATGATCCCTTATGACTCCTTACCATATAATAATGTATGTTGAGGGGTTGTAAGGGGTCTTAAGCTACATTAATATATCCTAGGACCCCTTATGACCTCTTAAAATTCCTTACCATACAATACAATATGCCAAGGATTTTTTAGGGGTCCTAGGTTACATTAATGCATCCTAGGACCCCTTACGAACACTTAGAACCCAATATGTATCCTAGGGAGAGACTGAGATTAGAGGAAAATGAGAGGGAGAGAGAGAGAGGAGGAGGAAGGGGATAGAGAGAAAGAGTGAGGATGGAGGGGGAAAGGGATAGATGAAATAGAGAGAGAGGGAGAGTTGTGGGGATGAGGGAGGGAATGGAAAAAAGGGAGAGAGTGAGATCAAAGGAAAGGGAGAGGAGGAGAGAGAGGAGGAGGAGGAAGGGGATAGGGAGAGAGAGTGAGAAGGGAGGGAGAAAGGGATAAGTGAAATAGAGAGAGGGAGATTTGTGGGGAAGATGGAGAGAATGGAAAGAGGGAGATGATGAGATCAGGGGAAATAGAGAGGGGGAGAGAGATAGGAGGATGAAGGGGATAGGGAGAGAGAGAGTGAGGAGGGGAGGGGAAAGGGATAGGTGAAATAAAGAGAGGAGAGTTGTAGGGAAGAGGGAGAGTTGTGGGTAAGAGGGAGAGAGTGAGATCATAGGAGATGGAGAGGGTGAGAGAGTGAGAAGGGAGAGGAAAGGGATATGTGTGTGTGTGTGTGTGAGAGAGAGAGAGAGAGAGAGAGAGAGAGAGAGAGAGAGAGAGAGAGAGAGAGAGAGAGAGAGAATGGAAAGAAGGAGAGAGTGAGATTAGGGTAAAAGGAGAGGGGGAGAGAGAGGAGGATGGGGATAGGGAGAGCGAGTGAGGAGGGAGGGGTAAATGGATAGGTGAAATAAAGAGAGAGGGAGAGTTGTGGGGAAGAGGGAGAGAGTGAGATTAGGAGAAATGGAGAGGGGGAGAGAGAGAGGAGGAGGAGGAGTAAGGGGATATGGAAAGAACATGAAGGAGGGGGAAAAGGATAAGTGAAATATAGAGAGAGTAAAATAGAGAAGAGGAGGGAGAGAGAAAGAAAGGGAAAAAGAGAGGGGGGAAGGTGGAGGGGATAAATGAAAAGGGGGAGGAGATATAAAGATATGGAAGAGAGGTAGGGGATGGATCAAGAGAGAGGTAGGGAACACTAGTACATTTGACCTTATTTTTCCACCAAAACTTTCAACCAACAAATAAAAAGGTTTTTGTTGGTCGGATTATAGAAGGAAAACCTTGTTTTTTTAAAATTTATGCTCGTGTTTGTCAAAATATTGACAAATCCCATGGTGGTCAAAAGTTTGACAAACACGGGCATAATTTTTTTAAAAAAAGGTTTCATTTCTCATTTCATTATTCCTGACCAACAAATTAGAATGGTAGCGAGCAGTGAAGGAGGACAGCCTGTAAGGATTACCTTAACCTAGGGTTTTTGGAGGTTTTTAATTCTTCCTCTCAATGCCAGGATCTAGATTTGTTTGATTAAATTGTTTAATTTACAGGATACCCAATCAACATTATCATTTTCTTCTTTCATTCATTCATTTGGAGTTGTATTTAGAGGTAGATAACATAATATTTGTGAAGATTTAGTCGCGGGATTTGAGAAATAATGAGTTCACGTGCCCTATTTATGCTTCCAAATTTGGCATACATATCTACCAGGGCGTTTGCAATCTCAATTTTTGACGATATTCCCCCCTCTATTATGCTTCGAGACTAGTTTTACACCTGTTGATTGCATTTTCTTAAAAGCATCCAAGGCCATTTCAACAAACCCATTTTGTGTATATCCTGCAATTATTGCATTCCATGAGATAACATCTCTTTGAGACATTTCGTCAAATAGTTTATGTGCCTTGTGTAATATCTATCAGAGCATTTGTGGGACACTGTAATATCCAATGAAAATCCCCCTTCCATTATGCTTCGACGGATGCCCATACCTTGTTCTAACACTCCCATTTCAACACGCTCTAGCAGGATGCTAGAAAAAGTCGTGGAGTTTGGCTTTACACTTGCTAATTGCATTTCCTTAAAAGTTTCCATGGCCTTCTCCACAATAATTATGTGAATATAAAAAATAAGACTAACACTTTCCATGTTGATTCTACACAAATATTGATATCATCTCAAAATCGGTCCTATCTCTAAGTGATCAATGGTTTCAATAGTTTTTCTAGGGTTCACAGGTCTTTGCATCAAAATGTTCGTAATTTTTTACCATTTAAAAGGAATTTTAACATGATTTTAATGTTTTCAAAACACAAAATGTCATTAAAAATTGGGTCAACGATTGGCCAATGACTTTTTCATGAATCTAGATTTTTCAAGGAAAAATTTGGCACTCTAGGATTCAAGATTAATTGGGTATAATCATGATTTTTTATAAGTATTACTTCTCTAATTATTAGTATGCATGGATTATATGCATTTGTATTGAGATTGCATGTTTAGATAGTTTTTAGTTGGATCCTTCTATCATGATTACATCAAACAATGGCTACTCATCATAACAATGATAATTACATTATACTAAATAATGAAACCTATCAATCAAATCAAGAATGATGATGGACACCTTAGAATGTTAAAAGAGTAATTGTGAAATCTTAACATGCTTGTAATGGATTTGATAAATAATGTGTGAATTATGCAACTTCTACCTCCTTAACCTTCTATTTTCTTTGCCTCTTTGTTCGAACCAATTTACGATGTATATGGCGTGAATAGTCTCAGCTAGTATCCTTAAACAACACATATAAACAATACACATTAAGGAGAAAATTAAGCCTTAAAAAAGTTAGTTAATTCATAGGATTATAAGCAATAACTTGTCATAAATCTAAATATTTCATGAAGAAAATTACATCATATAAAGCAAGAATAGATCAAATCATCAATTGTCTCAAGTTAGAAGCTAATTGTCTTCATTTATTTGCAAACTTTGAGGTGAAAATTATGCTAAAATCTAGAAATAAGTTATTTTTCAGTTCAAAAAAGTTTTAGATTTGATTCACACCATCCTCCTCATCATAGACTTTGAAATAAATCTACTCAAATCTGCCTAGATTTCATCTTTCTCAAAATTTTGATCTCTCCCCCATGTTAATCCGCCATCTCCCAAGTTAGTTTGTTGCCTGATGTAATGGAGATAATCACAGCATGATGAGATGCAATTCAATGCTTCTTGTAAAAAAAATCTCTTCTCAAACTCGGTAAAATTTGCTTCCCAATTTGGATGAAACTTTGCTGCCTTATAAGGGGAAATTCTCTGCTAATTGCAGAGCTCAATTTGATTTTGAGATGATATTAAAATAAGGTCACTTAGTCTCCTTATATAGGTGATTTGTGGGCCAAGAGGCATGACTACCTAGGAGGGCTGACTTGAGTTTCTTAAGGCCAATAAAGATTATTAAATTTAATTGTTTTCAAATCCTTACCTCGACCGACCTAGACAAGGAGGCCAAATGGAAATTAAAATTTATGTTTGTCTCCTCCTTCAAGCC
Source organism: Chamaecyparis obtusa (assembly GCA_027943335.1). Lineage (NCBI taxonomy): Eukaryota > Viridiplantae > Streptophyta > Pinopsida > Cupressales > Cupressaceae > Chamaecyparis > Chamaecyparis obtusa. The sequence goes on along the minus strand of BSBK01002490.1, from coordinate 1,277,807 downwards.
TTGTTTGGTGCAGTCCTACACCTGGGTGGAAAAGAATGGGTGGTTGGGATAAAAATCCCAAGAAGAGGGTAGATTATGCCCCTTCGAAATTTACCTTTACTTCATCATCCCAGACTTAGTCATTTTCATGCCTTTAGAAGCCCTCCCTTTTAAACTTGGACTTAGATTCAGAGACTTGACTGATTTTGATCTCACACTTACTTCCTTGACTTCACCAAACTTCTTCTCTAAGGCTCGGAGACTTGAAATTGTTACTAATTAAGACTTCTAGACCACCTACTCCTACAAATGAAGAGGAAAGAGGGGGTCCCATTTGGAATGGAGAGATGGTATGAAAACCTCACAACACTCATTTCTTTTTGTGTGATACAATTCTTTGGATATTAAGGTGGCATATATAATGCTTCAGCTCAGTAAAATTCACATTGACATGTCTTTGTTGATCATCCCTTTTACAATAATAAAATGTATCAAACGTTAACTGTTATTGTGGAATACCATTTTTTTCTTAGCATAATATGAACTATAGTGAAAGCTTTGGTAGTTTATATATTGTTATTTCTAAGATATTCCTTCCCTCTCTAGTATTTTGTTTATCAAATAGCACGAGCAAAGAAAATATTCAAAACTTTGTCTCCCCAAAATGCTAGTCTTATAATCAAATTTACAAAATTGAACCAATGACATGTTTACAAAAAAGGTCTAATATAACTCCCAACAATTCTTAAACATAATTTATCTAATATGATGAATTCTTAAACAATTAAGGTTGGAGTAGACATAGTTAATATCACATAGTTTTTTGTGTGGTACAAGGAAGATTTGGCTAGGTCAAATCTTCCTTCATGCTAGCAGTCTACAAAATTAGACCTTTATTAAGAATTCATCATATCAGATAAAGTATGTTTAAGAATTGTTGGGATTGTTCCTTTGGCATGTATTAAATAGAATAGAATTTTCAACATATTATTATCATTCTATTTCTTTGTTGTAAACATGCCATTGGTTCAGTTTTGTAAATTTTTTTTTTGTTAAATGCATTTAAAATAAAGGTCTAATTCTGTAGACTTCTAGCATGAAGGAAGATTTGACCTAGCCAAATAAAGGTCTAATTCTGTAGACTATTGGTCAGACAAATCTTCACTGTCTTATGATTGTCTTCTTTATATACTAGCATTTAAATGGAACATTAAGCATAGCAATAATATGCTTAATCTATTAGTAATTGGCAGATTAAGCATATTATTACTATGTAGAGTTAGGGCCAAGTTCACGCATGCAAGCAAAAGTCCAGTGCCCTATAGAATTAGTCTAACAGTAAATTTATAACAATGCGGATAAGAATCAATTTGTAATTACTATGCATTAAACATGCTAAACTGATAAAGGTGTTATCTGCATTTAATCTACCAATTACTAATAGATTAAGCATATTATTAGTATGCTTAATGTTCCATTTAAATGCATTTAACACAAAAAACAAATTTACAAAACTGAACCAATGGCATGTTTACAACAAAGGTCTAATAGAACTCCCAACAATTCTTAAACATACTTCATCTGATATGATGAATTCTTAAACAATTAAGGTTGGAGTAGACATAGTTATCACACAGTTTTGTGTGTGGTACAAGGAAGATTTGGCTAGGTCAAATCTTCCTTCATGCTAGTAGTCTACATAATTAGACCTTTATTAAGAATTCATCATATCAGATAAAGTATGTTTAAGAATTGTTGGGACTGGTCCTTTGGCGTGTATTAAACATAATAGAATTTTTAGCATATTATTATCATTATATTTCTTTGTTGTAAACATGCCATTGGTTAAGTTTTGTAGTTTTTTTTGTTGTTGTAAACATGCCATTGGTTCATTCTATTTTTTTTTTCAGGAACAAGTTGGCCCTTGGCCAAATCAATACTGCTTGCAATCTCATTGCCAAAGTGACCAAAGACTATGTTAGGCTGATAAAATATGGGGATTCTCTTTACCATTTCAAATCTTTGAAGGTTGCTGCACTTGGATGAATGTGTACCATTGTTAAGAGAATTGGACCAAGTTTGGCTTACCTTGAACATGTGAGGCATCATATGGAAAGGGTGTCATCTATTGACCCAAATACTAGGACTAGGTACCCTAATGTTAGCAAGAGATCTTTTATTAATAAAATTACTAGGACGGATGTGGATGTGCAACCTTATGCTTTTACTACTAAGTCTCTATTTTTTGGGCATACTGATTATAAGTACTTGAGGTATTAGGTTATTGATACTACTGGTATTTTGGACCACCCCTTGGAGGATAGGAACACCATCGAGATGCTTAGTATTATTGCCTTGGATCATTTGAAGGCAACTATTTTATTTTTCTTTGATGTTTTAGGGTCCTGTGGTTATAGTATTGCACAACAGGAAGCTTTGTTTCATAGCATAAAACCTCTATTTGCCAATAAGCCTCTTATTTTAGTTTGTAATAAGATTGATTTGCAACAACTAGAGACACTACTGGAGGAGGATGCAAAATTGGTTGCGGAGATGAGATATGAGGCTGGGAAAAATATGGGTGGGTTCTTTGGGAATTAGGAGGGGGGGATGATGGCGCGCTACTCTCTATGAGTTCTTTGAAGGAAGAAGGGGTGATTGCAGTGAAGAATGTGTCATGCAAGAGGTTGTTGGAGTAGAGAGTAGAAATTAATATGAAGTCGAAGAAGATCAATAGTTGTCTCAATAGGATTCATGTTGTAATGCCCAAGCTGCGAGATGAGAAAGAGAGGCCCCCTTGTATTCCTCAAACTGTTTGGGATGCCAGGGTGCGTGCTGCCAAGGAGGCCAAGAAGTTGGAGAAGGATATTGAGAATGAAAATGGCGGGGATGGAGTTTAATCTACAAGCTTGAAGAAGCGGTATATTTTGGAAAATGAAGAGTGGAAAGAAGATGATATTCCTGAGATCATGGATGGACACAATGTTGCAGACTTTATTGATCTAGATATCTTGTAGAGGCTTGAAGAACTGGAGAGGGAAGAAGGGTTTAGGATGGTAGCTGAGGGTGATGAGGATAATGAGATGGGGGAAGTGGAGTTGAATCCTAATGAAAAGGAAGCTCTGGCTGCAATTAGGAAGAAGAATATGCTTATCGTCAAACATAGATTGAAGAAGAGTATTGCAGAGAGAAGGCCTACTGTACCAAGGAAGTTTGACAAGAAAAAGGAATATGGCTTAAACAGAATGGGAAGACATCTTTCTAGCCTTGTCCTAGATCCTTCGACAATCAGCTTCATAATAAATGAAGTAAATGAGAGCTGAACAATTAGCTTCCCACAAAAAATCTGATAAATGAACTATGTGTACCCCAATTCTCGTGCCCTCTGTGCATACCTAAATGATATATTTGAAACAAAAAGGGTAAGGCTTAAAGAAGTTAATTTTGCATCATAGTCTGTAGTTGTTGCAGTAGCAGAGCATCAGGCACCACCTTCAACACAATATGATCACTAGACAGGTCTGTATGTTTTATGAAGTTTGGTTGTTGTGGATAGGTGATCATATTTTGCTGAAGGTGGGCGCCTAATGCTCTGCTGCTGCAACAACTACAAACTGTGATGCAAAATTAACTTCTTTAATCCTTACCCTTGTTGTTTCAAATATATCATTTAGGTACGCACAAAGGGCACAGGAATTGGGGTACACATAGTTCATTTATGAGGATTTTCTTGGGAAGCTAATTGCTCAGCTCTCATCTACTTCATTTATTATGAAGCCAATTGCCGAAGGATCTAGGCCTAGGTTAGAAAGATGTCTTCCCATTCTATTGTGGATAGAGAATGTTAACCATGACAATCTCTTGGTTTCAGGCAACACAAAAGGAGATGCCTAGTTCAATTCATATGCAGAGGATATTAGGTGGAGCCGAAAGATGCAACAAGTTTGCATTTTTGATAGAGGTCTTTAAAATGTAAATGTGTCGAGTCTTCTTAGCTCCACTTTCTATCCATGCATATTCTGGTTGTGTTGCACATGCATTCTCGATTCAAAGTGGGAAAATTTTATTTTGAATGCAAGGGAGAGAAGCCAAACACATAAAGAACATGCACATAAATACGACATCTAAGAAACATAAATGTAGATATCACAATAGCTAAGAAACATAAATGTAGGCATCATGGTCACATTTTTTTGGAGACAACATAATTGAGTGGTATACCCAGGTGATGCAAAGCAACCACTACTCCTCCGATTCCAAGTTGACACTACGGGATCCAAAAACTATAGAAAAGGAATAAATTTAGAGAGCGGAGGAGGGCCATAACGACCAAAATAATACAAGACAAATCTCAAGTTAAATGAGGCAATTGCAAACATTTTAATAGATTTTCATTATTAAATAATGAAATTTGCATATACTAGTGCTCTAAGCCCCCTCATTACATGATTTATTATTGTAATCCCCCTCTGACTTAAGCATCTAGAAAATGAAACTGCAAGCTATTCGGATTGAGACAAACCTTATAAAACAACAATAGCTAAGACGGATCACTTGCCAACATCTGCTGAATACAAGGTCCTCCGACCATTGCCATCATTATTGTAGTCATTGAACTGCTATGTCTAGGCAGTCATTGAATGCTAATGTACTAAAAAATTATGAGGTTTGTCATTTAACTTTTAGTTTTTGTGAGTGTAGGTTGAATGTTATCATGATGGCAATGGTTGGAGGACCTTGTATTCAACATATGTTGGCAAGCGATCCTTCTTAGCTGTTGTTGTTTTATAAGGTTTGTCTCAATCCCAATAGGTTTTAGTTTCATTTTCTAGATGCGTAAGTCAGAGGGGGCTTACAATAATAAATCATGTAATGAGGGGGCTTAGAACACTAGTATATGAAAATTTCATTAATTTAATAATAAAAATTTAAATTTGTTTGCACTTGCCTCATTTAACTTGAGGTTTGTCCTATATTATTTTGGTCGTTATGGCCCTCCTCTGCTCTCTAAATTTATTCCTTATCTATGGTTTTTGGATCCTATAGTGTCGACTTGGAATCAGAGGAGTAGTAGCTGCTTTGCATCATCTGGGTATACCACTCAATTATGTTGTCTCCAAAAAAATTTGACCATGATGCCTACATTTATGTTTCTTAGCTATTGTGTCCTAGGATCCCTTATGACCCTTTACGACCCTTTACAATCCCTAAGAATACATCTTAGAGGTCTTAAAATTTTGTAAAGAGTCATAAGAGGCTCCTAGGAGGGGCCATATGAGCTTCCACCTTCATGTGGTTGGCCCTGTTAAGTAGAGAATGTTAAGCTATTCTTGAAACAAAGAGAAGCTCAATAATTTAAGGTCTCAGTCCATAGACAAATTAAATTAGACTTACTATCCAAATTGGACAAATTATTTTTGTTGTACATGGCACTTGGAGTCAAGTGTGTCTCTAAACATTGTGAGCTTTCCATATTCTTCAAGCGTTCTGTCACAATTTTATTTGTCAAAGATTGAATTAGGGATTAAGCATTTTCTCACAATTTTATTCGTACATTGATGAGAATCAATGATGGAGAGTTTTTAGATTATGAGAAGACGTATATGCAATGGAGGCTAGAAGGGATTTTTGTGGAGATTTTCTAGATGTGGAGATTTGCTAGAGTGGCTATATACATACGAGGGTTTCCAGATTGAGTATGAGTGCAAAGATGATGATTTAGTAACCTACATCTATAAAACCTTCACAAATATCCCTTCTTTGGCCTCCACTCATACCTCTTATCAGAATCTAGAAACTTTGGATACTGTTTCTCATCCATGCACGAAATGTGCTAGTGATCATATAAAATTACTTTTGCAAGACTGGGATCAATTATGAGAAGGTAAACAACAAGATAATATTATTGTATCTTTCATTTCTTTTATCCATTCATATTTCCTGTCTTCTCTTTATTGGATACTGTGCAGTGTACATAAAGACAAGGCGGTGATTATTCTCAACGATCGACATGTATAAGTCTTCCAAGCCTTACAAGTAGCTAGGACTAAAGATAAGATGCTTAACTCTTTATCGTTGTCCTCATAGTATAGGAATTTATCTACTTCCTGCACTTGTAGACTATGAGTACAACCATAAATAATCATCCCCTCCTGTGGCTTGAATAATGTAGGCCATGGGAGGAGATGCTTAACTCTTTATCGCTATCCTTGTAGTGTAGGGATGGCAAGGTAGTCTGGCTTCAGAATCTGAAGGTTATTGATGAAGAATATTACAACTTCTACCATTCACTTTCAAAGGTTTGTGAGCTGCAACTTTAAAGTTTTGTTAGTCTATTTTCAGAATATTGTGAATGTGTTTGCTAGGATAATAATAAAAGGGTCTTTAACAATAGACTCGAAGAGCATGGATAAGACATTAGAAGGATTTTAAGCCATAATGTTTTGAATGCTAAATCATTTAACAATCCTGATTTTTTTGGTTTTTAATAATGTAAGTACTCACACTTGGACAAAATGATTTGTAGTATTACTATTAGATTGTCAACTTCAGATGATAGTTTTCCTTAGTAATAGCAACAATTTGGTCAAAACTACAATCATACGGATAGATAGACACATAATTTGAAATCAGGTAAAAATATATTCATTTAATCACAATTTCACATTTCTATAGGCTTAGGCAACATGTGGAAATACACTTATTGTAGTAATTGAATTGCTCTATCTAGGCAGTCATTGAATGTTGATGTACTAAAAAACTACGAGGTTTGTCATTTAATTTTTAGTTTTTGTGAGTGTAGGTTGAATGTTATCATGATGGAAATGATTGGAGGACCTTGTATTCAACAGATGTTGGCAAGCAATCCTTCTTAGCTGTTGTTGTTTTATAAGGTTTGTCTAAATCCCAATAGGTTGTAATTTCATTTTCTAGATGTGTAAGTCAGAGGGGGCTTACAATAATAAATTATGTAATGAGGGGGCTTAGAACACTAGTATATGCAAATTTCATTATTTAATAATGAAAATCTATTAAAATGTTTGCAGTTGCCTCATTTAACAGCTAGTAACCAATGTCATATAAGTTCATAATAAACCATTATGCTAATAGTAAAGTAACATAACAAAATACACAACAATGTATATTAATGCAAAGTAATACCTGAAGATAAATATCTAGACTAATCACCGAGCAGGATGTCGTTGGTGATTACTCTGGATATTTATCTTCAGGTGTTTTTTTTAACATTCCATAATTGGTCAAAATTTTGACTAACCTTGGTCGAAACCCTCACAAAGACGTCTAAATATCGACCATTCTATGTCAAAATTTAGCATTGTGGGTTTGGCATCCTGGTCGGATAGGCCAAACATTTTGACCTACTTTGGTCACAATTTTGACCTAGTAACTTCCTAATTGTAGATGTGAATTTTGACTAAGATTGGCATAGAACATTCTACCTTGACAACGAAGAGTCAAAATTTCAACTCAAAAAATAGCGACCAAACCATTTGTAGATTATTCGACCAATTTTGGTAGAAAATTTGACCATTATTTCATCAAAAACAAGTCCCAATTATACTTGTGGAAGAGGGAGAGAAGGGAAATGGGGAGAAGGTGAGAGAGGAGAAAAGAGATATGTGGAAAACTGAAAAGGATTAAAGGTTTAGGGTCCAAAGAAAGATAAATAGTTAGAGATAGGTGGGAAGATTAGAGAGAGAGAGGGAGAGAGTGAGAAAGGGGGAGAGAGGATGGGAAGAGAGGGAGAGTGGATGGGAAGAGGGGATAAAGGATAAAACCTATAAACATAATCCATCAAACCTAAATCCCTTCTCCCCCTCTCTCTCCGTCTCTCCCCATCTTTCACTCTATCCCTATTTTCCTTCTCCCCATCTTCCCTATGTCTCCCTGTTTCCCCTAAAACCTAAATCCTACCTAAGCCCTAAACCCTAAATCCTATAACCATAAGCTCTAAACCCTATACTAGGATTATTTCTCCCTCTCTACCTTCCCCCTACCCTCTCTCACCTCTCCCCCACATCTCCCTTGGTCTTTCACCCTAACCCTAAAACCTATAACCATAATCCATCAACCCTAAATCCTCTCTCTCTCTCTCTCTCTCTCTCTCTCTCTCTCTCTCTCTCTCTTCAATCTCTCCATCTTACCCACCTCTCCCTCTTTCCCTTAAACCCTAATGTTTCTATATGGAGCCTAATTGGAGTTGAAAGTTAACTTTTCCCCACTTTTATCAACGTAGTTTCCCCCCAAATTATTTAACAAGGATTTAGGGGTAGCACCCCTTGCAGGGTCAAGGAGTAGCACCCCTTGTGGGGTTGAGGAGCCATCAAGACCAAATTAGCACCTTGAGAACCACACAAAACTCCATGGTGCACACCATTTTCTTGATTTTTTAAGCTACTCTAGATCCTTGCAAATCACCCTATTTTTGTAACTAGCATAAGTCTTGATAATTTATTTCACTTGAGTTTGACAAAATTGATGAAAACTTGTATTTTAACATTTGGCGTACACCTTATATGGTGCACACCATATGTAGAGTATTTTCTACATGTTTGTATTGCAATATTTGGTGCACACCAAATATGGTGTGCACCAAATATAGAACACACCATATTTGGCATGCACCTTTTGAACTGCATTGGGAAACACTAATCCTAAATCTTGGATTTTCCTTGGGCGTCCAACGTAAAGGCTTGGACGATTCAGATAGACCTAAGACGTGTTTTCCAATAAACATAGAAAAAATTTACATTTTTTGTTTGTGCTCCCTGTGAGGTTTGCATTTGGTTCAACAACAACAAAATTAGACAACAAGATGTTATAAAACTCTTTGTTAGCTATCTATCCATATATATATTTTTGAATTCTGATTATGTTAAGCTTTTCATCTCTAATTTCTTTGGTCAATATTTCCATTTTTTTTCAAAAAATGAGTACTATATTGGGCATAGATTTTGGCTCATTTATCAAAATTTGAGACAAGTTACTTTTTTAGAAACAAGAATCCATTCTACACACTTAAAAAAAAAGTTTTGATTTTCAATGATTTCTAGGGGGAGCAGACTCAAATTTCACATTTTCAGGATGTGTCCAATTAAAAAATTCATAAAAAACCATACGTTCATAAAAAAAATTAGCAAAAAATCTGGGATAAACTATGTTGTGTTTTCCAACTTCTCACCAAAGCGATTAATTTTTTTTTAAAAAGTTAGCTTTTTGGGGGAGCACACCAGACACTATGTTATATTTTTTCACGAAAAACATGACCACTTTTTGTGCTCCCCCTTTTTGAGGGCCTTAATCTCCACCATTTTCAAAATATATTAATAGTTTAAAAACTAGATTCAGAGTACTACAACTCTTGTTTTTGTCGCATCTTCAAATTTTGAGTCTAACTATCTTCAATTTGTTGTCGAAGTTCAAAGTTTGCTGATTTTAGTAAAAAGTGACATCTTATACCCCCTTTTCGGTCCCCCATCTTTGTGCACTTACCCCTAAATCTATAATATTCCTCATGGAAAATAAGAGTACTAGAAATATTTAATTGATTGACAATTTTATACCTTCACTCACAAACTATAAAATTGCCTCTTCAAATAGATTTAGTTTGTGAAGGATTTTGTCATGTAAGGACACTATTTTGCTCCATAAGCTTGCTATTGTTTCCTCTTTGACAATATTGAAAAGAACCTCATTTGCCAAATGTAACCAAATTGTGTGTAGAGCTCTTGTATCTAGATCTTCCTAGTCCTCATCAAACATATATGCGGGTTTCTTTGAATTTCCTACCAATACCTCATGCAGTCCTTGTTGCACTAACAAATCATGCATCTTGAGCTTCCACAACTCAAAGTTATTGTTTCCATTAGTTTCTCCACCTCGAACTTTGCATTTGAAACCTTTTCCAGATGATGTTGCAAAATCAACACCAAATCCTTACATAGTTGTTACAAAAATAATTGCTCCGATACCACTTGTTAGGGAAGAAAAAGCATAAACCTAGAAATATTAAATAATGTAACATAAATTAATTGAAAATAAGTAATAAGAGAAACACTGTGTAATGTACAATTAATTGAAAAGGTGCAGATTTATGTGGTAAAACCTTGACAATTTCTCAAGGAAACATTCATGGGATAAGGAACTAGTATTCTTATTGATTAGAGAAAATAAATACAATCTTCAATAGTAGTTTCTATCACAATTTCTCTTACAATTCACAATGAATCTTCAAGACAATAGAGAAATATATATTATCTTCAAGATAACATCCATCACTTAACATTGAAAAAACCAACTTTATTCTCTTGAAGAAATTAGAAATTAACTTCCAAATATAAAAATAATATTCTTTCTCAAAAATAAGATAAGATTTGTTTTCTGGTTTTTCATTTGTAATATTGTTTTCTTATTGTTTTATTGTTTTCATATTGTCAAAATCCAACAAAAATAACAAATTGGTAATTGTGTTAATGACTAGTAGCTACATCATTTTGTCTAATAATTGTGTTTTCTTGATTTGTGTCTAGGTTCTGGTGAATTTGTTTGATTTTTAATTGCAAATACAATGAAAAAAAATAGATATTACAGTTTTTTGACTAAAAAAAGTTAGAGTAAGATCTAGAGGGGGCTAAATTAGCCAATTCAATTCACTGGTCATCACATTTGAATGTAAGAAAGCACAACCTAGGTTGGAAATTGGATACTTATTAGGACCCCCGCTATGATAAAATACCTTAGATAAAGTGGATAGATAGAGATCAGTTGGTGCTTGGTCCCCCAATACAACATCGACACACCTCCTCTCTTAATCTAAAGGTTCAAAAACCTTGTAATTAAGAAATTTTCTATCTCACAATGAAGGGTATAGAGTGGTATCTACGATGTACAATATACTCTCCGTAAACCAACCAGCATAGGATTTAGGTTTCTAATCATAAATTGGCTTGTAGTAATTCTTCAAAGCACATCTCCACATATGAAAATTTGTGAGACAAGCTAATAAAACACTTGGCAATCCTTATTGGTCTAGGGCCACCGGATATCAATATCAAATTGTACCCCAGTCATATGCTACACATTGGACAAGATTTCACTTAGTACTCTTTATTTAGAAGCTCAAAGAGAAATTTGCTACTCAAAGACAAATTATGAAATGATGAAATCCCCAAAGGAACCTCTCTTAGAGAAAGAAAAAGGACATCTCTAGTTTAAACATACAAAATGCTTAAACTAGAGATGTCCATTAACCTTTTACAATTAAAATATTGTTTATCTAGCAAGCACACACATTTATGATTTTTTCCTTTTCTAAGTCGACTAAATCCATGCCACAAAGCTTAAACCATAAATTTCTAGAAAAAAAGGAAAATTTGAAATGTTGAATGTTAAAAATTGTATAGCCTCTGTTTGACATGAGGATGTGACACAAAAAGATGTGGCTGATAATTTAACAAATGCATATCTATATTTTGCAAATATGATTGATGATTGAAAAAATATGGCTTTGTATTCTGCAAATACGTCTCTTCTCTTTGTCCCTATGCAAAAAAATAATATAGATGCATTAGATTATTCTACAAATGTGTTTAAGATTGCACAACTATATCTCAGAGTTTGGCATATGCGGCTAATAATCTGGCGAATGTGGCTTTGAATTATGAAGATGTGTCGTTTACCTGCAAAAATTCTAGAAAAATCCAAAAATAAAGCAGTCAAGGCATGTTCACATCAAATTCACCATTTTTGTAAGCATAGGAAAATAAGCATAATTAAAATAGCAATGAGATCAAAAAAGGTAAGCACAAAACCTATTCTCAAAGCAATTATCCTACCATATCAAGGAGAATATGACAAATAAAGTTGTATGCAAATGAATCATGAAATTAAACAAAACCAATTACAAACAAACTCTCAATAATATTTTCTTGTCCTTCTCTTCTTCATGGTATGATGTTGGCTCTTCAAATTCATATCAATCATTGTGATGCACAAAGATTCAAAGATTGTGGTTAGCAATAATGAGGAAGTAAGGTTCCTTTTAGGTCCCGTTTGTTTGTAGAATTGGCATTTGAGTCAAAACCTGATTATCTCAAAATCAGATTTTGAAATTCTGGTTTTGCGTATTCGGAAGATAGTTTGGACCGTTTGGTTGACCCGGAAGATGACTGAGACAATCTATCTTCTACATTTGGTTGTCATTTTCAAAATTGGAATTAGAATTGAGAAATTCCTATTTCTGTGTTTGGTTTGCAATTTCAAATTGTCATATACCATGTAAAAGTAAAAATACAATGACTGGTCATGATTGACTGTTCCTGTTTTAGGAAACGGAACTCGTCCAAATGACGGACACCATAAATATAAATAAATCAGATCGAATCATGGATCTTCTTGCAAGGTTATTTTCGAATCATGGATCTTCTTGTCATCGACACAGTCACGCTATTCCCCATTGAAGTGAAGTTCATTCCAAATGGGCCTCCATTGCCGGATGCCATGGTTTGAACCGAGTTGCTCACGGTCTGAAACTGCCCAAATGTGTAATAGTTGGGCAATGCGTGGTATTGCAGAAGGGTGATTTTGTCCTAGTCGTGGAGTTCAGAGTGCCGGGCTTCAGGGCTGCAAAAGCGATGTCTGATGGGGCGAAAAGTGTGATCCCTTGTTGCGAATTATTCAGCTGGGTTTGCAGTTGATTTCCCACCTATGTGGATTTCAGTACGCTAATGTATGTATTGAATGCTCCAACCTTTTCAAGAACGACGTCTGGCATGAATACGAAGCTCACTGCACAGAGGATTGTAAATATGCAAAACCCAATATGCAATGCAAGAAGATCACAGACCCGACGATGAAATTAAATCAGGTTCATATTTTCCTAAAACTTGGATTTGATTTTGAATTCCACCTATTGGGTGGGAAGATGGTGCCACCCATTTTAGGGCCTAAACCGAGTTTTGAAGGCCTAACCCTGAATTGCAATATAGAGTCCCAAACGACGGATTTGGAGAAAAATCGGAAGTCCCGCACCCAATTTCGGTCAAATTCCTGCAAACAAACGAGGCCTTATAGATTTTAGGATTTCAATAGATGGTTGAGATTCAAAGAGATTAATTGATATAGGAGAACATGATTGTATAAGATTGAACTAATTGGGAGATGACTAGACTGATTGACACATGACTATACATAATTGATTGATGATATGAGTGGGTTGATTGAAGAGATGGCTAAATTGATTAAAGAGAAAACTGAATTGATTCAAGAGATGACTAGATTGATTGAATCGATTGAAAATATGACTAGATTGATTGAAAAGTTAAACCGATAGTTAGTGACAGTTGGGGAGGTGGGTGTAGAAGACTTAATTAGCATGAAATAATTAAATAATTATTTAATTCTACATAAGGAGATGAATAAATAGAGTAAGTATTTTATTCATTTTAAAAGAATTAACTTTGTAAAAAATGGGGACTAATTATATATATGAAATAATTCATTTAATTATTAGAGAAATGGTTAAATTAAATAAATGAAATAATTACTTAATTATGGGTGATAAGAACAAGAAAGGTTATTTAAGTAAATAATAAAGATCACTTAATTAAATTTTGAAAGAAGGAATTAATTAAATAATAAAATTATTTAATTAATATTTATAGGAAAATTAGACAAATATAATATTTTAATTATGAAGAATAGAGAAAAATGCTAATTTTGGATTTTGAATTAGAGAAAAAAGATAAATTAATTAAATAATAAAGAATATTTAATTAATTAGGATGAATATTAGTAAAAATGTTGTTCACATGTAGTCAGACAATATTAGGTGTCTACAATGGGAATAAATTCATTTGCTTTTTATCTCTTTTGTTGTTGAGGAGTTTGTTGGAATTTAACGCTACAACAACTAAGAGTTAGAATACGAATTAAAAAAGATTTGCATATTTGTTTGACTTAGCTATCAATGTTCTTGAGTTAATTGTTAATTAGTTCTAGTTAGTTGTCAATCATATCTAGTTTTATAGCATTTCTATTAGCATAGTTGTACTATGTTACATGTTGTTTCAAGGACAAAGATGACACGTACACATACACATACACATATATAATTAAATTTTTATAATATATTAATATATTATAGAGAGATATGTCAATAATTGACACCAACAATATCAATATGTAAATAAACCAAGAGAGCATTTTCCACAACATTTTATTTGAATAAAAAATTGACTAGTTCAGGGGAAATAACAAAGAAGTGTGCAAGATTAATTAGTTTATCAAAAAGATGAATGCAAAGCTTAAGAAGGTAAGTGAGGAGATTCATGATTTTATACTTCCACTCTCAAATTAGATTAGGAGAGAAATTCAACGAAGTTACAATATGCTTCTTATCAAGATTTGTTAACAAATTGTATTTTTTTCAATGCTTGAGAATATCCTCAATCTCTTGCAATGCTAAAGGCTATCTGATGAACCTACCACTATGTATTTACTACATCATACTATTTTCATTATGAGTTAAATAATATAAAACCTCTAGGTGAGCAATATAATAACTTTAATGAGTTCGAATAGATTGTATGACTCTTTTTAGGCATAAACCTTCATTAATTTGTGTGAATCACATTGTATGCAAGTGTAAATAAAATTGCAATAGTCATAAATCATGTAAAACCTCACTCAAAATAGTAGTATGGTGGCTGAAATAATTGTTTTTAGTAGTTCTAATGGTTAAACCCCTTATAAACAACATGGTACAAGGGAAACATTTTAAAACCTACTAACGTGCGACTATATATGATTGCTAACAATAGTCTAACATCATAAAACCTACAAAAGTGATACAAAAACTAAAATACTCCCTAGTCCTGTGGGACACCTAGTTATCCTTGTGATGGCAGACATCCTTGAATAGAATGGGGACATTTCCCCTATTTCCTAGATATTCGTAGACAAGGGGGCCGACAAGGGAAAGTCCCCTTGACGCCCTATCATCCTCAAGATACCTAAGGGATGGGGACATCTGCTTCTAGGGATCTTGTTCAAGTTAGTTAAAACCTATATTTGTATTCTCCTATGATGAATAACACACTATGAGTTTGATGTTTTCTTTGGTTGTCCTATTCTCTATTTTCCCTACATATACATGTTTTTAATATGGTATCAGATCTATCTTCTAGTTAACAAAATATGTTTAGTGGGTGTGCTTGAGAAAACCCTTTATGTTGTTGGAATAAGAAAAGAAGCTATTAAAGAGTTGAGGCCTACAAAAGAACCACCAAATATTCATGGTAATGATGATTTCATTGAGGATGAGGCACTTGTTCTATAACATTTTGAAGACAAGGATAAAAGATAATTAGATGCTTAATAGTCCAAGGTGCTTGTGGATTAGAGAAACTAAACCTTGTTGGGTTTACGAGACATACATGTGAGGATTAGCATCTAATAGTTCAAGAAGATAAAAAAATAAAGTTCAACACTACACCTTTACACGAGGATAATGAGAAGTTTCATGTACAAATGATGTACAATGATGTTGGGATCTTGGATGATAGTTAGGTGACTATACTTAGAAGCAGTGAGTGGCTTGATGTAGTTGGGGAGTATCTTGAAGATGTTGTAGTAGTCTAAGAAATATTTCAAAGAATAGCTTCTACATAATTTATTGTTTCATTTTATGTTGTTAGCTAATTTAATGGTGTAACATTATGAGGGGGTGATGGAATTTAATGTTCCAACAGTCAAGAGTCTGAATAGGAATTAAATAAGATTGGCAAATTTGTTTGAGTTAGTTGTCAATGATGTCCAATTATTTGTCAATAAGTTTTAGTTAGTTGTCAACCATATCTACTTTGATGGCATTTCTATTAGCATAATTATAAGATCTTGTTAAAGTCAATTGAGCCTTATATATTTGCATTCTCCTATGATGCAGAATAAGATGTAAATTTGATGTTATGTTATACTATTTTATTCTTTATTTTCCTAAATGCATATGTTTACAATTAGTTTGGCATCATGTCAAAGGTATGCTTGGGGTTATTAAGAGCATCTCAAAGATGCCTTGAAATGAAGGTTTAGATGACAAAGGGAAATAATAATTAATTTGTTAAAAATATCACTCTACCACACAAAAAAATTAAATCGCCCCAACAATTTCACAATCACCTGATTGTGGTAAGTGGCAATATTATCATAGTGTAGATAAAGTAGGGAATGCAAAGGGTTTTGATATCAAAGTTGGATAACCCTTTTGGTGCCAAGAAAGGATGTTGGGACATCATAAAATACTTGAAAGCTAAGTCTAAGGGAATAAATATCACTATAATCTCCATTCCACGTTTTGTTTTAACTGTTGGAAGTCCATAAAAATGAGTTTTCATGGTGTAAAGGCCTACCATATATGTGTTTGGAGTTGTTTGGAACAATATTTGAAGCTCTAATTTTCGCAAAAGGCATTCAAACACTTGTATTGGATTTGAAGATAATGGAATGACAAGAAAAAAATCTACTAAATTTTTCTTCCCTTTACAAAGTTTATGTAACCACTTGGCCCACTGTGGTTATTTTTTCCACTATCTACTATTTCGTTCATGTTTCCTTATGTGTTTGCAACTAATATTAACACTTTATACATCTTTTGATAGTAGAGACGTAGTGTTGTGGAGTTGTGTTGCAAGGTTGACAAGCAATAGCCCAGAGTTGGTAAATGTTAAGAGAGTATCTCTAGCACTTTTGTGGATCAAATGACATAAGATAAATGTTATAGACATTCCATTTTGAGTCCAAAATTGTGACTAGAGAGTGGGAAAGTATAACTAGATCAATGTCAAGAGAAGATGACGATCTACAAACTTGATTAAGAAGTTGGAGGATAATATTGCAAGAATATCTAACATAGTGGGGGAGATTAACAAACTTAATATATTGTTTCCCTTAATTGAGAAGCTAAGTGCAGTAAGAGGTCACCAAGAAGAGAAGGAAGTTTCCAAAACTTAAAGAGGATAAGGAAAAACATTTCATTGAGTATTCTTCAAAGATAAAGCTAATTTAACATAACATTTTTATGGTGGGATGAGTGCTAAGAAGTTGGATCAATGCATTTTCTAAATGAAGATGCATTTTAGTGCATAAAGTATCTCCTCATCAACAAATTCAATTTGCAAGATGTAATCTTGTGGGCATGCTCTCATGTGGTATGAGAGTTATACACATTCCTCAAAATTTTGGAAAGTGCCACAACTCTCCAAGTGAGAAGATTTCAACGAGTTCAAAATACTCAACGAGTGTAGCAATCAAGTGGTCCAACTAGAAAAGGATGTTTTGAACCACACACACACACCCACACACCCACACGTCAAACTCTCAGACATTAATGAGCCATGTGCACAAGAACATTACACAAAGTTAGATAAACAGAGAAATTCTTGGACTATAAGGAAAAAAAAGGTAAAGAACAACATGGAGGATACAAGAGTAAGTACAAGGAAAAGGGAAAAATAAGAATAATCTACTACCGTAGTCAATACTACAGATACGAGCAAAGGTAAGGGAAATTTCAATGTTTTTTTGTTAGAAAGATGGGCATGCACAAGAAAGATGTTGAAAGTTGCATTTGTGGAAAAATAAGAAAAATGACAAGAACAAAACACTTGTAAGCAAAGGAAATGAGATTGATTATAACTTTGAGATGCATGAAAAGTTGTCTTGTGCCATGTTTCATAAGGGTGTGTGCATTTTAAGTGATGAACTCTATAAACTCTTCCACATCAAGATTTTAGTAATAGCTGAGAAGGTTACTTTACTTGACATATGCTAACAAGCAAATGTAATACTCTTTAGGATGCTTAAAACAAGGAGTGGACATATCAATTACAAAGTAGTGTAAGTTGTTATTTGGCCTTAATCCAAAGCTTAATAATGGAGATCAAATTTGTGTGATGCCTTTATATATTTGTCATTTTTGAAAGCTCTTATCTCCATGTTGTAAAGTTATCTACTTTGGAAAAATAAAATAATATAGGCTTCACTTGAAAGAGAACTTCACTTTGAACTCACATGTGGGAATATATATTATCTTAATGGCAAGTGCTTCTCAAGCCACAAACCTAATAAATGTAGTTGGAAAAATTGCTATTTTATTCTTACATGGAAAAGAAAAGCATGGAAAAATTGAGCCAAAATCTTTACATGGGTTGCATGCCCATAAGGAACAAGATAACAATCAATTGGTACAACCATACATTAACTATTTTCTGAGTACTCAAGTTTTTTTGGTTAAATTTATGGAAAGAAAAAATCACTCACTTTCTAAGGTGAGTTTTAGGTGAGTTTTAATGGTTAAAGTGGCAATTTTTGGGTTAGTTCTTGTTTAAGCACTGCAAGAACATCATCCCACCAAGGCATTTTCTAGTAGACATGGAAAAACTAGGAATACACACTTAGAAAAGATGTTATTTTGGCTTTATATGTTTAACAAGTCTTCTTGAGTTGGAATTTTCTTGGTTTATTGAATTCATGTTTGAGTCCCAAGTATGTGACCCATGGGTAGAATTATTGGAGTTATTTCATAAGCCTAAATGGTTTCCCCCAAGGAGAGGTATTGATCACGAGATATAATTATTGCTTAATTTCCCACTTCAAAGCAATTATGCCATCAAAGTGTTATAGAGGCTAATGAGATTAAGTTGTAGGAAAATACAGTCATTGAGCAAGGTGTGAATAGACCTAGTATTCCCTATGTGGTTATCCTATTGTATTTGTGCTAAAGAAAGACAAGACTTGGTGAATGCATGCAAAGTACAAGGCCTTGAGAAACATTATCATTATAGGTAGCTACTACCTTGTATTAATGATCTATTAATTTAAATGCGACATGCTAAGTATTTGAGAAAGCTAGAACTAAAGTCAATGTATCACCAAGTAATAATTAAAAAAGAGGATGTATGGAAAACAATGCTTATGACCACAAAAGCATTGCATGAGTGGCTTATTTCCCGTAGGTTGTGTGACACTACAACTAGATTTGTAAGGTTGATGAACAAAGATACTTAAACTAATAGGTTCGTGCGATTGTATATTTGGGTGACATCTTGGTTTTTAGTATACCATATAAAGAACTTGTTTCTCATCATTAGCAAGCACTACAAGTATTGAAGGAGAATACAATGCATTTGGATGAAAAGAAATGCAAATTTATAAGAAATTTCACTTGTTCATCTTGGGCATGTGGTGGGAAGTGATGAATTCAAGATTGATTTTATGAACATTGAGGCCATTGTAAATTGGCCAAAGCCCACGTCTATCAGGTAGATTACGATATTTGTCGGGTACTTATAATACTTTTATAATTTTATGAAATATTTCTCCTACATTGTTGCTCCTTTGCATGCTATAGGGGCTAGAAAATGCTTTCATTGTGGCGCAAAACAATACCATACATGCAAGGAACTCTAGAAACTTAGTCCATGGCTTCTTTACTGAATCTTCAAAATTATTTTGACATTGAAATGAATACTTGTGACTCTTCTATGGATGCTATTTTTTTATGAGGAATACCAATGTGTTATCATTCTAAGTTGTTTAAAGGGATTGTCCTCAAGTAAAGTACTAATGAGAAACAATTGTGTGTTTGAATCTCCATTGTGAAGAAATAGAAACACTATCTTATGGGCAAAGAAACAATTGTGCATACGGATCGTCATAGTCCTATACTTGTAGGCTTAAAATAAACCCAAGGAACTAGGTACTATAGGTGGGTGGGATTCATTTTGTGGCTTCATTTGATGATCAAATACAAATGGGATGTGGCCAATGAGGTGGTTGATATCTTGTATAGAACCCCCCTTTCAACAATTATACTCTTTACTTTGTCTAAACCTTTTTCTAAGGATAAATATTTGAGGACCATAGTGATGACAAAGATCTTAATATATATGCCAACAAACTTAAAATTGGGAAAGTGGCTGATTTTGAACAAAATATAGGCTATTTCATCAAGGATGGACTTCTCTACAAATAAAAAACTTGTCCATACCTAAAGAAAGGATACTATTATCACGCGTGAGGCTTATAACTTAAGATTTGTAGGTCATTGGAGTGACTAAGATTGTTGTGAACCTTCAACATTATGTCTGTTAACCCTACATGTGGGTGGTAGCATCAACAAGCCAAACAAAAAAATATTTGCGCTATACTGGTCACTCCTATAGCTTACTAGACCATGGGTTTTGTGGACAGTCTTCTAATGTCCAAGCATGAGCATGGTTATTTTTTTTGGTAGTAAAATATTTTAATAAGATATGGGTGTTAATAGTGTCTAAGAAGAACATCAAGATAAGTGATGCAATTGAGTTTATCTTCAATCATGTATGGATTCACTTTTAACTTCTAGAGAGTATTATATAAAATAGAGATGCTTCTTTTCGGGAAAGTTTTGTTGCTTCTCGTGGTAAAAAATGGACAGATGCTTGAAACACTCAACCACTTTCCATTTTCAAACTAGTGGACAAATGGAAGTAGTGAACATACCTATCCTAAGAGTTGGGATGAAAATAGGTCTATATCTATGTGCAAAAGCTAAAGGAGTCACAAGTCAAATGCAAAGGAATTCATGAACAACATAGTTGAGCTTTTAAGTTAGAGATTGAGTTTGGATGTAAATAGTTGAACCCTACCAAAAGTATGATTCAATTCGCATTGTATAAAAAGTTGGAGAGAATGATTTCTAGTTAAACTTGCCTCCTTACATGAATATGTATTTATTGTTTAATGTTGACAAACTTGGATTGTTTGAGCCTACTATGTTGGATGAAGAGGAGGTTGTAGTGTTGCTTTCTATGGATGACTTAGATCCAAGCGATCATGATGATTTGAAGGGTGGTGTAGACCTCAACACAAAGGTGAGGAAGACAAGGGGAAGAGAATATGACATATGGTTAGTCAGGTTGACATGACAATTGTCAAGGACAACAATTGGTAACTTAGAGGAGTTGCAGGCAGAACTTTCCTTTTACGTCCTTAAAATTCAGGGACCAAAAGCCTCTGAATAAGGTGCGATTCAAAATTTTGAGTCAAAGTTGTTGGACCAAGGGGTCAAAAATTAGTGTGAATAATTGCAAATGAATCTAGTCCTTATATGAAAATTCTATAAAATATTGGCGAATCTTTCATTATTGAAGAAAATCACGATGATAGGAACCCATACCTAGAAATCATCATTATTTGACAAGGGTTTGGGGGCAATGCCCCCAAGACGGGGTCTAGGGGCGGCGCCCCTAGCGCATTCCCTATCACGGTACAAGGCAGGGTCGAGGGGCACTGCCCCCACAGGGGTCTTCGGAGGTGTTGCCCTTGAAAGCTCAAATGACTTTTATTATTTTATTAAAGTACTGTGAGTTAATTTTATATCTCCTGACATGAAATAACCCTACTTTTTGTAACTATTTGATGATTCGAGATCAATGGCAGGAATTCTATTTCGGGCCAAGGTTTTAAAGGACACAAAGATTCCCCTGAAAGTCTTCGAAATAGAGACATGTGTCAAATCTATTTCGGGCCAAAGTTTTAAAAGCCATAAAGTTTCATTGAAAGTCTTTGAAATAGAGATCAAAAGTTTCATTTATTCCGAACCAAAGTTTGAAAGGATAAAAAGTTCCATGAAAAGTCTCTGGAATAGAGACACATGTCAAATCTATGTACTTAACTCGTACTCTAACTTAAATTTTGACCGCATATTGGCGAATATGACCACCGATTAAAACAAGCTTTGGAAATTGTAGGCAAAATATTCAATTTATTGTGTGGAAAAATTAATTTGATTGGCGAAGTCATCGCTGAAATAAAAATAATTCCATGTCACTATTGGCGATTTGCCTATGCATGGGACTCAATTTTTATAAAGTGTGGGCGACATGGCCACCTTGAAAGTCCAATTTTTTTCGCCAAATTTTGGGTACTCGATGAGTGAAATTTGCCACTAAAGTTATCCTTGCTTTGGGTTGATTGGTTGCTTTTGAAAGTTTTGTAATAATTTGTCTTTTGTAATTTTTTAGTTGTTCCTCTTGGTTGTTCTTTGGTGTCTCGCTGTGCTTCTTGCTCTATCCCTTTTTTTTTCAAGATTTTAGGCCCCTTCAAAACCCTACTTACCTAATCAAAAACAGTTTTCATAATCACATCCTGTAACAATAAACCCGATGTTGAATGCCATTTACATGTTTTTTTTAATACACTGATTTTTTTACGACAACAAATAGCTACATTAAAATTTGTGCAAAGCCTATAATTTAATAGAAGTAAAACATACATAAAATATTGATTTAAGAATTTCTCAAAATATATGTATAGTAATAGTTCTATATTATTTCTAAATTAATAAAAATATTTCTGCACTGAAAGATAATGATTAAATAGATTAATTTCACATGTGAGTTATTTTTTATACTAAAAGCTAGCAAAAACAAGGTTGAGTTATTGTCTGTTAAAGGCACCATGTTGAAATAAATGATTTTAGTTCAACTTCTAAGGCACCATATATCAAATGAAAGAATTAAATAAGAATTCCTCTCTCAAGGGAAACACTTGCACTTTTATGATCAACCCACGGATGAAAAAGTGGCTTGATTGCAGCATAAATGCATGTTCAAGCACTCAATACACCATGCAACACTTTTGATACAGGGGAAATGCCCCAAATCCCTTGAGCAATGAGCAATGAGCAATATATATATGAAATGACCCAACTACAAATGCTAATAATATCTGTCAAATTTCATTTCTAAATTGAATTAATAAAAAAAGATAGACTAAACTGATTATATGCCATTGTATAGAATCTGTGAAAACAATGTAGAATAGTGTATGCGATTAAATCCAACATTATACAATGTATACTACAAAAAATAAATTGGTGAAACTCGCTTTACTGGCTGTAATATCGTTTGCGTTTCTTTGAATCAGGTGTTCCATGTACCTGAGGCTTTATACCGTAAGTCCTCAATTGGAAGTTTTCAAAGGCTTCAGAAATTTCTGCAACCTGAACAGAGAAAAAAATACACAACAGAGGATCCTCTAAGACTGATGCTGCCGAAAAAAATAAAATAAAATCGAAAACAAAAAAAAAGAATCCTCTAGGATACTTGTCCTATTTACCAGATCAGGCTTCTTCGCATACACACGAACAATCCTGTCTTGATATGAAGCTGGCAACAAGTGACTGATGCGTTCTTTTGGGATGGTAAGCTTCTCATCACTTTCATAGTCCTGGTTAGAAAAAAAATTGTCAGTCATAACTGATAGTCACAATAGCATCTTGATTAAAAACTACAGTTGATTCTCAGTCTACGGTTCTAGAAACTTCCTCTGTTGTTTTTATTTTTGAGACAATTCTGCGTTTTTTGATAGGTTGAACATAAGGAACTTTAAGGACGGGCATTTTTCTCACTGGCGTATGGTGCCAATAAGTGAAAAATCGTTTCTGGAAAGAATCGTCACAGTGGTTGAATCTTGAGAAAGTCACCTCAGAAAACACTAGAACAATTGTTCATTGAAAAGCAAATTCATCAGAAGTCACTGTGTAAGTTTGTCTGTGTATGTGATAAGGGTTAGCTCACAGAACTCACAACATAGATTTATCATTGAACAGATTCAAATATATATATATGAATTTTACCGATTGAAATGATATATTACATACAGGAAAACTGAAAAAGAGAGGATTAGATACTGATACTCAATAAACTGCAACACCTTACAGCTTGCACACCTCTGCTTTTCGGAGTAATCTGCCTCTTCAATCTGCTAGTGTCTTTAAGCCTTCCTCCTCGTTCACAATCTACTTCTCTCCCCTATCTTACCTCTACCTTGGCATCACCACAAATATCCTATAAATGCCCTTAGGTGCCTCCTTGCACCTCCTAACATTTTTTGGAAACTGTAACTCCCATCACCCAAAAAAGTTCATCTTCTAGAAGTCATATCTTTCAATCCATGTGCTTGATTGAGTACATTTTTGTGAGCTGTAGCGTTTGGAATGCTCTATGTCCCTGAAATCTAATTCATTCAATTTCCCCAAAATTGAGGCCTCGTTCCATCATTTAAAGACTCAAAACTCAATTTGAAAGTTATTATTGAGATATAGAATTGATCTTGGCCTGAAACTCAACCACAATGTTCATTACTGATTGGGAGATTTCAATAAAATTTCAAATCCATATGTGCACAAATGTAAACTTACTAAAAATAGAGGTCCTGCTATTTTCAGCCCTTTCGTAGACTTTTGGATGTTCAAGACCATTCTTTAGAACTTTCTAGAGAAAATAAGCTTTATGGGTATTTGCAAAACCAAACTAAAAATAAAACAAATCATTTTTGGGTGATACAAGATTACTATTACAACTTTGGATGTTCCTGCATCAAACACCTAAAGTAGTTCGAAAAGTGACCTTATGAGGGGGCCAATACAATTAACCTATGCTTTGGATGACCTCGTTTCTTCACACTACTTGTTTTCGTCTTGTCCCACATGACTATCTAAGATCTCTTCAATTTCTTCTCACTCAGAAATAGGTACTAAGATATGCCACTACTTTTCTACTTGTCCATCTTCTATATTTCCTTCATGATACCATGATAAATCAAAAATTCTGAAAACAAGTGAAATATTGATCCCACTCCTTGCTTCTTTAAAATCTTGCAAGGTCCAAGTTTCTTATCTTCAACTTATTATATGTTTAGATAGACATCTAAAAACGATTGACACATTTTTGTCTTATCATTTCTTATCATCTCCTCTATTGATATAAATCAATTTATTTTTAATTATTTATTTAAGCTAATATTTCCTCCTTTCATGAATAATAATTATTTCATTGTATTTCCTTATTCACATTATTTAAATAATTTTAAATTATTTAATTAATTTCTACATAATTTTCTCTAATGCACATTATTAAATAATTTTAATTATTTTTTCTTGGTGATGGGTTTTTCTATTAATCTTGGAAGTTTGGGTTTGTTTGGCAAGAGTTGTCAGGTGAGGAAGAGACTGTTGATATGAGGGGATGATGGCACCATATCGGCCATTAAGGAGATCATAGGAGACCAGCCCTTGCAGGGTGGACATCCAAATGATGGGGCATTGCTAGAAATCTTTTGCGCAAATGTTGCTCAAGCAACTGGTTTCACCCACAAGGCCACCGTATTTGCGAATAAATTGGACGAAGCAAATGTAGTTCATGAGATAAAAATGGCTATTCTATCCATTAAGGTTAACCTGAAAAGCAGCTACATCGCGAGTATACTCGATGTCAAGGCTGTCAAGAAGAAATAGTTTGTTGCAAACACTCTTGAGCTATTTAGGGAGGGAATTGAAAATTGTGATGTGGCTGCTTTTGCCAAATTTATTATTAGTGTTTTTGGGGACTTATTTTCTTCCCAACAAATTGATTGAATTTTTGTACTAGCGGATGGGCTGCCATCTTGCAAGCACACTACTTTTTTTTAAATTTTAATATAGGGAGATAGCCTCTCTAGTAGTACTTACTGAAAAATAATAATAATTATAAAATTAGCTAATTATTCAACCACAATTAAATAGATTATTTTAATAGTTCTTTAAAAAAAATTCATTTAAAAATAAATAAAATTCTTGTTTTATTTATTTTCCATCATGCACATGAATTAATAAATTACAAATTTCACTAATTATTCCTCATGTGCCTCCATCTCATCAGCCACTCATCAATCGATTTCACATAACCTCTCTATGCAATCAATCAATAATCTCATGCAGCCAGTAACTTATTCAAGCAATTAGTTAACTCTATTTTTTTAGCCCTTAAATCCTCTCAACCATTTCTATTCATTGAGTCTTCTAACAGTCTCATCCATTGATCAATATCATGTATCAACTATAAGTCCATTGTCTTCCATCTCATTTGATCATCTAGAATAATTGTGCTTTCATACTAACATTGCGAACTTGCGATCATTGTGTAATTATAAGGTTATTATGATTGTAGACCAATCCACATATCACCATACATTCACACATGCTTATTAACAATGGAGTAATACAGAGCCATGTAAGGTATAGTTATTTTGATTATTCGTTCAATTTACATTGACTTCATTCTTTATTGGTGACTGTTTTTTGTGAATTTGGGTTTTTCATTATTGCTATTTCCTATTTTCATATTTCATGATTTAACATCCATAGTTTCCATAGAGAACCTTTCCGTCCTAAGTTGGACCATAACCTCTCCATCTTTGATTTTTTTGAACCATCTTTTTTGATCTGCTTTCTCTTTACATTGATTATTCATTATTGAGATGCTTCCTTACCTCATCATGTAGATCCTTCATGTGTTTTGCAAAATCTTCTACATTTGCACTTCTCTTCTCCTCATTATCCATCTTCCACAACTTTGAAACATTTCTAGGACTACATGAATCAAGTTGCATGTAAATCCAGCCCATGTTAAAATCAAGTCCCATCCTTTTGGCTTTTCTTCTACCAAACATCCCAAAAGGTTGCCAAGACTTTTAATTGACAATTAGTTTGTTAATGATGTGCAAAACTAAACTTCAAATCTGTCTTTAGATTCTTCCACAAAGCCCTCCAAGAATATCCAACAAATTTTATCTTTATTTGAAACTATGCTCTTGGGTAGATCAGGGAGTCTAACCAACAAATTTTATCTTTATTTGAAACTATGCTCTTGGGTAGATCAGGGAGTCTAACCAATTCCTTGAAAAAATCTTTGCAAGATGAGCTGCATCATTTGTCTTCTAGGAAGAAATGAAATGTGCCATCTTAAAAAATCAATCAACCACCATGAAAACAGAATTATGAGCTCCTATGGCACTGCCACTAGCATCACAATCTACATGAAATACCTTGTTAAAATCTATGTGCAAAAATAGGTTGCTTTGTAACTTTTATTAATTTAGATTTGATTTCTACAACAAGAGGGATGTAATGGTTACCCCAAAATCCGCTTCTAAACGAAGTCACAGCTATAAAGTAATTCCGTCAAACACTTTGCTTGCAGTCCCTAATTTCTCTGTTTTGTGTTACAACCCTTATGACTCCGGAATGAGTTGTTGTATTGTTTTGTTTGTGCTCTTTTAACAAAGATCTATGCATGTAACATGAATATGAAAACGAAAGTATAAACACATAACTGAAAATAACCAGCACACTGTATTTATGATGATTTTCAGGTTAATTACAATATTGGCAATGAAACAACTCACTAAATACTCCAGCAATAGAATAGCTTGAATATTGTTTACTTCAAAGAGTGATGACCTGGGCCATAACATTAGGCTGGTGCTAACTAGAAGCTATAGTACGCAGCTGCTACAGTGACGCTGCTACAGTGACGCGGTTGCTACAGTACGCGGCTGCTACAGTGTTGCGCTACAGGAACTGAACAATGTTGCGCTACAGGAACGTGAACAGTGCTGCGCTACAGGAACTAAACAGTGTTGCGCTACAAGAACTGAACAGTGCTGTGCTACAGGAACGGTTTGTCTTCAGCTGGAAATGCGCCCAATCTGCCTAATAATGAAGCTGAGAACACTGGATTCCAAATGCCAAACCCCAAGGGAATGACGTCTAGAATGTCACAAGAGAGGATAAACGTCCTCAAATGCCAAGAACGGATCTGCAACTCACACACCAATTTCTTTTCATATTCAACCTGTCTATTGAAGCCACAAACGCTTCCTTTTATTCTATTTCCAAGGGTCGGTTCAACTCTCATGGGCAATGTGGGATAAAAGATGTGCAATATAAAACATATATTAAAATATCCCCTTATGTCTCCCTTGGGTACACATCCCCATAAAATAAATATTAAAGTAACACTTTAATATTTTACAATTAAATTAAATGTTACTTTAATAAAACTTCAGGCATTAAATGTATTAGCAATCAGACTCCGAATAATGCGAGTGATAGCTCATCGAAAAGCTCTCACCGAAGAGTATCAAATCCAATCACCAAAATTGGCCTCCACTGTGTCCTGTTGACTTACTAAAAATAGTAAGTATGCCTGAAACTGAGTAAATCAACTTCATTTTGGCCCAAACTGGAAATGACTAGGTCAAAACACTCCAAGATCCCCTTAAACCCTTCGTTAGCCCTCGGGACCATGTAGAACAAGGCTAACGCACACACACTTGGTCAACTGCTAAAGTGGGGACATTACAAGGGAGTACTGTGACAATCAAATATATCAGCAACAGTAAATACAAACAGGAATGAACAATGCACAAATCTCACATCCTGCCAAATCACATACATTGCCAATGGAAACAATGAAACTCTCCAATCTTCTTCACAGAAAAAAAGGATATTTCTAGCTCTTGGAAATGATCTTGTACATCAATATATCAATAATAACAGTAGCACCCACAACAGAAAAAAGATTTGAAAGCAATATTGTGTTTCTACACAAAATTGAGTGGTTTTTAAATTGCAATCTCAACATTACATTGTCAAACTTCACCCATCAAGCACTAAAGAAAGCTACAACACTAAGAACTGATCTCTAATATTGAAACATAACTAAAAGGTCCACAAAAAGGCTACAACAAATCTAGAATATTTGCAACAAAATCTATCTCAAAATGAAGCTCAAACTGGGCAATCTCACCTGAAACTCTGCCAAACAATATCTGAATAAAAGATAATTTCTTCAGCTCTTGGACATGATGAAAAGATATGAAATGCCAACAAAATCACTCTTCAAAATACTAGAAATAGCTACAGAAAATTGGAAGTAAACTACAAATTTAAACCTACAAACAAACACACCACATTGAAACTAGCTGATCTGCAACAACCTATAAAGATCTTCCACACTCCTTGGATGAGAATGCCCTTCTGATTCAATGGGTTTTCATCCTCTGCCCCCTATAACTCATGGGTTTTCATACACTGATAAGTTGAGAAGCAGAAATGGCATAAAAATCCTGAAATGCGACTTTGCTTGTAAATAAATATTGGAAAAAATCCAAACGCCCCTCTTAGAAAAATGAATAAAATAATTTTATTTTCACCATTTTCCCTCCAAAGAATCTCACCATTTGTCTGTACAAAATTCTTGACCAAAATTAGAAGACAAAATCCCATATGTAAGCTATCATGAAAACTACTACCAATAATTGACTGCCACCTGAACCAGGTCACAAACCTCATAAGAAGCCCTGCACCCAATTTTGGATTTCTATCACCATAAATAATAAAACATATTATATAATTTGGCCCTAATCAATATTCTTTGAAAGTACAAAATACAATGGGCTCGAGTAGTAAATATTAAACAAATTATTTTATTCTCTTCTTAGTCCCTGAAAATATTGGAATGAGCATATTTTCCATGAAATCAAAATTCATTAAAAACGAGACATGACAAGTCTGTCCTTCCCAAAATTGCTTGTCCTTAAGCAATGCAATCTCAAAATACTCTACTCCTTTTCGATCGACCAACTTCATCTCACAAGGTTCCCAACCCTTCATAAGAAGTTTGCATGTTCTTTGGCATATCTATAAAACCTCTATGAGTTTCTCAAATGAATTTATTAAACTTTATCCATAATGTTTTGATAAATTGCAATGTCCCCTTTTAAGGCATCAACTTTTTCTGAAGGTTTACCTACGACTTTGGTACATGTAGGCTAACATTGTGATTTGGGGACACTTTTGTGGGTGTTCTATGGCTCTTCAGCTGACTTTTGGTGCTTATTTCAATATTCTATAGCTCAGTGTCCTAGTTTATTTGTGGCGCGCTTTCCAGGGATCATTCAGGACACTTTGATTCACACTTACTATTTTTAGTAAGTCACTTGAATGCTTTGCTTGTATTTACTATTTGCCCGAGTAGTAAATATTAAATTAATTATATTATTATTAAGTCTCACCTCGGTCCATGAAAATATTGGAATCAGCATGTTTTCCATGACATTAAAATTAAACAAAAATAGGACATGAAAAATACAGAGGTTTTCTTTTCCTTTTATCTACTTGACCTTGCATATGAATGTGACTGGAAAATATAGAAATTTCATGGTTAATTTTTTTTAAAGTTAATCCAATGCATTATTCTATTCCATTGTTGGATGTGTGAGGTAACGGCTAACACTCTCAATTCACTGATCATTGTGGATGACTGCTATGCCTATGCTAATGCCATTTGAGTCAATGTTACAAGCGCTCAATCCGAACCTTTCGGTCCACCAAGACTCCAGAGGATGATGAATGCATTGAGCTCTTGTGCGAAGAAGCAGTCATTTAGGTTCCTTCTCCTACTCGTTTCTCCAGGTTTTGAAGTCAAAGAATGACCAAGTGAGTGGCACAGAATCATAGATATTAGATTAAATTCCAAACAAAAAAAACCATTTTTTTATGTAGGCTTCCAGTAACCATCGAACTATCAATGACCATCATGTTCACAAAATCTAGCTTTTAAAAAGCCATCTAGCTGATAGCTTGATCCTATCACTATGGGTGAGGCACCTATTGAGGCTCTTGTTGAGGATATTGCAGCTATCCCATCCACTTCAGCAGCATGTCGATAACAGCAAACTTTTTTGAGTTTTAGTCATAGACGAAATTTATGATTCATAATTTTTATTGATATTGAAACTTGAAGTTCATATGTATTTAGAGGTTGAACTCAATTTTTGGTCTATGATATGTATTAGACTCCAATTTTTATTTATATATGATGGAAATTGATAATTTATTATACATATTCAGTAATATATGTGATTTTGAAGAATATGTTTAAAAATTTATGTATTTTCAAATGTTCAATAAACTTGCCAAGTCTTTATCCAAGCTTTTGCCAAGTCCTTAGTTTTTAATTTTTTGGGTCTGCCAAGTAATTGTCAAGTCTCGGCTTTTTGACTATCAAATGAACCATAGAAGGTGGGGGTCTCTACAACCATTCCCTCATAGAGGAACAAGAATTTTTCTCAGATTTTATAGATCACGAAGATGCTTTTATTTCTTTTCCTAAAAGCACAACCATTTCCTAGTCCTTTAGCCTTATGTCCAAACCAAACAATGGTACCTTTTGGAAGAGGAAAGGACAAAAATTTATGCTAAGAAACTCAACATACAAGGCTGTGATTCATTGAAGATGGCATTCAACGGAACATGGGTTCCCTCCTAACTAGAAGTAGGAGGAAGTGTTCTGCCAAACGAGTTTAAAGACTATGACTCCTTCCTTGTGAAGGACCAACTGGTTCTCCTAAGCCTCTTTGTTCCTCATGCAATTTCTTAGTTCCTCTTTGCTTGTGAAGGACCAACTGGTTCTCCTAAGAAGCCTCTTTGTTCCTCATGCAATTTCTTAGTTCCTGTTTGCTAAGCTTCTTGGTTTCTTAAAGTTCCTTCCTAGATATTTCCTGGACTCTCACCACCTTCATTTAATTTTCTTCCTTAGTTTCAAAATTGCTGATCTCTCTAGTCCCCTTGGTCTGAAGCTTTCCTCTTTGGTTCCTTTTTCCCATATAAAAAAATGGAAATGGACCCTTATCTGACAATTTACCTACTGAATAAAAGCAAGAAACCTTAAGGAACCCTGTTGTAAATACAGTATAAATTATGATATTTCTTTTCAACATTTAAGAAAATGATGCTTCCAATCAAACGAAAGATGAAGCTGAAAGGGGCTAAAACAAACATAAACATAAATACGAGCGGTTATACTTACGTTGAAAAAGTGTACTCTGCATGATGATTATACATGCACACAAAGAAAAAAAAACACTTGTTAAGATACCATTAGGTGATTAATATCAATAAAAAAGTTCCATATCATAATGAAGATATGATTTTGAGGACTCCATAGAAAATTTGCTATTCCAAGAAAATTATGTGTCAATGATAAAAATATCAAAGAGCATGAACATGCCTGTCCAATGGGTTCTCTCTTCCCCGTGTCAAGTCAATTTTAATATTGCTAATTGCA
Source organism: Chamaecyparis obtusa (assembly GCA_027943335.1). Classification (NCBI taxonomy): domain Eukaryota; kingdom Viridiplantae; phylum Streptophyta; class Pinopsida; order Cupressales; family Cupressaceae; genus Chamaecyparis; species Chamaecyparis obtusa. The sequence continues at coordinate 1,245,816 of BSBK01002490.1, read as the reverse complement.
ATGTCTTCCTCTCGAAGACATATTCCTGTTGTTTTCTGTCAGAAATATTTAAATATTCCCACAGTCAAAGTACTGCTATATAGAAATCAAAGTTAATATCAATGTGTAGTTTATGGGACTTGTAACAGTTTATAGCAACTATGAGAATATGTACAGAACATAAATATAATGACTAAGCAAAGTGATTTATCACCTGTGAACAAACGATATCTTGAGGAGTGATTTCTTTAAAATGTTCAAGTTGGTCTGCTGGAACACAATACTGATTGCAAAACTGCCTCCAATACAGATCAATATTATCAATAAATAAATCTTTAGCATTTCAAAATATGAACAATTATGAAAGTGAAGAAAATATAACCGAAAAGCCCAAAATCACTTTATTAACTTTTACTATGAAAACATTGTCTATGTATTCTCTCTAGTGTCACTAGACTAGTAACATTTTTTATAGAAGAAATGCAAAAGGGAAAACTATGCAAGTCAGAAATGATTGGGACAATAATTCACTTTCAGCAAAAGTAGCCTTGCTGATTACAGAAATAACCTACCATCTTTAAAGCAAAAGTGGAAAATGAGCAAAGTGCAGAATGTTGTTGCAAGAAACAGTTCCGTAGGTACCAATTCATAAAATGAGAAGCATGACATTTTCCATAGAATCTTTCTACAAGATAAATTTGATGATCATTGGATGTCATTTATGTTCTCAGTTTTGTGTAGAAGTTTATATTTTAATAATTAATGGAAGTCACCAATTTATGGCATCAAATCCCAAAATGTAAATGAAAACAAAAAGTTAAATTAGAATTAGTTTCATCTTTTTAATTCATTTGTGAAAAACATTTGAATAATTAAACACTTTTGGTATATCCAAGACACTGTAATGTCCCCATTCTGAGCGAGCATCAGAGTTATTGGATTTAGCCTATTACCAGGTCCTTGTAGGCTAATACTGGTGATTAGAGGACTTTGTTGAGGGATATGGCTCTGTTTGGTGGGACTTACTATTTATAGTAAGTCAAGGGATGGTTCTGATGAGCTTAGGTGAGTTAGAGGAGTTGAATGATGTTCTCTATTTATATTTTTGGCTTCCGGTTTGGGCTCCAAGAATCTTGGAGGGAGCGTCTATTTTTAGTAAGTCACCTCATGAGATTCATTCATCATCTTTCTTCATCAGGATCACGCCTGTGTTGTCAGATTTCGATTTTGATGCTTCTTCAGTCATTTTTGCAAGATGGGTGAATTATGATTATTATTTAATTAAATTGGCTAAGGTTGCTATTTTTATTGGGATTGCATATTGGACACCTTGGTGTTATAGGTCATTGGAACCGGGTTGAAAATTTTTAAATCTTGAGCACACAAAACAGGGACCCTATATGTTAGGATATCATTATATTAATGAAAAGGTCATTTTTTGAGCAATGGGGGAGTTTAAATTAATAAAGTGACTTTATTATATGTCATCTTTAAATTATAACATAAAGTTGCTTTATGACAAATGAAATTAAAGTAAATTAAAGGAGATGAAGACAAATGAAAATTGAATATTATAAAAGGGGATTGAGCGTTCATTTCATTCATTCTATTGTGCATTTGATATTATTGATTTGTGTGAAGAGAAATTTGGAAAAAGGGTTTCAAAAATTCAAACTTGGAGAATTGTGAATTCTTCAAAGTTTTTACAAGCATTTGAGGTGTTGAAATAAACATTGATATTTGCTACAGTGTGGGCTTCATTCAAAAGTTCAATTTGAGCTTACAGGAAGAATTTCAAAATTCTTGAAGAGAGCTAGGGTTTCATGTTTGGTCTTCAGAGTTTTGGAGAAAACATTGAATTCTATGCAAGGTTTAAAATACTGGAATTGAATTTACAAGGTATACTGCAGACTTGATTGTGCATGAAGAAGAGACAATATTGTATGAATTTGCAAAGTTGTTGTACATACTTCAAGAGGCTGCCGTACAGATTAGTTGTTGGAGCCATACTGTTTAGGCAGGACCGTACTTTGCTTGGATGGAAGTCTCAAGGGCTGCGTAAGGGTGCTGGAGATAGCATTGTTTTTTGTCACTGTTTAGTTAATGTTTGAAGGCTGCGTCAAACATATTCAGGGCTGCATGCTCTTTCCTTTGGCTATGTATCAACATTGAATGGTTGTGTCTAAATGTGGAGACAAAATTGTTTGCTGAGAAGGCTGTGTCCATTGGTGTAGAAGTGTTTCAGAACCATCCCTTAGTGGCTGCATTTTCCTTTAGGGAGTTTGCTGGGGCTATGTTGGAGTTAGTCAGCAGCCGCCTCAAAGGTGCTACATTCTTTTGAATTATGTAATGTTTATAAATACTTCAGCATTGAATAAGCATTTGGATTATAAAATTAATTTTCTGTTTGTTGTCAAGATATTTTAATGTTGAAAATTGCAAAGGTTTTAAATATTTTTGAAATTCAATAGAAATTTGCAAATAAAATTGAGTTAGAAGTCAGTTGGCAGCTGAGAGCTAGTTGGGCTCATCACAGAAACTTTGCATTATTATAACAAAAAATGAATGTTGATCTTGTCCATTAACCAGACTCACTGATAGCATTTTACTCTGAACCTTTCAACGCGACACAAAATAAGACAGATGAGCAATGGAACTGCTCTTCAAATTAAATGAGGAAACATTCTGTAAATTAAAACTGATCGATATGAACTTGCAATTTATAATCTCTACAATGAATTTTGTGGCAGTTCATGTTCATGTGAAATAAAATGTAGTTACATATCTTTTTGGTTATGCCTAGGGTAAAAGGCTAATGCTCTTAAAAAATTTGATAAAGAATAAATTTTTTTGACGTACAACACATTCTACAGCTACATGCTTACATTGTTCAGCTAAAAAACAGAGACTGAGTAGGTCAAGAACATATGGGTTGAATAGGCTAAAACATAAAAACACAGACGCACTAAAGTAATTGAATGGAGGACTCAATACAAAGAAATGATATACACCTTCAAGCTTGTCTATAATACAAAGGTTGCAAAATCAAAGAAACAATTTAAACCTTGACACGCATAATGAGACATCAATTGAATATCAAATAGAGCCTTTTCAGGGAGAAAATCTCTACAATCATTCAAATGAAAACAGACTTTTTAGGTATCATGCCAAATAGTAGACCTTTACCTCCTATCTATACCATAATTAGGCTATGGTGACCTCCAGACTCCCAATCAAGCCAACAACTCCTATAATTCTTTATCTAAAAATTACTGAATAACCAAGTCAAAGGGTATCTTGCCACAAATATGTCACTTTGTAATTCAATGCATTTAATAGACTAAAGGCATAACCTGTCCCTCCTCTTCAAATAAGTATTTCCTCACAGCTAACCAACTCTGGATGCTATGGCCTGAAGCCTTCAACTTCATTGGCAGTATCTTCCTCCTTCAGATTATTCCATTTGAAGTAGTCTTGAATCCTTGATTACATTCCTGTAGAATTTTATTATTGGTAAACCCATTTCTCTTTCTATAACTTACTTTGAATTCCATATAGGTTGACCCCCAATGGCAAACACCGTTGAAGATTGAATGATTCTATTAAAAAAAAAAATCTGGGTAGATTGTGTTAGAATTTGTTTCATCAACATCTTGGGTCACACTCCATGGTCCATCATCAAGATGATACAAGAGAGCATGAGGAGACAAAAAAATATTTTATTTTATTTTATCTCCTTATGCTCTCTCGTATCTTCCCGATGATGGATCACGTAGTGTGATCCGAAACTTTGATGAAAAAAATCCTAACACAATCTACCTGGAATTTTATTTTAATAATATCTAAGGATTGTGGAAATTTAATATCATTAATTGAATGATTGTATTGAGTAACTTATTAGAAAACTATAAACTAGTGAAATGGGTGATTGTATCATAAAACAACTTTGAATGCCTTAAAGTCTACAAATGCATAAAGATTAAGGCCAACCATTCAAATTAAATTTTGGGAAAACAATGTGCCATAATAACGTTCTTCTTGGCCTCAGAAGCAGAGGCCAGTCTCTTATTATATTAGCTCTTGTTGATCTATTTAGGCACATACTGATCAAACAACAAAAAGGATATAGAAAACAGCTACCCACCACATGCATCCATGATAGACAGCCATACATAACATGAATAGAAAGGGATGGGAATATAAATGTCATGCCTGATAAAGACTGATTTCAATACATAAAAAACAATAGGACATAGAAAAGGGTAGCACAGCTGAAACCCTTTGATAGTGACACTCTAAAACTAAAATAATTTCATTAGTCCAAATATAGAATTATGAATTTAAACCAGGTACCTCAAATCCTCCTACATAATTAGTTTACAGACACGATTTTTTATGCCTTGATCAGATTATTATCAAATTATCAATCTAAGAAATAATTCAGCTTTCATAGAAATGAGTGGAGGAATTATGGAAAAACTGTAGCCAATAAGATTTCAATACCCGATATAAATCCCTTCTCCGCATTCGTAAAATCAATTCCTGAGATTCCTTTAGCTCTTTCACAGAAGCAGTCTCAATTGTCTTCAGTACTGAATCATCTAACTGTAATTTAAAATGGTATTTACATAATTAGCAAGTTGTTACAAATAAATCAAGATAAATATATATTTATTGTATAACTCACTATGATGTCATACAACCTTCCAATAATCAGCAGGATCATGAATTAGAGAAGAAATTTGAAGATATCCATTTGCATGGATGAGTGCATCGACCAACATAAGCTCTAACGCCTGGAATAAAGAGTAAAATTTGAGACAAGTCTCTTGTAATAGATTCTCAAAATTCAAGTTCATTGTTATGACAGCTTACAACATGGCAGAAGGATTTTTTCAGCAAACATAACTTTTAACAAATATGAAAAGACAAAGAAGTGATAAAGACATAGGTCAAATTTAGCATAATACCTTTACTTTTGGATGCAAATAGACTCCTCTAAAAAGATCAGCACGTGTTTCAAATAATTTGTGCACATTCATATCTGTTGAAAACAAGCACAGATCTTTTCTGTCAAGTGACTTTACACCGAAGATACAAACACAAACATATATACAACTAGAAAAGTGCCCTCTTGGTGCCAAATGTTCCCATTCATTATGCATGCTACTAACATTCTTTAGCTCGGTAGCATATTTCTCCACCCATGACTCTCATGCTTTCCATTAGCCTGCATGAGCAAACAAACACTGGTTTTGGTGGATTTCAAATTGTAATCCAGAATTAAACTAATAAAGAAAGAAATTGCACTAAAATCCATGAATTACACAAAAATAGCAAAGTACAGCATGTTATGAAAGCTAATCACCAATGCCAGAAGAATAGGCAACAACTAACAATGAAGTATCAAAAGTTAAAACTAAAGCTACAAATCAACAAAGCAAATGAGTGAACCCCAAACAAGCCAAAATATACAGATAAATCAAGTACAAAGAAGGCCTATTATAAAAGTAATCCCCACTAACCCCCCAAGAGAAGCCATCTATAAATATACTAAGAATTTTACTACTTGAGATATAAGTCTATTTTGATTTCCCAAATCTTCAATCTCAAAATTTTCTCTTATTTTTGAGATGTGTGCACTTGTTCTCTTATTTTCCTTATTGTTAGATGCTTCTGAGATTTCTCTGAAATTCGCAAATCTATTTGTGACTTTGGAATTTTATTTTATCAATCACAATTCCTCAAAATGAGTAAGTCATCCAATAGTTTTATATAACCATTTGATCCAGCCAGCATCTCTTTCTAGATTTGGGATCTTGATAACACAAGTTGTCAACTTTGCACAAATAAGACTCATCCTACAATTTTATGGTATATCAAGATTGAAAATTGACTACTTCAGATTCATAGTATCATGCCCTTTAAACAGCATTGACACAACTAAGCAAAAGTGTAAATAGAATTCAACAACTTGGGCTTAATACAAAAAATTTCAAGAGCTATAAAACAAAGTAATAGTTGTAAAAATATAGAGGAAAAACTAAATTTATCAATTCATGTAAAATGTAGATAAAATTAGACCTGATACCTCAAAAAAATAATATTAAAAAATTGTCTAGGATTAAATAAACTGTTTTATTCACCTAAGCGGGTCTATGTAAAAAAATAATTAGTCCTAGAATAGAAGGATGCTCTATCTTGGAATATGGATTACTATTTAAAGAGCAGCTCTGCTCTATCTTGGAATATGGATTACTATTTAAAGAGCAGCTCTATACTTATTGGGGTAGGATTTAAGAGGCGAACCCTTAGCATGGTTTAAAATTTAACTTGTACAAAGAATCTATTTAAGAAAAAATATATAGAAACTATAACATATACTACTGCTTACAAAATTGTTTGTTCTATCTATGCTGTATATTTTTCAGCCTCTTAAGTGTAAAAATGAACCATAAAACAGATAGGCATGTATAAAAATTAAAAAAACCACTTTATAAAAGCTTGGGAAATGAAATAGCAACTGTAGTGAGCTGTGATCACTCAAGACCCATAGAAGTTTTTCAAAACAGCAAAAAACCAGCAAAAGCAGAAAGAACTAAGCCAGGGTCTTCAAGGTATCGGCCACCTCTACTTCAAGCTGGTTTATGTTGTGCACCGCTTTCTTCAGCTCCTGGATTTCCTGAGGGATCTTCTCAGCCTTCCTTTTCAGATCAGCTCTTGTCCCCTTGCTTGGCCCTGTATATTCTTCTTGGCCCTTTTCCTTGTCCATGTCCAGATCAACAATTAAACTATCCTGATATGCATTTTCCAGTTTGCCCACCATGGTATTCATGGTCTCAGCTGTCAATTTAATGACCTTATGGTTAGTATTCAGGATAGACTGAAGAGAATCCTTGACTTTGTTCAATTTTTCATCAAAACCAATAACCTTGCTTTCATAGTCCCTTTTGAGTTTCTCAATAGCCTACACTGTTTTTTTTTCAGGCAGTCCACAACAGAGTTTTTCTCTTCCTCAGGCCAAAGTTCCTTCTCCTTTCTGCCCTGCTTTACACCACCGGTTTCCAGAACCTCAAGTTTACAGCTATTTTTAGTTTAGTTAATTGCATAGTTCCATGGAATTTCCTGACGAGGGGAAGGGGGACGCGGGGACAAGATTTGGTGAGAGGGGGACCAAGGGCTTCAAATCGAGAACGGTGAGGGGACAGCGGCGGAACGACAGTTGGGGGACAGCCTTGATATACAAATTGAGGTGAATTAAAATCTTCAAGGCGAAATCTGCAATATCTCTGCTAGTGCCCCATGAAAGGAAAACTAATTTTTACGAGGTTAAAGGTTGCAATCAGTATGTAATGGCATGTGCCATATAGGAAGTGACCCAGTGGCTACCCTGGCAGAAAAGGCAGAGGTGGTGGTGTTGTGGGGGGACATTTCCCTCGTGTCCCCAAGTCTCGGAAACGTCTCCTACTAGGGACGTGGGTTTTTTTGAGGGAGACACTTCCCTGTTGAACACTGGTTAATTGCTTTAGTTGCATTTCATTTATTTCTATAGATACAAAACAAAGAGTTGCATCATTTAGTTGCGTTTCCCTCGTGTCCCCAAGTCTTGGAAACGTCTCCTACTAGGGATGTGGGTTTTTTTGAGGGAGACACTTCCTTGTAATGTCCCCGTTTTTCAGACTTTTGGGATTAGCTTGGTTTGGCGACCCTCGCAAGCTAATCAGGTGATCAGAGGGGGTCAGATTGCGGAGCCAGTGTTGGGATTCCATTCTGGAGGTTCAAATTACCAGATCTGCTCTTCGTTCGGGTCAATTTGGTCAACTTACTATTTTTAGAAAGTGGTATTTTGGGTATGGCCAGGATTAGCAGGGTGTCTGCACGGGGTGTCAGATGTTTCAGGATCGAGTTTCAAGGGATCTCCAGTTTGAGTGACTTACTATTTATAGTAACTCTATTTTTAGCAGTCGGCTATTTCTGGCAGGGTAATTGAAGTTTGAGGCTCTGGTGTCAGAAATGGATTTGTTGCAGTCAGTGGGTTACAGTGGCTTTTTATTTTAAAGTTATCGTTATTAAATTAAATCATTTTAATTTAATAACTTAATGTTATAAAATGAAGTTGTGATTAAAAAGCCTCTTAAGTGAAAAAAGTGAAATTGAAGCCTTTTCCAAAAATGCTATAGATTCAATTCGAAAAAGCACTTTCATTCACCCATTGATGATTTGATAAAAACTTGTGTTGAGAGAGAATTGGTTTTTTCTTGGATTGAGCTAGGGTTTGGTCTTCTTCAAGGAGAGAACGTTGAGCTTCTTCCTGTTTGCAGAGATTTTGATATTTGATCTTCAATTTGGAGAGAATATCAATTATTTATTTGCAGAGATTTGCTGAAGATAATTTCATTGAGTTCTATGTGAAATCTGGAGCTGAAGAGAGGGTTTGAAATTCTTTAATAATTTGGGTTTGGTCTTCATGTGTTGGAGGAAGCACCGAATTGCATTGGAATTTGCAGAGGATTGATTGCTTAGCATTGTGAACATTGGTAAATCTGACTGTTACAAAAATCTGGTTATTAATTGCTGCTGTACGGAATTTATGCTGGAGCTGTACATAATTCTTACAGAGCCGTACCTGTACGGAATTATTGCCGGGGCTGTGTTGGTGTACGGAATTGGTATGTGAGCACCTTTCCTTGCACACGGCTAGCATAGAAGTGACTCCCATTGTCTTATGCCAAGGAAGAAACAATGTATGAGGTGTTGCATTTGGATTCAGAAATCTACGGGTTGTGTCAAGAGGCTGGGTTTTCATTTACAGCAGCCATACTTTGAACAAGGTGTTTATATATTAATTTAATTTCCTTCCTTGCAGTTGTTAATCAGTTTAAAAGTTTACAGTTTGTATGGACTGATGATAATTAGCTTCATCATGAAAATTTATATTCTCGAAAATGAGGAATTTAAGATTATAATTTGCTACTGTTGTTTTTGATAAAAATCTGGGAATTATTGAAATTGACATATGTTCTAGAATATAAACAAATTGCAATTACATTTGAGGAAAAATCCAAATTTATAATAGGGAGCCAACTAGGTTCTTTACAGGGGGCATTTCCCTTGTGTCCCCAAGTCTCGGAAACGTCTCCTACTAGGGACGTGGGTTTTTTTGAGGGAGACACTTCCCTGTTGAACACTGGTTAATTGCTTTAGTTGCATTTCATTTATTTCTATAGATACAAAACAAAGAGTTGCATCATTAGTGAAATCAAATTAGATTAATTCATTTATTTCCAATAAATAGATTAAATTTTCTTTATTTGTTTATTAGATATAAAAACACCAAAAACATCTCTTCTAAACAAATTCCACTCAGCCACAAGAGAATATTGCAAACGTCATCAAATTACATTTGATCAAATAAATGGACAATATCCTTGCAAGATACGGATGACCATCCTATATTAAAATAATATGGGAGTTTGCAGTCCTAAAAAGATAATACACAAGGATTACAAGAGACTTTTGCTTCTACTCACATCCCACCTAGTCTAATGATATAGTCAAACATCATCAAGCAGCAAGAAAGGAGATTCAGACTTCCCACTATTGCATACAGTGATACAACTATAAACTCAAGAAACAACTGTCAAAGCAATAAGCTACAAAACGCTTGACCATCTCAACCATCCACAAGTCAACTTTTGGCAGATCAATTGCCTCTCTCACTTTTTGTTTTCTGATATTCCACCGGCCATTTCCACTAGTATCATTAGAAGTCATGTCTACCACATTACAAAGCTTATATATTTTGGTGCACTTGACACAAAACGACAAATCATTCTATTCACCTCTTCTCTCCCCCCCTCACCATCCATCTTCTCCTTTTCATTCATTTTATTTTATGGTGCATGGTACCCCAATTTGTCAAGATTGGAGAGACCTAAAAGGTGGGCTCCTCCCTTTCCCGTAGAGACTAACTCTATCTTAATTAGAATTTGTGAATTTGATTTGCATAGGCCCTTTGGAAACCAAGAGACATTTCCAATACTTAAATGTTTGAAAACCCTATGCGGCAAAGACTCACTACCTCTACAAAGTTCATAACCCTTCATGCCCCCCCCCCCCCCCCCCCCCCCAAGTCCTTATGCATCACTGATGATCCCCTAGATTTGTAACCAAGACCCTTGACACAAGGGACAACTAGACCTAACTACTAATAAGAAGAGGGGAGATATATTGAGCAACAAGTTGGTTTATGCCCGCACATCTAGAACCCTAAATGCCGACAACCCTTATCAAACTAGATCACCCAATGTACCTCATATCAATACAAGACTTAAAGAAAAGGCGAGGCTCTCACACCCCACACAAGTTGACTGAATCAATAACAATAAACGAGAGGTTCTTGAAGTGGCTATGTTGCTAATGTCAATCACAAAACCAAGATCAAGGCAAATCCATCCTTGAAGGTCTCATTGCCACCTCCCAACCTTTTTAGATCTACCCCACACCCCAATGAGATCAATATAAGGAGCCCCTTTCAAGAACACACCTAAAATATTTAAACAAAACCTTGGATCATGTGATTAAGGAGCTCCTCCCTTGGGAATTAGTCATTGCTAGAATATTCCCCAAGACTCAATTGTTATCAAGGGTTCAATCCATTCTTTTCAACAACTCATAGAAACTTATGGCTATCTTTGACATGAAAAAGCTAGTCAAGACTAGAATCAAGAAATTCTTGTACACAAATTAATCAATCGTCCATTTCCTAACATTGAGAAAAAATAATTTGTATATTCTTCCACTATCACTCCTCATATGGACCATCGAGAACTCTCTAACCTTTTCGTACTTGCACTAAACAAATGTGTGAGGTACAAAAACTTCTCTATATAAGTCTTATGAGAAAGCTCTAGAGAGCACCCCAAAAATTAACTAGGAGATCAGTGATAGTGGTAGAGAAAATAAAAGGTGGTAGAAGAGTTTATGGTTTCAATGGGTGGTTAGTCACTCTTAGGTAGAACAATACACAACATAAATAACAACTATATCTTTACCTCAAAGATTCTAAAATGTAATCAAAATGGAACCACTAATGGGGTTTTTGATTCCCCATCAAACCAAATTATTTTTATAATAGCAATAGTAATTATAGTGGTTATACTTAATGCCAATAATGACAACAACAACACTAATCAAAGAGGCCTCACTATCAATGATGTGGCTAATGCCATTGATTATCCTCAAACAAATTATTATTAACAAAACTCTCATTGTCAAAATAGTTGCCCTCTTGACAACAACTATTTTGATCTCTATCATTTGCTAAGGGATAATGACCATCAAAGATTTCTAGCTTTCCATAAGCCCAAGGGCCATGAGACTAAGACTTGCAAGGATTACAAAAAAATTATCCAAGGCTTCCAAAGGATGAACAATGCCTATTTGTTAATATATTCCTCCAACAAAAAGATGATCTTAAATTGAATAAGTAGAAGCCTACACCTAACAATCATTAGCTGTGAAAGTGATGCTACGCCACTGACCTACAGATTATTTATGTGCATCGGATTCTAGGTCTATTGGACTCCCTTTCCTTTGGTTTTTTTACCTTTCCCTCATGGTACTTGTTTTTATCAAAATCAATTTCTAGAGATGGTAAGGTCTATGTCAAAATGCACAATCCAACCTTTTCTCTTCATGCTTAATAGTTGGTTATGATCCTAAAGAAGTAAATATGCCTCCTCAATAGAAATGGAAATCTAGACTACTTAGATTAGTCTAGCTAGACAAGGATGAAAACATTCACCTCACTACTAGTCTTGAACATGAGGCACGCATTGTTTCTACTCATATTTATCCACACTTAGTGGGGCCATATGATTTGATTGAGGATCTTAGAAATTCATTCACATTCATTAACCTTGTAAGGAATTCACTTGCACATCCAACTGTGCTTCTCAAGTCAATTATGCTTAAATATTTAAACCATATAACCCTACTTTATAACCCCAAATCAGTCATTCGGATTTGGATCTTAATCCCACAAACGCACACCTTCAAGACATAACTTTTTTCTTTGACCTCAAGAAAATGCCCTTAGAGGTTGAGCATGCAAGAAAAGGAGACCCCACAACCTACCTCCATGTATGGATCTATGATGATTGCATTAAAAGAGCCATGATTAATGATAGGATTGCAATTAATGTAGTGTCTTTCTCATCTCTACAAAGAATGTAGACTTGGCACTTGGGGCACTTTTTCATGAAATCTATAGCATCTTTGTCATGCACGAAGATGAAGCATTAAATGGCCATTTTAACACAAATCTCCCCATCTATGCCCAAGAAGGGTATTTTGACAAATCCTTAAATTAGAGTTGATACCCAAATATCAACGAATATGTGTTTTTGATCCATTGGTAGACTTCAGATGAACAAGTCTTGATGTCATGCCCCTAGCGTTAAGGAAAGCACATAATTTTTTGGGCTCACGCTCCCTCAACTTGCAATAGCAATCTCCAATTTCCCCTCCCGAGGACCGGTTGGAAATAACCCATTTAGTATATTTAATTCTCGTAGGTTAATTTTAATTTAAATTAGGGAAAAAATTGATCAACTAAATAAAGTTATCCAATTAAACACATTTTATGGATGACTTTACCTTTTTATAAAGTGACCTGAGTAATGAAAAGGGGAAATACTAAAAGTCAATTTATAAAGGTGCTTTAATGAAAATTTTAAGAGGGAGTTGAAAAATCCCTTCAAGAAAGTTCCATGGGAAATGTACAAGTGGATTTGAGATCTCATATGCTCATCCTTGCTATTTTCTTTTATTGTGGAGCTCTGAGCTTTATACTTAAGCAGACCCTAGGACGGAAACCCTAAGGGGAATGGGTTACGATAGTGAGAGATCTAACCTAACTGGTTGCAAGTTGAACTAAACGGGATTCACAAAGAATATTCAATGATTGAGGATTTACAATTAGTGAAGTCTTGCATGCTAGATAAGTTGATAGAACATTTGTGAAAAGTTAAAGAATATGGATGCCATTAATGAAGAATAATGCTAGGCATGAGAATCAAATTTAATGAATACTCTCCTTCGCTGGACAATTGATTTTATGCTAGTGTGGTGTGAGTTTAATAGAACTGGTGTTGTTTTTACCTTGGCTCGAAGCTACCAAATGCTGGCATAAATCTCGTACATGGCTAGGCATGAGCATAAGCTCTAGCAAGTGATATACTTAAAATGCCAGGTGTAACAGTTTGACAGAATTTATAGGTGATTGAATACATGCCCTTGCTGTTTGATACACTTTCCTATAGCTGACGTGAGGGATTGGTGACGGTGTGCAACAGTTTGGAGGCCTAATATGGGGTTTGTAAACTGCCAGAGATAGGTGTTTGGGTGTATTGGCACCTTGGAGATTGGGACGTGGGATTTTTAGTACACAACCTTGCATAGGGGACCTTGCTGGAATTGATTTCAGGCATTTCAATCTGCTATTAATTGAGGTCAGGACATTGTAAGTGTTTCCTTACGTAATCTACTTTGATTGTAGCACACTGTTATATATGTTTTTAATATTCTCAGCTTTATCGGATGCATCCTAGGGCCCTCCACATCTGATGCAGATGTGCATTGGATGTGGATGCACCCACCGGTGCGCTTGGATGCGTGCTGGTGGGAACAAATACATGGCACCGGAGATTCTATGGAGCACTGGACATGCTTTTCCAATAGACCAGTGGTCATTGGGAATTTTCCTGTACAAGATGGTGTATTTTGAACTATAAATTGGCATTTAATATTTATCTTTGGCATTTGGCATTGATCAATGATAAAGTATCATACTATCAAATGATATAGTTCTACAATTGTATATATTTCTTTTATTTTTTTGTACACACACACACGTACCCAAATGCATCCAGACCCCCCAAAATAATTTTCCACGCATCCACTTTTTGGGTCCTTGTACCTGCATCCGTGCCCACATTGAAACTAGCAACTAAGATTTTCAGTCATACCGTGGAGTGCAAAGTAGTAGTTGTATTGTTTCATCAATACTATATCAAGTTCATAAATGTTTATGAAATTATTTTCTGAACTCTTTAAGCCAATATCATCACCCTACTTATGAGCATTTGGATGAGTTCACAGCAAAACAAAAGAAACTAGCTGATGAAAATACAGATTGGGAATTGTATGCAATATTCTCTCGAACAAAACCAATTTCCTCCATTGATGATTCAGCTTCGAATAAGCGCTCCTCTATAAACCCTAATGAGCCTTCCACATCAAACAAGCAGGAAAAGGGTTCTCAGAGTGAAATTCCGAAGGTTAACGCTACGGTTGAAAAACTTGTTTCCGTTTTAAGGGCATACAATGAAATCCCTAAACAAAATAGGGATGTAAAGCAGAAAGTTTTCTCAGTCCAAACTTTGGACAGGCAGATAAATAATTTTGCAAAAACTAAGTATGCGAAAGTGCGCATAGGCTACAGGATTGCTAAGGTGGGAAGACCTGAGCGCAATGTAGATTGCAGAACCAAGGAACCCCTATCTGCTAAGGGGGAAGGCAGGATCTTACCTACCCAAGCACCTCCGTATGCACGAAGAAGAAAGATTTCACTTGGCAAATGGTAAAAAACAAGAAAAAGGTTAACAGGTATCTGTTATCCCACAGTCCTTTTAATTTATCTCTGAATAATTCCTTTGATTTGCTTAAAGAGGAAGATGATGATAAAAGAAAATACTCGCCGCCCCACAAAAGGACTGGGATCTTTGTGGATAAGGGCTATGGGGCACGACAGAATAAGATGGATTCGGTTCATCCAGAAGCCACAAAGCCCTACCCGTATCACACAAAGATCCCACCTTTTTCTGGAGGGAACTCTAATCAAAAGGGCAGAATTTTTAATTGTGATGTTCCAAAGATTAACAATCTAAAATATAGCCCTCCTCACCGTAGAAGGAAGGAGAGGCAATCAGGATCTATGATCAGTAATAATAAAGGTGACCATGTTTTTTATAATGATTCACTTCATGAAGCTTTAAATTGTGTAGCTTATACACCGCCACATAGGCAAATCATACAGCAGAAACCAGTAAAGATTAATCATACCAATCAGTATGATACTATCATTTTCGATAGTGATGTTATTATGCAGCAACAGAAACTCTTAGCAAAAAAAGGTCTGATTTTTATCTGGAACGGTACGGGAGTATCTGTCAATCATGTGATGAAGGAATTATCATTACTACTACCGAGGGAGGTAAGTATATCAATCCTTATGGATCATTTTATTTTTATAGACTGCATTAAAAAGAATCTAAAGGATAGCATTTTGAACAGAAAGGATATTAAATTTAGGAACATTTCATTTTCCTTTTTTGAATGGATGCCATTGTTCAATCCAATGCTTTTAAATGATTTTAGAATAGAGAAGGCTGTCTCTTTAAATAACCTGCCTTTAGAATTGTCCAGCAAGGAAATCATTAGTAATATAGGTAATAAATTTGGAAAATACATCAGGACTGTAGAATCAACTTTTAATCAAAATGACAAAATTGTTATAGTGGAAATGGAATTTCATCAAAAATACATCTCACCCATCCAATTAAACTTTAACTCTAACTCGATCATAATCAATCCTAGAATAATATAAAATTTTATCGAAGAAGGAGCTTATCCCCAGAAGTTCCCCCAAAACTTTAACCTTATGAATCAACTCAATAAAGAAATGAAGATAAAGTTATGTAAGGACAAAGGGGGTTTTATAATCAGCCCTATAAAGACTCAAAGAATGGATAGGATGCATCCCATAGCAGACACATGTTTAAACTTTTCATTATCCAATCAACCTCAGATGAATGAGGAAACAGTAATAGAAAAGATCCCCGATCCCCATATGCCATATAACTTACCACAGAATGAGGATTATCCAGCAAATGCTAAAAAAGATAAAATAGTAATAAAAGAAAAAATTAACAAACAAAAGGTTAAATTAAAAATTCATCCAAAAATTGAAGAACCATTTCCAATTATTAATAACACAATATACCTAAATAGTCAAAAACTCAATGAAAATCATACTAAGGAAATTGAACCAGAAAAGACTGAGCAAGGAAAAAATAATACTCATTTACAACTCGAAGGTAATAGGACCGAGCTACAAACACAACAAACCCAAAAACCTGATTGTGATAATATAGAAGAAATAGTAGATCAGGCAAATAAAACTGAAGAGGAAGTTAATCAAATTATTAATTACTTAGGAGAATCATTAACAGATGATTAGATGGACATGTTCTTAGAGGAGATTTGTGATTTCGACGAACTAAAAATTCAAAAAGAATTCTTAATTAAGCAAATTCAGGAATGTATGCTAGAAGAAAACAAGGACAAGGACCTTAAACAGACTCAGCCCTCCGACCCTCTACACTCAAGGAAGTCTCAGAAATAGCCCCTCCAGACACACCAGGAAAATATCCAGATCAGTTAGATATTAATAAGATAGAAAATAGAGAAATACAAAAAGAAAAAATAATTAATGAACCAATTATCGAAAAGGGAGTGACACAAGCTGTTACAATTCCTCTAGAATTAGAATCCCTGGATGTGGATCTATCAGGGAAGGATGAAAATATAATAGAATTTTTTGGTAAAGAGTTAATAGATAGAAATGAACCCTACATACTTATAGAGGATAAACTAAAAAGCCCGGATAATCGGGATAATTCAATAATTGGAACTACGGGAGAAACAACATTAGTTAAAGATGCGATAGAGGGCCTTTTCGGAATAACTAATGAAAATAGAGAACTAGGTATAGCCTTAACCAGAGGCAGCCTAAGTACTCCTAATATTAATAAATTAAAAAAGAAAAGAGGTAGGAAATCAATAGTAGAACTAAGAGTGCTAGATGGCAATGCTGAAAACCAAAAAAAGATAGCTGACATATTGAACACAAGGAAGGGGAAGTGCCTTCCCAAAGAACAATGAAAGTCACTACTTGGAATGTTAGGGGTTTAAATGCCCCTAACAAACAGAGACTGTTAAAAAGGCACCTAAAAACCTTCGAATCCGAAATTATTCTTCTACAGGAAACTAAACTTAATTCATTACAATTCGCTAAAGCTAGTAAGAAATTAGGTATATGGAAATCAGAATTTGAACCTTGTGTAGGTCTCTCCGGTGGGTTAGCAACACTATGGGACCCCCGTAAAATTTCAGCTGTACTTATATCCACGAATAGTAATTGGATGGCCTTTAACGTCCAAAGCTATAAATCTAATCTAAAATTCTACCTAATCAATGTTTATGGACCCACTCCAAACGAAGAAAAAAGGAGAGTTTGGCAAGAGATTCACCTCTTTTTGAGTGATAATCTAGGAGCCCCTGTATTTATTGGAGGAGATTTTAATGCAATCCTAAGTCTGGAGGAAAAGTTAGGAGGCTTAAAATATGAATCCCAAGCCCTTAAAGACTTCAGCAAATGGGCAACAGATAATCATTTAATTAGCATTAACACAAAAAACGGTGTCTACACATGGAATAACAGAAGAGCGGGTTTTAGTCACATTGCGGAAAAATTGGATAGGTTCTTTATTAGAACTCATTAGGACAATTTTAAACAGCTGTACTAAGCAGAGATCCTTCCCGAGGCAGGATCAGATCACTTCCCTATAAGTCTCTCTATTATAGAAGACTCAAAGCCGTCCAGAAATTCATTCAAATTCAAATTCATGTGGTTTCAAAACCCAGAATTCATTAATCTCCTAGAGGAATGGTGGAACCAAATATCAGTCAAAGGATCCAAAATGTTTTGTCTAACAACAAAACTAAAAATTATAAAGAACAAGGCATTAGAATGGAATAAAAATAAGTTTAATAATATCTTTGAAGAAAAAGATAAGTTAGAACAAGAGATAGCAGACCTTAATAATATAGTAATAACACAAGGAATGAATGAACAGAGTTATCACAAAGAAAAAGAATTAATGAATAGATACAATGATGTCCTCCTTAAAGAAGAGATTTTTTGGAAACAGAAATCAAGGGAAACTTGGCTAAAGGAAGGAGACAACAACACTAAATTCTTCCATAACACCACAAATTTCAAAAGAAGTATCAACAGAATTTCTAATCTTAAGATAGATAAGGATCATTTCACAGACAACCCTGAGCAGATCTCGAATACTCTCACGCAATTCTATGAAACCCTCCTTAACAAAACAAAAGCCACGGACATGGAAGCTCAAAACAAAATGCTTAAAGCTATACCAAAGCTACTTTCGGAAGCAGACAATAAAATGCTTAATAATAAATTATCCCTAGAAGAAGTGAAATCAGCAGTGTTCCAATTCCACCCAGAGAAAGCCCTAGGCCCAGATGGGTTCCAAGCCAGTTTTTTTCAGAAATGTTGGCACTTCATTGGGGAGGAGATATGGAAAGCAGTAGAAGCAACCAGGAACTCAGGATCCTTGTTAAACGAAATAAACAATACCTTTTTCACTTTAATACCTAAGAAAAATGAAAGCGTGGAGCCAGCAGACTTTAGACCTATAGCCCTATGTAATACTGTTTACAAGATTCTCTCCAAATGTCTAGCGAATAGACTGAAAATTCTTCTTCCCAATATAATATCAGAAGAACAAACAAGTTTTGTAGTGAACAGATCGATATTGGATGGCATTATCATTGCACAGGAAGTAATCCATACTGCTCAAATAACTAAGGTTCCAAGTATGCTTATCAAAGTAGACATACAAAAAGCGTATGATAAAGTAGACTGGAGATTTCTTTGTAAGTGCATGAAAGCCTTTGGATTTTCAAAACAATGGATTAATCTCATATTTAATTGCATTTCAACCTCTAAAATTTTAGTTCTAATTAACGGGTCTCCGGAAGGGTTTTTCGGTATATCTAGAGGAATTAGACAGGGAGATCCTATATCACCCTTTCTGTATGTTATTATGGCGGAGACGCTAGGAAGAACCATAACCAAAAATCAAATGGAAGGTGGAATTGTGGGGTTAAAGGCAGTAGAAAACGTACCAAATACAACACACCAACAATTCGCGGATGATACGATCCTACCCGGGTATGCAAGTAAAAAAGAAGCTAGAACCTTTAAAAATATTTTAAACCTATATATGAAAGCATCTGGTCAGCGTGTCAACCCTAACAAATCAGAGATCTTTATTAACACTGCCCCGAAGAGAGAATTAGAGATATCTAACTTGATGGGTTACAAAAGAGGTAATTTCCCGTGTAAATACCTTGGCATTGACCTGGATAAAGGAATCTTATCTTCCAAATTGTGGCAGCAAGTTATCACCAAAGTTCAAAATAAAAGGAGCTCCTGGAAAGGTAGATAGTTAACGAAAGCTGGTAGAACTACTATGATTAAATCGGTTCTCTCAGCTATACCCACATATCATATGTCGATTCTCCCCCTCCCTACTAATGTGAAAAATAGCATAGATAAATTGTTTAGGGACTTCTATTGGCAAGGCCCTTCAGAAGATAAAAAACTTGCTCTCATTAAATGGGATAATTTATGTAGACCTATTTCAAAAGGAGGACTAGGCATCAAAAATCTCCACTGGCAAAATCAGGCTCTAGGAGCTAAACTTTTATGGAGAATGTATAAGGAATCAAGTAGTAAATGGGCAACAATACTATTAAATAAATATATCCCTGAAGGTGAATCCATAAATATATTTAGATCCTCCTCTCATGTTAAAGGTTCACGTATATGGAACTTTATGAAAGATTGCAAAGATATTATCAGTAAATATTTAACATGGGATATAGGTGCTGGAGACAAAGCACTTTTTTGGGATGATTCTTGGGCTGGCCTCCCACCCCTAAGCAAACTAGGCTTTTCTTCAGAATTCATGGAAGAATGTAAAAGAGTTAAAGGAGTATACCTTAAAGATTACCTTAGTAAGGAAGAAGCATTCAAATGGAGCAAGTTAGAGGATATTGATCCCGTTTGGCATGAGAAACAAAACCTTACGATAACTCTGAATTCTAGAGAAGTTTCTCCTAAATCTAGATCAGACATTTTAATTTGGGCAGGATCCAATAATGGTAACTACACGGTCAAGGAGGGCTACAACACAATAATCAAAGAGCAGAAAATGGATAATATAGACATACCGCTAAATCTTTGCTGGCACAAATCGTGCCTACCTAAAGCAGGCATGTTTTTATGGGCAGCCTTGCAAGATAGAATTCTTACTGTGGATAGAATTACCAAATTAGGTTTCGAAGGGCCTTCCAGGTGTCCCCTGTGTGAGAACCATTCGGAGGATGTAAATCATATCCTCCTTAATTGCCCTTTCGCACAAAAATGCTGGAATTGGTTGCATCAATGTTTAGGTTGGAAGTCGGCATCCCACCAGGATCTACTAAATAACCTTAAAGCATGGCCCTCCCTATATAAAGACAATTTATATAAGGATATTTGGATTATCGCTCCATCAATTGTTGTATGGGAAATTTGGAAAGAAAGAAACAGAAGGATCTTCATGGACTAGAAACTTCAGTGGTCTTCAATCACAAACAAAATAGAAGCGTCAATAGTAGAACTTATTAATAGCAAACTAAGAGATAAGCTTAGTTATGAGAACTCCTTCAAGAATTGGGACAATAAAATTAGATTTAAATGGCCTAAACTAGACATACCACCCTTATATGGAAAAGGTGCCCCTAGAGTAAAGGCAGATAGAGCCGTCTGTAAATGGACACCTTTGAAAGCGGGTTGGTATAAATTGAATTTTGATGGAGCCTCTAGAAGTAACCCCGGGGAAGCAGGTATTGGGGGAATCATTCGCAATTGGAAATCATAAGTGATAGCTAAATATTCCAGGCCTATTAACCCTACCACTAATAACATGGCGGAATGTGTAGCGGCATTGGAAGGCCTAAGGTTATGCAAGAGTCTAAACATAAATAAGGTTATTATAGAAGGAGATTCGCAAGTAATTGTCAATGCCATACGGACCAAAAAAACTCCGAACTGGCTTCTTAATTCGAAAATAGAAGAGATCAACCAAATAATAGACAGTATATATAAATATGAGATCAGACACACCTATAGAGAAGGTAACAAAGAGGCAGATATGCTAGCAAATTTAGGAGTTAATGGGATAGTAACAATGTTTCAAAATGATATAGGTATTGACTAAAATAAAAGAATAAGAATCATGAAAAGCCACCAATGACAATACATATGCAGATCAAATTTTAAAGGGCAACCTACTCTTGACAGATCTCTAAATTACATACCTTTTGGTGTGCTGTATAAACTGACCAAAGAAAACCATATTTTAAATATAAATCGGAACCTAGGATCATAGACAAACCATGGTTAAGTGAAATTATATGTATAAATAAGACTCTTCCTCAAAGGTATTCCTCTCCCCTAAATTGTGGGCACCTAGCCTTATCACTATAGGGTCCACTTCAAAAATTGGAAAAAAGGCCACTCTTCTATCATAATTATAATTCTTAATACTATCCAAATGAGAACATAAAAGTAACATCCAGCATAAGGAATAACCGAAACTGTGGAATCATTACATATAAAGCCTTCACCCTTTCTCTCAAAGCTAAGCCTCTTTTTTAGAGATGACGGACATCTCTAAACAAGTAAGATAAGATGAAGGCTTTATTTTTTAGAGATGTCTATCACCCTTTACTTGTTTAGAGATGACCGACATCTCTAAACAAGATAAGATAAGATTGGTGACTTAGGTAAATACTATTAAGAATATTAAGCAGTATAGCCAATAGTATAAAAAAGAACCATAATTGAGCACAGCTAAGGGTATATCCCCCTATTAACAGTAACATATCTATATGCAGATAATAATGAAGAAATAAATATGGAAATCTCCCAAAGCTTTTCTTAAATGATGATATTACTGTATTCTTTAGATTGCAACATTATTAGACTTACACCCCCGTCAATCTTCATTATATATATATATATATATATATAATGTATAAAAAATATGCTCAAATATTATTCAGCATAAGCAATACTTGAAATGCTGAATAACATTTGAATACATATCCTGTGATGGGAGAAACAAATTGATTTAGCATAAGAAGTTGATGTTAATCCAATTGATGGTAGACACATGATGCTCAAATACTAAGTGAACATCAAAGGAAATGTTAAGTAAGAATGGGAGTAGCCCTTTTGTACATAAATGATATAATGGATTGTTAGGTTTAAGTTTTGATTAATCAGGCTTATTTATGCATTAACTCTTTCAGTGCAGCAGACACCTCAGAGTCAAAATAAAAGAAGGTAATAGTAATTTTTGTTGTCTTTACATAATCGTTTCTTTATAGTAACCCTTAATCAGTAGGTATGGTAGAATTTTGCTATGTTTTTCAGGAGGACGCAATCAAGAAGCTACCTATAGCACCAGATCATATATATCTAGTATGGATGTTTTCAAATCCACATACTAAATGATGTAACAATAAAATGCAACAAGTAAAAGCAGAAATGTAATAGTTGTATCTTTAAATACTCGATATTATCGAGCAATGGGTATGCCCATTGAAAGTTTGTATTTTGAATAGATATAGGACTCTTCTTGTATAAGTAGTGAGAATGCCAATGAGGACTATGATACTATAAAATCTTGACTATGGTTGAGTTGTGGGTATGCCCATGTAAAATTGTATAAGTACAGGACCTCGGGTCTCAGGCTAGGCTGGAGGTTTTCTCCACCCCGCTCTTTCCTACCAGCGCCCGCAGTGAGCGAGGTCACATGCAAATTTTTTTTTTAATATATTAATAAAAATTATACAAGGCCTCAGCTTTTTATCGATAAAAAAAAAAAAATATCAGTAATGTAATATCCCCGTTTTTCAGTCTCTTGGGATTAGCTTGGTTTGGCGACCCTCACAAGCTAATTGGGTGATTAGAGGGGGTTAGTTGGCGGAGCCAGTATTGGGATTCCATTCTGGAGGTTCAGATTACCAGGTCTGCTCTTCGTTTGGGTCAGTTTGGTTAACTTACTATTTTTAGTAAGTGGTATTTTGGGTATGGCCAGGTTTAGCAGGGCATCAGCATGGGGTGTCAGATGTTTCTGGATTGGGTTTTAGGGGATCTCCAGTTTGAGAGACTTACTATTTATAGTAAGTCTATTTTTGACAGTTAGCTATTTCTGGTAGGGCAATTGAAGTTTGAGGCTCTGGTATCAGAAATGAGTTTGTTGCAGTCAGTGGGCTTCAACGACTTTTTATTTTAAAGTTATCGTTATTAAATTAAATTATTTTAATTTAATAACTTTATGACTTTATAACTTAATGTTATAAAATGAAGTTGTGTTTAAAAAGCCTCTTTAGTGAAAAAAGTGAATTTGAAGCTTTTTCAAAAAAAGCTATATATACAATTCGAAAAAGCACTTTTCATTATCCATTGTTCATTTTGATAAAAATTATGAAGTCTTTTGTTGAGAGCTTTCAACAAGGGTTTGAGGACTGATTTCTCTCTGCTGCACTTTGAATCATTCCTGTGGTGGTGAATTGTGCATTGTTTTTGTAGGAGAATTATCTGATAAATTCATGGCTGCAAATTGGTGCTGAAGTATACCAATTTCATGCAAGAGCATTTCCAAAATTATTTACTTACAACTGGGAATCGATTTTTCTTCTGGATTACTGGTTGTGTGCAAGGAGGCTGTTGTATCTCCTTAGAGGCTGCAAACTGTCTGTACAAGCTGCCTCCAATAATTTATTAAGGTTGTGAATGTTTCTCAGAAGGTGGCGTGTTGTATCTAGAAGCCATGTTTTTCTTTGGGTGCTGCGTAAGGGCTGGAGGAAGTCACGTGACTTCTTCCAGAGGCTGCGTGGAGTCTATATTCAAACCACGACTCTTTCCTTTGTGGCTGCGTGTGTTTTTGTGGGCTGTGTGATTCCTTTGAAGGGTTGCGTGTGAATTCAGGGCGCTGCGTTTGCCTTTGGTGACTTGTGTAATTCTTCCAGTGGCTGCGTGACAACCTGGCATGTTATATAATTCAAGTAAAGGTGGATACCTTGCATTTATCTTTGTTGACAGGTATAATGATTTTTTTTAAAGAATTTATAAGTTTGAATGTTACAAGTGAAGTAATGAAATTAAAATTTATTGTTATTTAAATCATTGGATCCTGGAGAAGTTTATTTTTAAAAAAATCCTACGTTGCCAAATTCAAAACAAAGTGTCAGCAAATTTCAGAATTTTATAATATTTATAGCAAAGAGCCAAGCTGGCTCTTTACAATTAAGAATTACAAATAAGAATACTGTGCAATCAGAATGCATGCAAATTAATTGATATAATGCCTGTCATTTCAATTTGGGAAAGAGTGCAAAAAATTTGGTACAAGATTTCACTTGGGCTGTTACAGTAGTATCAGAGCAAGTCTCTTGCCATTCTAGAAGGTTGTATGCAAAGTATAATAACTAAAAATACTTTA
This sequence comes from Chamaecyparis obtusa, assembly GCA_027943335.1. Lineage (NCBI taxonomy): Eukaryota > Viridiplantae > Streptophyta > Pinopsida > Cupressales > Cupressaceae > Chamaecyparis > Chamaecyparis obtusa. The sequence goes on along the minus strand of BSBK01002490.1, from coordinate 1,221,340 downwards.
TAAATATGGAAGAGAGAGATTTTATCACTTACAGGAGGAGACATCTTTAAGTTTGTATTCCAAAGGAGGAGGTGTGAGTGACAGAAATGAACAATGGAACCCTAATACTATGGAGATTTTAAATAATTTGGCTAGGGGACAGCAGCAGTTGGTACAGTTAATGACTCAAATGATGCAAACAATGAATAACAAAAACAGGGTGATCATGGGAACAATGGCAATAATGAAAACAAAGGAAAAATGGCACTAATACTCCGGTAAACAACTCTAGGACAATTAGTAGGCTTACTCCTGGACCTTTAATGCCTGAATTCTTGGTAGTACCACCAAGAGAACAAGTAATAGAGCATGAAGGTAGGAAAGGTTAGCAAAATTATTTAAGGGAGTATCAATCTTTGGGTGATGAATTTCATGCAGCCATGTCCTTTGCTTATTTTTTTAGGTCAAGTACATAAATAGACCAAGAGGAAATATGGGTCATCTCTCTAATCAGGATTTGCAGTGTAAGGTTGGCAAATTGATCATTCCTAGCCATGATGGTTCCAACAGATGCACTGCACATTCATGGGTGAAAAAATCAGATGCATACTTTCAACTTTATCCCATGCTAGATTCAAAGACCATCAAGTATGCCACACTTCATTTAGATGGAGAAGCTCATGAGTGGTGGTACCATGGGTTGGTTACTTTGGGACTTGTGAGAATCACATCATATGCCGATTTTACTTATTGATTCACAAGTTTGAAAAAAGGACGTCAAGTTGCATTTCAAAGAGTTGGCTCAATTGAGACAGGTGGGGTCATTTGATTCCTACATATCAAAGTTCCAAAAACTCTCACTCATGGTCAAATATGTTTTTGAACACAAGCTGATTGTTTTAATTATGGAGGGATTGACAAAACTACTTCGTGGTTGAGTCAAAGCATTTGATCCAAAGTACTTTACAAGATGATGTCAAAGGGCTTGTAATATGGAGAGTTCAGCTCCTAAAAAACAATTTCAGCTCAAACCATTTAAACCAAAGAAGAATAAGAGACCTTTCCAAAAGGGCTAGCCAAAGAGGAACAACATGATTGATAAGGTTACGAATGAACTACACAGGGAAAAGTTGTGTTTCTCTTGCAAGGAACCTTGGGAGCCCAATCGTAGGTGTATGGGGAAAGGTAAGGCTCATACATAGACGTGATTTTAGATGGCGAAGAAAAGAAGGTACAAGGAACTATAGGTAGTGAGTTAAGAGGATTTAGATGGGGAGCCAACAGATGTGGATAAGCATTCATCAAAGGAGGTGAAGGGAGGGAACTAACACTACTCTTTCTAGTACTCTTAGGTACAATTCATTCACAGTACAAGGAGTCTTATAGGGGCAGAAAATCAACATCGTGGTGGACAATGGGGCAACACACAATTTCATAAATGCAGCCTTGGTGGCCAAGAGGGATCAGGTAGAGGACTATGAGGGCTAAAATGTAGTGGTAGAAAATGGCTTCACCATGGGTTGTACCACAAGGGTTACCTAGTTGAGCATTGCCTTGGGAAACTATACCATCGCCAATGACTTCCACATAGTGGAAATTAAAGACACTAATACTATTTTTGGTGGCCAGCAGTTGCACTCATTAGAAAAGTATGCTCAGAACTTTTAGACCATGTAATCGATATTTAAAGTTGATGGAAAAAAGTGGTCCTAAGAGGTATGTCAAGGGGTGCACTCAAGATTATGATGGCTAATGTATAGGTGGGATCCCTTAAGGCCTTCTCCAATAACCCATCCATATTATGAAATACCATGGGAGATCATACAAGGTGCCTTGAGCCTATCCATCAAGCCTTGGAGCATAGAATGACACCCACCATTCGGCCTCCCAGCCCCACTCAGGGTTACTCTACTCAAATGGACCCTTATTCTACTTGCAATACTTGTATGTACCATCCCCCCTCCATAATGGGACAGCATATTGGTTGTAAGTTTTAAAGGAATCTTGATAATAATTAGTCTTATATATATATATATATAAGAAGCAATATGTTATCTGCATACATTCGTACTTCTATCAAATGGAAGACGAATAATAAACCAACCAAATCAGAAAGCCATGCATTATACTTCATACCAAAATACTTGATCAGTATATGTACTTCTGTTTAATTTATTAATGCTGAGACTGCAGATGTCTTGTTTGATTGAGTGGTAATTTCTCTTCTTCGATGTTTGAATGATTAATATAGACCGATCAAATTGATGGAAAAAATGATTGCTGGTCTGTTTGCTTGATTCCCAATTGATGTTTGATGGATGATTGAATGATTTTCTCTCATTCGATGATTTGATATATTAGTGAATGATGATTAAACTAATGGGAAATCATAGAGTGATGGATGATGATTGAGTGAGTGTTGATTTGATATATTGGTGAGTGATGATAGATAAGTCCCTTGAATGCTTGGAATGATTTTTTCTTTATACTTTATTGGTGAAAGGCTCACCACCTTTCATAAGAATTGAGTCACCACTTTTCATGTTGCTTTTGAGAATTATATATTATTCTCCAAATTTATCTCCCTTCAATCCTCCTCAAATGAAACCCTTCTCCCCTTTATATCGTGCAATGTGAGGGAAAAGTCACACCTCTTCATCATGTCTGCACTTTGCAAGAGTCACAACCTTCACAATTACCACCCTTCATCATTTCTTCCCTTTGAGAAAGTCATAACCTTTCATAATTACAAGTTACAACCCTTTGAAAGAGTGACAACCATTCATCATTGCTGCCCTTTGAAAGAGTCACAACCCTTCATCATTTCTATCCTTTAGGCGAGTCACAACCTTTCATAATTACAACCCATTGAAAGGGTCACAACTCTTCATAAAATTTTCATTTTGAAGGAGTCGCTTCCTTATTTTCTTCTCTATTAATTCTTTCTTGATTCACACCTTCCCTTTTCTCTTACTTCCTCTCCCCCTTTCAAATGAAGTCCTCTTCTCCCTTTTATATCTCATGTTTGAGGGAGTCACAACTTTTCATCTCATGCCTTTTTACAACTCAATAAACTTGTTGATGTTTATAGCTTCATTCAGGAAAAATAATTATTGTAAGGAAATATCAATCTAAATTGTGCTTATTATTATATATATACATATAATTAGATTTGATATCTTTCATAATAACTATACTATGAATCAAATAAGCATCATAAAATATATTAATGAAACCGATAAATCAAAGATTGGTATTTTCATTTTGTATCGGTTTTCATTACTGTCGATTTATAATCTTACAAATACTAATTTGTATCGGTTATTCATATCAATGCTAATTAGTACCGAATTGTATTGGTTATACACATCACTGATGTGTATTGTTTAATATAAAATTTGTGATTGTATTTACTTACAGATCGGTCTCCAAAGCTGCGACATATAGTATTGGGTGATACACTATGATTGAGTTGTATATGGTAGAGTGTCGTGTATTATCGAGTGTCCTGTATTATACATTTGTTTACTTTGCTAAAACACCAATCGTTTGCATATTAGTGGTCGGTTTGAATAGACAGTTATGAGTGAAGAGACATGACTAATATAGAGCCATGTCTCCGTTAGGAGACATGTCTCTATACTACCATATCTTTCTTATAAGAGTTCATTCCTTGATCAATAAGAGACAAGTATATATAACATACAATACAAGTCTCATTTTATCCATTCATCATAATATTGATATTAATATATTTATATATATTTGTTACAATATCAATAATATATATATATATATATATATATATATATATATATATATATATTGTGGTAAATATATTATATATATTAAGATTATATAAGAAAAATTAAAAGGCCATATTTTCTGATCTAAATTTAACATGGTATCAGAGTCGGGTTACTTTGCTAAAGCCTAACCGCTTGAAGGAAGATCCGATTAGATTCAAGGAAGATCAACATTAGATTTTTTAGGGAATCTTATACCTACAAGATGGCAAATGGAATCAGACTCGAAGACAGACTTGAAGGTGCTTCAAATTTTGAGTCGTGGAAACTCCAAATAATGTTAGTACTAAGGAAGAATGAGCTAAGGACAATAATAGAAAATCCTCTTAAACCTGATGGAAATGATGAGCAGAGTCAATGGGAAAAGGACAATACTAGAGCAATGAAATTATTAGTAGATGGAGTAAAAGATCATCTACTACCTATCATCACAAAGTTAGACTCTGCATATGACATGTTCGAAGCCCTAGAAAACATGTTTGAGATTAACAACACCAGCAAAATCCTTACTCGTAAAAATCAACTCTCTAATATTAAAATGAATAAAGGAGAGACTATCACCTCATATTTTATAAGGATAACAGAATTAAGGAATCAACACTCTTCCATTGGTCACATTTATGATAATAAGGAGTTAACTATGATAACTCTAAATGGGCTCCCTATCTCTTGGGAAAACTTTAGACAAGGAGTAAGTGCTCGCGCCAAACTCCCCAAATTTGATCGACTAAAAGCTGACTGCATTCAAGAAGAGTGTAACCTAATATCTAGAGGAATCATGGAATCCACTAATGAAGATGTTCAGGTTCTCATCACTGGTTTGAAAAGGAAAAAGAGCAAGAAGTCATATGATCAACAACCATTCAAGAAACCTAGAGACCTCTCTACAATACAATGTTTTAGATGCGACAAATATGGTCACACTGCAAGAAAGTGTCCTAAAATACTTAGAATGCAAGCTTCCCTTGCTGAAGTCAATAATGCAAATGTGTATTTAGAGAAATATATATTCTAAAAGAAATTCAAGATACCTTATGATTGAGAGGGAGTTCATTGATAAAGATAAGAACACTTTTGAGGTAACCTTGACATGATTATTGATTATTATATTAATGTTATTTTATAACTATATGGGCCTTTTATAAATCATAAGGAAGTGATGACTTCCAAATGATTATCACTTGTATTTGTTAAAGTTATTGGAAGGTGACGATCTTATAATAACTTTCTATTATGATATGATATCTTTTGATGATTTAAACAAATCATAACTTGTGGATAGAATCGCCGATTGAGGCAATCCACCTAGGAACGTGTGGATAGAGTCGCCAATGGAGGCAATCCGCACTAAAGCTCATGAGTTTATGGATAGAATCATCGATGGAGGCAATCCACATGAGAGCTTGTGGATAGAATCGCCGATGGAGGCAATCCACCTGAGAACTGTGGATAGAATCGCCAATGGAGGCAATCCTCTTGGGAACAAACTTTCACAATTTATGAACTTATTGTGATATTCATTTTATCTTCCCTAGCTAAGAGGGAGTGTTGATGTTTATAGCTTCATTCAAATAAAATAATTATTATAAGAAAATATCAATATATATTGTGCTTATTATTATGTATATATATAATAATAATAATATCTATTATTATTATTATATATATACATATAATTAGATTTGATATCTTTCATAATAACTATACTATGAATCGAATAAGCATCATAAAATATATTAATGAAACCGATAAATCAAAGATTGGTATTTTCATTTTGTATCGGTTTTCATTACTGTTGATTTATAATCTTACAAATGCCAATTTGTATCGGTTATTCATATCAATGCTAATTAGTACCGATTTGTATCGGTTATACACATCACCGATGTGTATTGATTAATATAAAATTTGTGATTGTATTCACTTACCGATTGGTCTCCAAAGCTGCGACATATAGTATTGGGTGATACACTATGATTGAGTTGTATATGGTCGAGTGCCGTGTATTAGTGAGTGTCATGTATTATACATTTGTTTACTTTGCTAAAACACTGATCGTTTGCATATTAGTGGTCGGTTTGAACAGACGGTTATAAGTGAAGAGACATGACAGTATAGAGCCATGTCTCCGTAAGGAGACATGTCTCTATACCACCATATCTTTCTTATAAGAGTTCATTCCTTGATCAATAAGAGACAAGTATATATAACATACAATACAAGTTTCATTTTATCCATTCAGCAAAATATTGATATTAATATATTTATATATATATCTGTTACAATATCAGTAATATATATATATATATATATATTGTGATAAATATATTATATATATTAAGATTATATAAGAAAAATTAAAAGGCCATATTTTCTGATCTAAATTTAACAAAACTTAACTAACTTTTACTTATGTTATGTTTAATTATATTCTTTTATATTTAGAATTTAAATTTTATTTTTATTCTTTTATATTTTATTTTTATTTTATTGTTTATTATTAAATCCTATTTAAAAAAGGACATTACAATTTGAGTGTATTGGCACCTTGGAGATTGGGATGTGAGATTTTGGAGGAGTACGCAACCTTGCACATGGACCCTTTCTTGCTGAAACTAATTTCAGGCATTTCAATCTGCCATTAATTGAGGTCAGGACATTGTACGAGTTTCCTCATGAACTTATTTTGTTCCAGAAGACTGATATATATGTTTAATATTTCCATTCATAATGCGGAGTGCAAAGTAGTAGTTGTATTGTTTCATCAATACCATATCAAGCTTATGAATGTTTACAAAATAATCTTATGTACTCTTTTGACCAATATTACTAAGCATTACAAATCAGATAACTGTGTAATCAGAATGTGTGTAAACTATTTGATATAATGCTTGTCATTTCAATTCCAGAAAGAGAGAAAAAAAAATTGGTAAAGAATTTGGCACAGGCTGTTACAGGGTCAATATAGTTGTTATCAAAAGGGGATTTGTTTTAAGGACAATTTTGTTGATAATAACTAGTTTTTTGAAGTAATTGATGGCATTAGCCATTGCATTGACAGAGATGTCTTTTCATTGTTGTTGTTGTTATTGCCATTGTAATTACAACCACTATAATTACCATTGTTACTATAATTGTTGTTTTTGTGTCTGATGGGCCATCAAAAACCTAATCGGTGGGTTCATTTCGATTAATTTTTAGAATCTTCAAGTTTTGCTGCTTGATCTATTCTTGGAGTGCTCTCCAAGGCTTCCTTCTAGGACTTGTTGGGGATTCTCAAGATTTCTTCATGCATATCTTTGCTTAATACAAAAGTAGAAAAATCTAGCATAGTTCTCAATGATCCATATAAAAACATTAGTGAAAGAATATTGGATGTCTCCAGCATGTTAGGAAATGGGTCATCAACCCATAGTTATCTTGCTTTACATGCTAGAATTTTTTGACTCGTCTTCACTAGCTTATTCATGTTGAAGGTAGCCATAATTTCTCTAATAAGTTCACAAAAAGAATGGATTAAACCCTCTAGTAACCAATAATACCAGTCAAGAGCAATCCCTTTGAGATTCTTGAGGAACATTTTAGAAAGTATTATTTACTCGGGAAGGAGCTCCCTAACAATTGTCACATAGGCTTTATGTGTATAGTTGAGTCCCCTTCTCCTTTAACCTTGGGAAGTTCAAGAAGTGACTTGAACAAAATGAGACCCTTGATCTTGTGATCCAAAGGCTCCTTCAAATATTTTTGAGGGATCATATATAGGATGAGGTACCACGCAATACATTGGGTGTGTGGAGTAGGTTTGAAAAGACTAGTAGGTGGGGTAGGTTAGGATTTTTTGCGGAAATCCTGAAAGTGCAATTAAATAAGTAGCATGGTCTTGAGGTGGCTTGCTAGGAATATATCTAAAAGTGGTGGCATATGATGGTGGCTATAGAAGCAAGAATGTCCCATTATTATTATTAGGTGAATAGAGATTATAGTAACAAGGTTCTTGGCAATGCCCCAATTGGCCTTGGGATATTAAAGGAATAGGTTGGTGTTTGTGCGAGGTTTGGGAGATGTCGATACATGGTATTATTAGGATTTGGTTGATGAGATGGTTGTGCACTACAAACCTATAGCGTCTTGATTATCTTGAGTCTTGACCATGATGGCAACCAGAGCCTGAGCTTCAAAAGTGGTCTAACCCTACAAAGAATACAGCCAACTCTCCCTAGCATAGTGTGAAGAGCCTTGGTAGCTCTTAATATTGCAAAGTTGATTTTCTAAAGAATCTGGTAAATTGATTTCTTGTATTCTTTGAAAATATAAAATTCTTTTTAATTTCAAACTTTCACATTGATCAACAAAATTAAAATGTATTTCATATTGAATTAATTTCAATTTCAAGAATCATTTCTCACATTCTAATTAATATCAATGCATTAATCAAATCGAATTTGACTTGCACCTGATTTATTAGGCTGGCTGTAAATATTGAAATCTCTGAATTATCACAAGTCTGATTTATTAGCCGGCTGCAAATAATGAAATCTGGAAATGGACACAAGCCCCTTCTATCTCAAACAGCTCCTGCTATGCACGTTTCTTCCCAAACGTTTATCACCTTCACCAAAAAGCATCACGTGACCATCCAACCAAGAACAAAGTCTCACTCAGCAACCTGAAACTCATGGAATTTTGGCTGCTGAAGGTTAAACGCAGCTTAGAGAAAAATGCAGCTCCAGAAATTAAATCAAACCCTCCTTGAAACAAATCGCAGTTCCCTATATAGGCTGTACGGTTTCCATTAAAATCTCAGAATTAAACCAAACAAACACAATTCATTGGCCATTGTAGCCAACTCAAAGTGTGTAGACTTCTTGAATCCAAATGCAGCCCTCTTGCATATTTCGAAACTCTTTTCAATTCCTTTCCAATTCCGATTTCCTAATAAATTCAATTTAGAATGCAAATAAATTTGCTCAACTCAGTAAACATTCAGCAATGCAATGATATTCTCTCCAAAACTGAAGACCAAATATCAACCTTAGCAACACCGGAAGAAGCATCAAAGTTTTCTCCTTGTAGAAGACCAAACCCTAGCTCAACCAAGAAAAAACCAAATTCTCTCTCAACACAATTTTTATCAAAATCATCAATGGGTGAATGAAAGTGCTTTTTCGAATTGAATATATAGCTTTTTTTGGAAAAAGCTTCAATTTCACTTTTTTCACTTAAGAGGCTTTTTAATCACAACTTCATTTTATAACATTAAGTTATAAAGTCATTAAGTTATTAAATTAAAATAATTTAATTTAATAACGATAACTTTAAAATAAAAAACCACTATAACCCATTGACTGCAACAAATCCGTTTCTAACACCAGAGCCTCAAACTTCAACTGCCCTGCCAGAAATAGCCAACTACCAGAAATAGCCAACTGCTAAAAATAGACTTACTATAAATAGTAAGTCACTCAAATTGGAGATCCCCTGAAACTCGATCCTAAAACATCTGACACCCCGTGCAGACACCCTACTAATCCTGGCCATACCCAAAATACCACTTACTAAAAATAGTAAGTTGACCAAATTGACCCAAACGAAGAGCAGATCTGGTAATTTGAACCTCCAGAATGGAATCCCAACATTGGCTCCACAATCTGACCCCCTCTGATAACCTGATTAGCTTGTGAGGGTCGCCAAACCAAGCTAATCCCAAAAGTCTGAAAAATGGGGACATTACACATAGTATAACAGAAATTTTCTATGGAAAGGTAGCAAACCGCCTTGTATAAACAAGAGAGAAGTTTTAAGTGTTCTAATTATTTATTCATTGAAGCATGTCCGCTTGTCACACTATAGGCACAATCTTTATAAGGAGGTTGATGGTCATATTGTTAGTCATGCTTTATCACCTTCATAGCCGAGCATAAATGATTTGGTCGCATGATTAACAAACATTTTTTGGATTAGTTTCCAACTGCCAAATGAGTAAGGGCATTCTTCCACTTAAAACCAATTTGCATTCTTCATTACTCATCTCTAGGTTGTATTTTTCACCTATCATTTACAATCACCCACCTTATGTCATATGATTTGCAAGTCATTGTCTAGCTTTGTCTTGTGATCATGCAAAACATGACCATTTGCCACTTAACTTCTTTGCTACCACTTTACAAGCACTTTTGCCAAGCAATCAACCCTTATTGCACAAATTTGATAGGATTTCGACTTGCTTGGTATTAAATAGCGTCTATGAATGTTCATCATCATGTATCCATAACAATCACACTTTTGAGAATGTATTGACACAACAATTATGGTAGTGTTTCAATGTTGCCCGTGTCCGCCATTAAACACTTCGATTACTTGTATTAAAACAATATTGTAGTGATTCTACAATGGTCATCTTATTTAGTGTAGTTAGTTTCTAATTCTAGCTTCAATTCACGATTGTTTCATTTAGAAACATTGTCCTATAATTTGTTATAAATAGAGCCTTTCGTCTCTATTGTATATATCGATTTATAATATCATGGTATCAAAGCGAATTAATGAGGTTTTCCAAGGTTTGGCGAATTTTTTTTAAAAAAAGTTGTGGCCTCCTACTTGGATTTTTTCTAGAAACTTTTAATTTTATGAAAAAGATAGTTGGAGTTTTATGGCAGATTTTTTAAAAAAAACTCATGGGCATTTTTGAAGAGTGTAATATCAAGGGTTTTTGTAAAAACAAAATCATGTCTTATGCAATTTTTGAGGGCTTGCACGTCGCAGATTTTTTCAACAAATCACATGTCTCTATAACCTGTGCAACCTCCATTTGAGGGTTTCAGTGTCACTCTTGTTTTCCAGCTTGCGGCAGCTCTACAATTTTTTTTTGGGTGATATTTTTATGTGCTTTTGTTCTTTAGGCCCTTATTTTTATTTACTAGCCCGCTTACGCTCTGCGTTAGTGTTTCATCTGTGCGATTGCATGTGCGTTGTTTCTTAAATCAAGATGGGATTTTTGACGTCTTTTTTGTGTCTTCCCTACGGGTGCAACTACATGCGTCCCTGTTTCTACAACCCATGTCAGCTAGGGTTGACAACGACTCAACACACCATTATTCTGTGAGGCGGATTTCTTTGTTCAACATAAGCATACAAGTAAGACTCATGACTTTGTTAGTCACAGAAGTCTACGACCAAGAAGCGGCTCAGGTCTGATCTTTTTGCCTAAGGTTCTCTTTTCATTTTTTCTGGCCAAATCAACCTATCTTTTTCTCTAAAACAAAAATTATTGTTGGTTGGTTTTCAGATTTTTTTTCCTAAAACAAAAATTATTGTTGGTTTTTTCAAGTTTTTCCTAAAAAAAAATTATGTTTGGATTTTATAATCATTGGAGGGTTTGACGATTTTTTCCACAAGAATTGTGGTTTCTTGTAGTTTGTTTTGGGTCGTGGTTTCAGTTTAAGAAGTTGATCTCGGTATCTTTGGCTATAGGGAGGGACAATTTTTTGTTTCCCAAAATCAAGTTGGGAGAACCGTGGTTATCTTGGTCTTATCCAGAAGTTCTACAGAGTTAGGAAGGGTTTCAGTAGCAGGCTCATGTCACGGAGCGTTCCAAAAATAGGGGGCAGCCTTCTATACATTCATGACCAAAAGACTTACAGATTATGTCTTCTGTAGGGTAGTTAGAAAGATGACATTAAGGAAGAGTATTAAAATAATATTGTAATGTTTCTATAATGGTCATCTTACTTAGTTTAGTTAGCTTCTAATTCTAGCTTCACTTCACAATTGTTTAGTTTATAAATATCGTCTTGTAATCTATTATAAATAGAGCCTTTCGTCTCTATTGTATATGTGATGAGCTTGACTGGCTCTCAACTGCAAACTAACTTCTTTTCTATTTTATTTGTAGTTTTTTTCGTATTTTCAATCATATATACTTTTTTTGAATTTTTCACAATAAATGAAATAATAACAACAACAATTTATTATTAATTTCACTTGCTTGCTAAACTAATCAAAACGGATAGTATCAATGTTTAGCTAGCATCACATAATTAAAATTATATAAATTAGGCACCTTAGACATAAAACGCAGCTTGCCAGGTATGAGACGTAGCTCAAGGTGGGTTCGAATTCCTTGCTGGGAATAGACGCAAGCAGCAATTAATGAATGCCCAGCTAAATGATCACCCTTCGTGACTGATTTGATGAAGCCAAGAGATAAGACAAGCTCCCTTAAGCCTCACGCAGCTGCAACTTGAAACACAGCCTACTTATACAATTGTGATTTTCTTCATAACCGTATGACAGTCCTTGATTGTTAATTGCAACATACAAATCTGCATTACACAATTCATTGGTAGAAGACCAACTCAAAGTGCATAAAAATTCTGGAAGAGGTTGACGTTTTCTCCAAAGAATGAAGACCAAACCCTAGCTCTCCACACACAAATTCGGTTTCCTTCACAATTCTCAACTTCTCAATTTTCATAAAATGAACAATGGTAAAGAATTTTGAATTCTCCCAAGGCTATATAATGCAACATTAAAAGAAGTCTTCTTCTTTACACTTTTCATTAAAGAAGCTTCATCCACACACCATCAAATTATAACACGAAATAACATAAGTTATTAAATTAAAGCAAGCTAATTTAATAACCCCAAATATAATGTGATGTAATTGAATTCTCTGACAACAGCATCCTGAACCCACACTGCCCTGCCAAGAATAGAACCAGACAAAATTAGACTTGCTAAAAATAGCAAATCCCTCAAACTGGAGATTGTGCATAAGTAATCTCAACTCAATTGAAACCACTGCACAGGCGCCCTGCTAAACATAGCAACAAGACGATCACCAATAATAACACTTACTATAAATAGTAAGTTTGCCAAATTGACTCCAATGAAGAGCGATCCTGACATCTTAGATCTCCAGAGTGGAAACTAACCACTGGCTCTGCCAAATGACCCCCTCCGACAACCTGATTAGCTTATGAGGGTCACTGAAATAAGCTAATCTCAAGGGCCTAAAAACGGGGACATTACAATATATATCAATTTATAATAACACCTTGTTGCCAAGTTCTAGCTCCTTCCACCTACAAACAACTTCACGGTGATCCCAAGATAAATAAAACAAGAGTTTCAAAATCCCCCTCTCCTGCACACAGCATTCTCATGGGAAAACTTTGTGACAACAAACAAATTTACTTGGAACTAGGAAAATAACATAGGAGACCATAACACCATGGAAACCTTGACTTTTACAACTAACACAAGACAAATGCCCTAGGGAAATGTGGGAAAACAAGGCCCAAATACCGAGTGTAGTAGGCCGTGTCTTTTTTATATTACTAAGTTTTTTGCAATAGTAGCTACAATTACTCTGTCCCAATTTCAGTCCATTCATGTACTAGGAACTTCATATTTCAGCCACTGAAGCAAACAATGCTTAAAATCTTAGAATTCGATCATGTGCAAACCTCAGCATTTCTTAGTTTGTAATCTGTATATATTTCAATGCTGTTCGTAAATTTCTTACAACATTGCTCCTCATTTTTTATTGGATGCAAGGAAAAAGTATATTTGCATCACATTATCATGAAACCTTTTTGAAGTTCAAATAGGTAAAATTCAAAGTAATGCTTGACATCACACCAAACAAATTAGATCTTTAGAAATCACACATGCAAAACACTTGAAGGAAAACTCACATACCTATCAAATTGAAAACTGCTTCTAAGACCGCATCCTCGACAATCACGTTCAATATAATCAAACCTACAAATTGTGAAGGACATTCAAGTACAATATAATCAAACCTACACATTGTGAAGGAAAAATGTCTCAAAATATGCAAGCCGAGTGAATAGAAACAAAGACTCACATTTAATCCAGTACATTAGAGTTTACAATCTATGGCGTTGGAAGACAGATTTAAGTAAAATCCTACAAGTTTAATATAGTACATCAAAGGAACTGTTTTTAGATGATATTTTAAGGTTGTCTATTTTCGTGCAGCATACACCACAAAGAAATTAATATAGTATATGTATTTAACTCTTTTAGAAGGCCAACTTACTTGTCAACATCTATGCTATTGCGCCCATTTGCAACAATATCAAACAGAAACTGCTTCTCCCCTAAGGCCTGCATGGAAAAGAACATGAGGACAAATATGTATGCATAACACCTTGTTAACTCCCACTATAATACCCAATTTCTACTATAACATTCAGCTAATTTCCTCACACTTTGAAAACTGACTTACCTTGCTTGAATTTAAATTATACTTAAAATACTCTTAGTTCAATCCCATCATTTTAACTAAGAGAAGTTGCATAAGTCTAGAGGATTGTTTTGTAAACTTTTAATAGAAAATTTATGATCCAGGTTAATATATATTTGAGGCATGGAGCAACACCATACAATGCCCACAATAGTGTTTAATTAAAGACAAGATAAGGTTTAATTAAAAACAATAACATCATTTGAGACTATGTGGAATCTTCTTGAATTTCTTTCCATGAAACACGATACCCACTAGCTCCATGGATGAAAGACAAAACTGCTGTAGTGTGTAACACATGAGAATAGTACAGCAAAAGTTTTCAACATATTATATTACTTAGAAGTTGCTTGAAAAGTTGGATATTTTGAAATGCAAAACTCTTGCTCAAATATAAAATAAAATTCTAAAACCTAAATTCTAGATTCGGAACTAAACAAAGGTTTAGCAGCACATATGAACATGAAGAGTGCAATATTTCATATTCTAGTTGGTGACTAAAGAAATTTTGAATCCACATGTGTGATGGTTTTCATTTATAATATGCGTAGTACCAAAAGTTCTTTAAAATCCAAATGTATACCAACTAATTATCAACGAAAAAATATAGCCATAATGCTAACTAAATAAATAGAAAAAAATATAATCATGCCAAGAAGACTATTTGGCATGGTCCTCGGGAAGATTTGGTGCAGCAAGCCATGGCTCAGCAATTCTGAAGCTGTGAAGTTTACTCTGAAACTAGATACACGATGTAATATACTGTGAATGACAATGGTATTGCATCAATTTATTGTTCATCTATTTGTTTCTTGGGCGTGTCTCTTTTCCTCCATGTGTATTTAAATTTTACCTCAAACATGTCAGCAAAAAATAAAAACAAAATATACTCATTGTTAGAATACTATTCTTGCTGGCCTTTTCTTCCTCCCCAGAAATATAAATGGTTTTTGTCCATTTATATGCAAGGCATCAAAAACTAAAACTATTAGCAAAAAAAATAAAGAAAAATTAAATCGTTCAATTAGCACAGTATACAGTACAGTCTTAAATAAGTGGTGCAGCAAGTGTAAGGGTCTGCACTAGTTTGTGCCATTTAAAAAAAAAAATTGTAGTTATAAATGGATATCATATCAACCCAAACATAGGAAATACTATATTGCATCAACTAGATTATTGATGATTATTATTAATAACAATCAGATTTAGGAGAATTCAATGTGCTTTCAGAATAACATGCAGATTTATATTATAATTCAATGCTGTAGACAATGCCAAATAACTGTATTTCATGAATGTTCAGATCTGATTACGTATACAGTGCTTAATAATACTCAAACAGTGATAGCAAGAAGTGCCTACCACAAACGCTGACCAAAACTCAATTTCAGACCTGGTACAGCCACCAAATGGGCATGCACGGGACTTTAATCAGTAGCAGATCTGTACGGCTTCCCTTTTCAGCTCCCACTAACCTGTACAGCCCAGTATTAGATGCTTTCAGAGTACTGTAAGTGAATATTAAGGACTGCAGACCTGAGACGTCACTGTTTGTGGAAGTCATAGGCTTGTACGGCCCCCTACAACCCCTCTTTTCTGATGCGGCTCACTTCTGGGCTATACCAGATTTGTGCAGCTAGCATTAATCTTCCATATGATGCAAAAATGTCTCCAGCAACTCGTCGTCACCAAGGTAGCAGCAAATACCACTTCAGCTACTTCTATCGAACTCTCCTGGCAATTGATTATTGACAAATGAAGTAATATCTTTATCAAATATAAATTACCTCACAATAAGCCCTTAACAATCCTCATGACTATGTCTTTCAACAGAGAAGAGAATGCCATTCATGAGGGATTTCGTCCTCACAAACACTTGAAGAACTCTCCAATATTTCACAAATTTCTTAATCAAACTCAGCATATCTAGAAGAGAGCTCTTCCATCTCTTTTATAACACTCATAAAAGCCCATTCACTCACTTTACCAATTTGCAATAAACAAAATCACTTTTTGCATTTTCCTATTTTTTCTAGATTTTGCTTTTTCCCCTAGTTTCTCGCAATTGCTTTTTACCCCCTATTTTATCGTGGTTGCTTTTCCACCTATTTTTCCATGACACTTTTCCTTTAATATTTCTCCATGCCATTTAAAATAATTTTCCCTTCAACTTAAGCCCCCAAACATTTTTTGTCTCCAATGTACTATTAAATAGAGGGACTTTAAATATTTCCCACTTCACTATAGTCCCGCATTATAAAGTTAAATATTTATATTTCACTTTATAAAGTAACTTTATTAATGCATAAATAAATTTGTATACTGTCGTCCCCTTCCGTCATAGAAGAAGATCAAAACAGAATGTAGTGCAAAAAAGGTTGCATTATATTGCCTAATGGAAGGATAATGCAACAATCACACATTGATCAACTTGCTAGTGCCTTCAGGTGGATAAGTTGTGTTTTTTCAATCAATTGATGCTCCTCATGAAGTTAAAAATGTTACAACTTCATGCAATATGTTTGCGAAGATGATCATGCAAGTGGGCATGGAAAATGTCTGTTACTGGGTTCGCACCCTCGAACCGGGTCTGGGACCAGGTCCTCATAATGGTACATGTCGGGTCCAGGAAGGGTCCGTACTTGGCCCTGTGGGTCCGTTCGGGTCTGAACCACCACGGACTGTGTGGACCCATAGGTCCAAGTACAGACCCCGTGAGGACCCACGGAGACCGCCATGGACCCCCAACAGTTAAGTGAAAAGGTGGGGCCAAAACACATTAAAATGACATTTTTTATTATTATTTTTGTCCAAACCCTAAAACAACCCTACTAAGGAGCCTCCAAACACATTTCATTTCACATTTGCTCTCTCCATCTTGCAAGTTTGAAGTGAGGTGATTGTATTCGGAAGAGATCGATTGTGGAGTTGCAAATACCTTCCAAAGAGCAGATTTGAGTGTTTAAGGTATGCATTTCAACCATATTCTTTAGTTTTTTGATAGATTGTTTCAAATTTTTGAAAAGTTATAAAAAAAAATTCAAGTATTTGTAGAAGTTTTGAAGTTTTTTTTTTTTTCCATTTTTGTTATAGATTGCAACAATGAGTAGTCAAAGCTCAGTGGGTGGGTCTCAAAATTTTAAAATTGATAAAGGGTCTCCTCTATGGAGATACACTACAAGAATTTCTCAATGTCTTGGAGGTGGGGGGGTTTGTATGGAAATGTAATTTTTGCAACTCAGAATATAGAAGCTCCTACTACTGAGTAAAACTTCATTTTATGGGCCCTAAGGATAAAGGGATTAATATGTGTGAGGGTCCACCACGGGGAGATAAGAAGGGGTTGCCGCTTGGACAAATAGCAGCATTCATTAAAGAACAAGAAGATGCAGATAAATTAGTTGCAAAAGGAAAACAAAGTGGTTATACTTTTGGGAAAAAAAAACCAATACCACAACCACCCACTCAAACAGCCTCTAGAGTCTAGACATCCTTTCTTGCCTATCCCTTCTAGAGAGGATGGAGATGTAGATGAACCACAAGTCACCACTTCCAAGAGAGGCCCACTAGATCAAGCATTTCAAAATGAGGAAAGAGATATTACTGATGAAAATATTGCATGTTGCCTCTATGCGAATGGTCTTCCATTCAACTTAGTGAGGTCACCCTATAGGAAGGAGATGGTGACAACAATAAATAATGCACCTTCTGGTTACCAAAGTCCTAGATTTGAAAAGGTGCACACCACCTTATTGCATAAAGAGAAGAAAAATGTAGAGGCCCAGTTAAAACCAATTAGAGATTCTTGGGTTCAAACAGGTGTATCTATTGTCTTTGATGGATGGAAAGATTGCAAAACCATCCTTTGATCAATGTTATTGCTGTGTCCCCCAAGGGGGCAATGTTTTTGAAGGCGGTTGATTGTGAGGGGGAAGTAAAAGATGCAGAGTGGGTCTTGATAATGTTGTCTAAGTAATCATAGACAATGCAAAAGTTTGCAGGGCTACAAGTGCTTTGGTAGAGGCTAGATATGAGCACATCTTTTGGACACCATGCACCGTACATTCGCTTAATTTGGTGATGCAAAAAATTGGCACCCAAGTAGAATGGGTGAAACAAATTTATGAGAAGGGTGAGGAGATTCAAATGTTTGTGACAAACCACCATATGTCACAAGTAATTTTCAGAAATTTCTCCAATTGGAATTATTGAAGGTAAATTTTAAAATTTAATTTATTTAGTTTCATTTATCATTTTATGTCATGTTTTGCATAATTAAATTAAATATTTTTTGTGTTGTTTACATATTTTAAATGTATTACTAACTTACTATTAACATGTTCTTAGGTGGCTGAAACTCGTTTTGCCTCTCACACAATTTTCTTGAGACGAATTGTGAAGGTAAAAGAGGCATTGTCACAGATGGTTATTAGCAACCAATGCGGCATTTGGAACGTAGTCCAATACAACAAGGGCCCAAAAACTGAAGGCAATGATACTAGATGATGATTGGTGGGGTCGTGTGGAGTATGTTTTGGAATTCACCGAACCAATCATGTCAATGCTTTGCTTTGCTGACAGTGACAAACCATGCCTCAAGGATGTCTATGATGCCATGGACACAATGTTGGAGAAGATAAAAGTGGTAAGTTATAAATTTATAAATTTATTATACATTCCTCTATCATTGTTTATTAAGAGATATCTAAATTTTTAATTGACATAACTTACATGAACATCATTTGATGTCCCAGGTGATACAAAGAAACGAGAATGATCCTGAGGACACCTTTTATAAAAAGGCGAAAGAAATTGTTCTCCAATGTTGGAACAAAATGACCACACCTATGCTCTCTCTCCCAGATACTATAGTGCACCGATACTCGCTATTCCTAGTAGAGTACCACCATATAGAGATGCTGAAGTTGCTAACGGGTACAAGGCAGCACTTACCAAACTCTTTTGTGATCAAGAGGTGGGAGCAGCTGTTAGGAGAGAATTTGGATTGTTCATCTCAGGAAAAGATCTTCTCCCTGCTACTATCAACGACCAAAGCAAAATGGATGTGATTACATGGTGGTACATGCATGGTCAGTATTTTATGTACCTCCAACCTCTTGACATTAAGATCCTCTCGCAAGTAAGTTTTTAATTTTTCTTTCTTTTTTTTCATCACTTGCATTGTAGAATTTAACACTTAACATTCTTGAATTTATCTTGTATTTTTTATTGTTTATTTTGTTTGTTTTCTCTCCAGGTTGCAAGCTCTTCTGCCACTGAGCAGAATTGGAGTACATACTCCTTTATCCACTTAGTGAAGCATAACCGGTTGGCTGCCAAAAAAGCTGAAGACATGGTGTTTATTCACACCAATTTGAGCCTCGTGGCACGCAAGGATCCAAAATACAAAAAGGGGGAAGAGAAGCTGTGGGATGTAGCACCCGAGTCCGCTGACTTGGATTTGACCATTCAGGATCTTGCTAGAGCCACTATGCTTGATGTGGATGAAGATGATGACATGGCACTTGGTGCAACTAGTGCTAGCGGAACCGGTTTGGGTGATAATGAGTATCTACTTGCAGTTGTGGAAAATCCTATAGATGATTTTTTTGATAATCCATTTGATGCTTGACGAAAACTTTGATTATTAATGAACATTAAACATTGAATCATGTTACAACTTTCAAACTTTCATGAACTATATTTTAATTCAGTAATTCAATGTAATGATTTTCATTAGAATTGTGTTTTAATGTTTATCTTTGGCATTTGGCATTGATCAATGATCAAGCGTCATAATATGAAATGATTTAGTTTTACACTTTTGTATATTTCTCTTATTCTTTTGTATATATAATGCATGCATACACACACACACACACACACACACACACGAACCCCTACGAACCATAATGAAAAAAAAATTCCTCGAACCCACGAACTGGGTTCTCATACCCGAACCCATCCCCAAACACAAACCTGTAACTTAGGAAAATCAAATCTATTAGATTTCCACAATCCATGCTAATGTTTTGTATCAGTTTCTGGATTTGATTGTGTAGAATTTTTATTTTTTTAAAATTCTACACAATCAAATCCAGAAACTGATACAAAACAACTTAGGAAAATGTTGTTCAAGTTGTGCCTGATAATGCAGCAGCATACATAACATTAGAGAGACATGTTCATGTAGTGATTATTAAATGTTAATCTCTAATATCCCATTTAATTTTTTTAAAATATAACAAACTCTAGCTCACAACTATAATAATTTGCAGAATTATATATATCTATGAAATATTTCTTATTTTTTTGGCCAAAATGCTACCTAAGGGGGTAGCTTTCGATATTAAAATAAGATAAAAAACATTAAATAATTACAATTGGTAGTATTAAAAGATCATGCCACCACTAAGTTCTAATGGAGCCATAATTTTTACAAATTAAGGCTTCCATTTGATTACTTTCTTCTCTTTCCTCATTTATATTTGTTATTGATAATAGGATAGACTACTAATATACTAGGATTGGTACATATAACTTACACCTTATATATCTTTAAGTTATAGTAAATGATTTTCAAATTTCATATAAAATATTATACAATTATTATAAATGTGTCACCATTTTCTTTCCGATTTGAAAGCATTTAAGTAACATAAACTATTATTTTCATGTATTCATTGCTTTCATTTTGTAGGCAATAATACCGAAATCTGTGTCATCACAGATATCAATATCTAATAGTGCCCAGAATATAATATTTGTTTCTGCATTCAAAATCAATGGGGATTAAAAGTATTCAAAGTAGCCTACGTGCAAGAAAGCAGCAGAGTTAGAAGTTTACAACGTCTGCATTCAAGGGGAGTATTTTTATTACTTTTGAACCATAAGATAAGTAGTATGATCCATCTTTAAATTGAGGATACGGGTGTCCTTAAGCAAAATTCTGTATATATTTTAAGATATTAATAAAGAGGAGTAAAATATGACGAAGGATTTTTGAAAGTTTAAAATTGTGTGTTCAGAGATATATAATGATACTGGTTACGTATACATGAGGTATCTAATACACTCATTAGATGAATGTAAAGAGATCGTTACACTTCACGATTAAATCCTTATCTTCCACGCAGGATAAAGTCGTTTGAATAGGGGAATATATTTTTAAACATGCTTCGATAATTTGTGTATGATTAACACTTTGCTATTTGGCGCAGGAATATGGATCATGCACTGAAAGGCATCATTTATTATACTCACAAATTTATAAGTGTTTTTCTCTGGAGACCTCTAGTTCACGCAAAGAGCATAGGCGATGAGGAAACAGGTTGCGGGTGCATCAGAAATACAAATTTGGAATTCCTTTCCCAGCTCGAAAGTACAAATGTTCCCAGACGCAAATCAGAATAGAGGAGGATATGGTAATATATCCTTGAAGGATCTCGCATCAACAGGGAGGCAATCCCGAGTCATGTAGGAGGATTAGAAGCAGTCGTGATTTATCGGAGTGGTTGCACGATGAATTCTATACACTTGAGAAGCCACGGTGTAATAGAAAATGTTTATAAAGTAAACATTGTTTTATAAAACTTATGCTATGCGATAAGTTAGAATTGGAAAGGCACGTCGGTTCATGAAATGTATTCTCCACCTGTCTTATTTGAAACTTGTGCCCATAAGAAGACAAATATATGAAGCTGTGTGTTTTCCAGCAATAACCGCACAACGTTTCATATATCACGTTATCAAGAGGTGCGGTGCTTGGGAAACAACCACATAACTCTTCATGAATATATAAATATAGAGTGTAAAATCAAAGAGAGAGACAGAGATACAGCCGAATATTATTTTTTTTCTAAAAATTTTGATATCATATATTAATTTTTTTGGAGGAACTGGATATTTGAACAAAGCTGGTGGTTTTTGGAAATTTTTACAGCCAATTTTATATGTTGCTGGGAATTGATCACAATGAAAACAGTGATCATTATTGAATGTCTTCATTGTATCTTCTCTCAGGCATAACCAGTAAGGATTTTTGTTTAAATTTTTTTAGGCTTTAGAAGTACAAATATTATTTAAATCTCATCCTTTATGAGTATATTTTATTCTTCAATAAATTGTTCATTGTCTAGATAAGTGGATTGAGTTAATCATAGCCTTTCGAATTTGATAATCTGAAACGATGTCAAATATTAAATTGTTTCCATTTTTTGGGTCTATTTTGTCTCTATATGAGTTAAAAGGAAGAAGCATTTTAGACTAATTCGAATGTGCATAAAGCTGGTTTACTTGTCGCATCTAGACGACTGAATTGTTTATAGTTATAGAATTATAAGATCTCATAAAAGTTGTATGTAAAAGATTTATAATTTTGACTCTATCGCCTCTTTGAAATTAAGCACCGGTCTTCATTTTGTTCACTTTTTCTTAATCCATAAGCTGGCAATTGTTTTTGTTCTTCCTTTGAAAGTTGATATTATTATTCATATTTATAATTCAGACATTTTCAAATACTTACAAATATATAATCATTTGATCCATTTTTATATTCAAGAGTTCGAAAGCGTTTATATTTTGAAGTTATCATTTAGAGTTGTATTTAATTGAAGAAGTCATATGTTTTCTATCATTCTTGCCATTTGGGAGACTTTTTGCTGCAATCATCCTCTAACCAATCTACTATAAGCATCTTGGATCCAAGTGGTGTATTCAGGATCAGGTTTACCCGCCTTGGCCTTGCAGAGCCAGAAGCGCAAGGGATTCAGACTGTAGGGACCAATCCCATCAAGTTGGCCACAGCCAGTTGGATATTCGATCATCGAGTTGGCAAGACTTGTAGGATT
Source organism: Chamaecyparis obtusa (assembly GCA_027943335.1). Taxonomy (NCBI): domain Eukaryota; kingdom Viridiplantae; phylum Streptophyta; class Pinopsida; order Cupressales; family Cupressaceae; genus Chamaecyparis; species Chamaecyparis obtusa. The sequence continues at coordinate 1,198,433 of BSBK01002490.1, read as the reverse complement.
CCAATCCGTCGGTTTTGGGAACCAACAAGTTCAATGATCTTTTCCAGCCGGGCTGAAGAGAAAAGATCTTCATTCTCAGCCAAGAAGGTATTGAGATCTTCCATATTGGGATTTACAATCCCTTTCTTAAGCAAAGCCCATGCTTTTTTCATTTTTCCTTTTTTGCCATCAGCTTCCAGTTTGAAAATGGTTGCTAATTCTCTAGTGTGTGGTTTCACTTATACAAGATGGCCATTGTCCGGAACAACTTTATGATTTTCTTGAGATGTGAGTCTTCTTTCAACACTAACCCCAACCACAGTGTTTTTTACTACTTGTATTATGGGGGTGAGCAGCTTTGCAGAGATCTCCCCATCATGAATGTGTCCCTGCTCTTGAGCCCAAACATTAGCTCCTAGTTCCTTGATTATTGCCTCCCTAGCTGGTGGGTCATACAAGCAAGAGAACAGTTGTTCAAATCGAGCTTCTTGATCCGCCTCCCGGCACATGGGTTGCACACCAAAACCCTTGCCATGTTTTTTGTTAGATTGCATTAAACCAATGGTATTTAAAAAGGAAAACAGCTCCTTGAAACTCTTTATGATTGGCACCCCCTTCTCGAGAATGCATCGCTGGCTCTAAGAAATCAACACCCTCGGAATTATATTGGATATGCTGCAGGATTTTATTGCAGTTCTCGCTTTTTTTAGTTTAACTTTTTGCTGGGGGGGGGGGGGGGCCTTGATGTCTCTGTACTAGTTGATGGACTTAGTGAAAGGAATGTTGTCCTTAGAAAATCCATCTTTATTAATTCCCTTAACTCAGCCAATCATATATGTTATTCGATATGACTATTTGTTGTTTTTGATCGATTTGCTAGATAATCTGCAATGTTGTTTGCATCAGGATAAATATGGGATAGTGAGAACTCTGGGACTTGTTTTATAATTAAGTTTATCATTTTGATCCAATTTTTGGCTTTCCAACTGGGTGAATTGTTTTTACTGATAGTGTTTATTACTATAATTGAATCTCCTTCGATGTCCATAGTTTTAATTGATTTTTCTGCATGTAGCTGAATCCCAGCATGTAATGCTGCATATTCAACATTGCTGTTAGTTCCTTCAGGAAGTTTGATTGGACCTGCCCATTTGATATTTCCATTTTCATCTCTTATTGCATATCCGGCTCCTAATAGTTTCGGATTTCCTCTTGAGTCTCTATCAAAATTTAGTTTAAATCTTCATTTATCAGTGGCTGTCATCAAGCCTCACATCTCTTCGATTTATCCTTGATAGAATTTCCTTTAGGGCCCGTTTGGTAGCAGGAATTAGCCTGGAATTGGCACTTGTTATTTCCGATTTCGTCGAATCCTCAGTTTGGGAGTGCAATATTAAAATAGAATAGGAATATGTAAATGCTCATTTTGCCAAAAATGAGCATTTACATCTTCCATCTGAAAAGGTGGAATTGGAATTTGAATGGGGGGAAAGCAAATTTTCAAATTTTTCATGCCTACACTTAATTTTTTATTTGTGTGGGGAGGGATTTAATTTATTTTTTATTTGTCTAGGTGGTTTGTAACTTTGTTATTTATTCCAATTTTTTCGAAAAAAAATTCAAATTTTTTGCTGAATTTTTTTTCAAATTTTTTGTCGAATTTTTTTTCAATGTTTTTTTTTTAAAAATTGATTTTTTTTTTCATTTTTTTCTTGAATTTATTTTCCAATTTTTTTGTCGAATTTTGGTTGCAGTGATTGTAACTTGGTTCCCTGCCACCAACTTTGGCTGCCTAAAACGGTCTGCGATTCCATTTTAAATTCAATTCCATTAATAAAATTATAAAAATGAATTATTAAATTCAAAAACATTAAAACAATTCAAATTTTTTTTTTTAAAAATCATACTCAAATTCCAATTCCAGTTAATGAAAAACTGGATTATCAAATCCATGATTTGACCATTTCCAGCATTTGATCAAATCTATCATTTCCTAATTCCCGCTACCAAACGGGCCCTTAGGGATTATCAGATGTGGCCAATTTGTGTGATTTGATTGTCCCATAGAGTGTAACTTTTGAATTATATGTTCATTACTTTTGTGTTTATATTTTCACTAATTCCAATTTCAAATATGAAATCTTTTTTTATCTTGATGAGATTTATCCAAAATTTACAGTTAATAGTTTATTTTGTAAATACTATATAGATTTAATGCTCAAAATATGGTTCAGAATGTCTAAATTAATTCCTTTGGGGTGGCTGTTAATCTAGCCCGGTTCTGCAATGATTTATTTCTAAGTGAAACTCATTTTCTGCTTTTGAAACTGTCTAATAATTGCCATTTGAAAGTCATAATCCGCTGCCACTTGTAGGGATATTCTAACTCCACTTCAGATTTGCACAACAGTGATCTCTGCGTGACATCAGTCTTGGGAATTGTAGGTTTTGGTTCTCCAATTCCAGACCTAGGGTGGGGAGGGGGTTTATCCTCAGGTTGGTTGAACTATAGTTCTTTCTCCACAAAGGCGTAATAAACAAATAAAAATGTATTCTTGGTGATGCTCCTTCCCCTTGCTTGGTCTATCTATGTTAAATACATTTCTCCTCCAATAGACATAACCCTTCACATGCCCCTTGATATTATTTATTAAAATTTTTTTATAATTTTACTTTATCTATTACTTAACTTTTGATTGGACATAGATTAAGTTTGAATAGGGGACATTATATATTCTTAAAGAAAGTAATCGTTGATACTACTGGCCACAATCATAGACAACACACAAGAGTGGAAATCAAACTGCTGGTTGAAAGATACTCAATATGGCCATCTTCTCGGCTATAACATTACATGACAACAATTCATATTTCCTATTATTAAATTTCAATTAAAAGCATTGAAGGAACTATTTAGGGGAACAAGGTTATTGGTAATGCTTAAATTAACATCAGTATGTGGAATGGTTTAAGTCTAGCTTTTTAAGTCTTTAAATATCATTTGCTGTGTGATTGTAGGCCCCCACCAATTAGTATGCTCAGGGTTACTCCAAATCATGCTACCATTTGATTGCTAAGGTTACTACTAAGACTAAAACGTTTACACGCAACACGGCATCAGATTTTAGAGTACACAGTAAGTTCAATATGTCTACTAGTGTTGTGTAGTTTTCATAATAATATAACCTCAAGTAGCAAAGTTTTTATGCATGTTGGCATTTCTACATACATAAACTAAAAAATATCAACCTCTATCACAAGAAACATAGAATTAAATAATAGTAGAAAGGGTATTTATATTGGAAAATCTTCTGACCTTTGTGGGTTTAAGATGACAACTTGCAAGTATCATTTCCTGCACCAACAACAGCAATTTTTCAAAAAATTGTACGGAAACGTAGGGTATGGACTTGTGCTGTATAATGAAATTATATGTAAAACTTGATCTTGATGTAAAAAAAACTCATCTCAATCTGCTAATATATTACATTAACAAATACAAAATTTAAGATGTGCACAAAAATAGCGTCCTAACAATTTTTGTAATAGAATAAAATAGTGTACCTAAGGAGCAATATAGAGTTGGGTCAACCAATACTATGCAAATAAAAAGCTAAAGTTTCCATATCTTTTTCTTTTCCTTGTTATTTTTGCAAGGTGAAGGCCACCATATAATTCAGAACCAAAAGCTTCTGAGTCCACACCAAAAGAACTTGAGGCTATCGCAAGCTTCCAATTTCATTAAAAATTGGGAGCATTATTTAGCAGCAATCGATCCCATCAAAGAAGAGAGAACCAAAAATTATCCTTATAATATTAACTGAATTTTAGATTTCATCTGTCTACATAGATATAAGAATCAAGATTTAAGAGAAAGTTTTCCACAAGAAGACGGTATGCCAATAAGTCTTTCGAGGTGTTGTTTAAGGCATAGAGAAATTCATATCACCTAAAAGTAAGAAACTAGTGATTCTTTTGTCTTAGGATATGTCCATAATCTCTACAATTTGCCTATGGAGGATATGGAGGACGGGTTGAGAGCAACAACATAATGAAGTCTATAATGTAAAAGTTTGCAATCTTGATCATACCAATGGCTCATAGGTTAAGAAAAAAAAGGGTAGGAAGGCTTGTAATAATACATAATATGCAGAAAGGATTGAAGGCTGCCTTATCAATGTCATGATAAAGAAACTCATAGGCCAAAAAAGGTCAAAGAGGCAGTATGGAGAGTGAAAATCAATGTAGATAACAGCAAAGGCAAATTGACGGGAGATATTAAAAAATATTAAATTTGGCAAATCCAATACCTATAGAAAAAAATATAATCTATCAAATTTGCACCCCCACAGTCAAGGAACCGATGTTATCTACTCAAATCATGGAAACAACATAGCTTGTTAAAAACAAAGATATTGTGATAGGATTACTCTCATCAATTGAGGTCCCCTAAAATCCAAAATGTTCCAAATCCAATTCTGGGGGAAAATTCATCCTCCATGTGGTCATAGATAGATGTTTGCAACTACTAAAACTACCTAGAAGTATTACATCTAAAGAATTGAGACAAACTTAGGATACATTTCAACTTCAGGCTACAAGTTACTAGCAATATGGCCACTAAAGGGAAACAATGTGAGCAAAAGCAGAAAATTACAAGGAAGAAAGCCCGAAGGAAAGATGGAATCCTTTTGGCTCAAAGCCATATATATCCAAGGTGTTTCATTAGAAGATATCAAGGACCTGTCAAACCAAAGGCAATCACAAATAACTTAATAAGGCAAGCTACCCCACCTGGCCCTCGAATGTCGCCTACATTTGCAAGAGTTATGTCTGAAATCTAAAATCCAAAGGTAACCTAAACATTAGGAAAGGTTTGTTGAAGGATCATGTGCATCTTATTAAGGACAACAAGATACTACCAAAAAATAACATACTAAAGACACCCAGAGAAGAACAAATAAAAAAAAACATTTCCAACAAGGAGGAAAAATACTACTATTAGCATTTGGGAGCTATGACCGTCACCATTTGCTCAACCAAGGACATGATCACTAGAAAGAGGATCACAAAAAGCTACTTTTCCATTTGTATAACAAACCCAATTTTTATACTAAGAACTATATCTATTTGCAATGGATTGGCTTTTCTAGGGTTTTTTCTATGCCCTTTAACCCATTGGATATATTGGGATATGTGACAATCAGCTATGGCTTACATATTTTTATTCTAGTCATTCACTTGTCCCTAAGCATATCTATTGTAAGCTAGTTCAATCTGTTAAGATATAGCTTCATTCGTATTATATATATATATATATATGTTATATATTATATATACAAATGATTATAAAAGATGAGTTATGATTACATTATTATTATCTTATTATTATTATTATTATTCTTATTATATTGATGAGATATAATAATAATAATAATAACATATTAATATATATTTATCTTGGCATTATTCGAACTATGTTCGATACTCTTATTAATGACAGTATCGAATATTATGTATTGATGATATCGACTATGCCATGCACTACACCTTATTAAAAGGGCCGACCACACTTAACAAAGCCGCTGCATATATTAATGTTAGCGGCTGTTAATAACAGTCGCTAACATTAATAATATGCAGCGACTGTTACCAAGCATCGTGACTGTTGTGGAAAGGGCATGTTGGTTAGTGCTTGGCCGATCACAAGCACATATATATATATACATGCTGTGATCGTAATGATAAGCAATCAATAAAAGTGTTTCATTGTCTTCATCAACTACGATCACAACATTATATATATTTAGTATAATTTGAAAAAGCATCTCAATTTTGATATATACCAGAACAGTAAATAAAGCAGCAATATAATAATTTCCAAAGATCTGATTTCCTAACACAATCTCATTAGATTAGGCATTCTAGTCATTCATTTTGAGAGAAAAAAATTTACATTAAAGGGATTGCAAGCAAACGATCTACAAATTGTAAGCTCTCTCAAATGTAAAATTTGTTCAATAAAGGTTCAAAAAGTTTTGCAAACAATTAATCTTATCTAGATACTCCATCATCACCACCAAGAGTTCTAGCAACAAAAACTCACATTCTACTTTAAAAACAAGTACTTTCTAGTCTCAAGGAGAATTTGGTCATATCACAAAATAGAATGAAGCAGCAGAAAACAAACCAATACTCGAGTGAAAGGAATTTTGTAACCATATGGGCATGTCCTTGAAGAAGCAAAAGAAGGATAAGGAAATCTCACCCAAATATTATGATCCATGTCAAATTTTGCAGAAGATTGATAGTGTGGCATACAAGCTAGAGTTACCTCCAACAACAAAAGCACATGATATTCCCATCTCTTCTTTAAAGATAGTTATTGGACAACACATTCCATTACAAACAATGTTACTTGAGCTCAAAGAAGAGGGAAAAAGCATCTTGGACCCTAAAGAAATTCTTTGAATATGCACAGATAATTTGAGTACAAGGTTAATCAAACAGTATCTAATTGTAATGTCCCCTTTTTAGGTCACCATGGTTGGGGTTTTGGATTAGCCTATCAATGGCCCTCGTAGACTAAGTTAGTTGGTTAGAGGGTCTTGGTTGGCAGTTCAGTGGGCCAATTCCCTTCCGGAGGTCAAAGGTGTCAGGATTGCTCTTTGTTTGGGTCAGTTTAGTACACTTACTATTTATAGTAAGTCATTTATCTGACATTTCTATATTTGGCAGGGCACCTGGACCGGCCTCAATTGCAGTGATGACCCTTGGCATCTTTGTTGAAAAGGAATTCAAGGATTTTGCTAATTATAGCGAATTAGGGGTTGATAGAGGTGGACCCTTACTATTTTTAGTAAGGCAGTTGGATGTGTAGTGGGAACAATGGTGGATCTCCTAGTTCTGACAGAATCGAGAAATAGTGAGTATATTTGGAGTTATGACATTTTTAATCATTAATAAAGTAATACTTTATTAATAATTAATTAAAAAGTGCACATCATTAAATGTTATTTGACTTTATTATTAAGGTGATTATTAAGATATAATTTATATTATCTTGTTGTACACCAAATGGAGGGAAATATAATAAATTATTATATTTCAAACTTTGCAACAAAAGCACATATGTTCTTTAAGTTATGCAAGGTGTAAGCTTGAGCCTTGAAGCTTCAAGCTCAATTTGTATTTTGTGAGATATAAAAAGCCTTCACATGAGGAAATTGATTCATTTATGACTTGGTATTTGCTTTTGTTGCGTGAAGAGAAACTTGGAACAAGGGTTTCAGTATTTCAGACTTGGAGAATTGTGAATTCTTCAAAGTTTTACAAGCATTTGAGGTGTTGAAAGACACACTGATATTTGCTAATTGGGTGACTTATTTCAAGGTTATCAATTGTGATTAATTGTAAGAGAATTATTTGGATTGCAGCCATACAAGGGTTTGAAATCCAATTGTATAAACCAGATTATGAGACTCGTCAATTAATATCAATTGCAGCCATTAGAAGCCAGCATTTGGAGTATTAAAAGCAGCCGCGAGGTTTAAAGAATGCCACGTGAGTCACTAGAAGGTGACGTTAGTGTTCTAAAGGGCATGTTTGAGGGTTTTTGAATGTCATTGTCTCATTTCTAAATTGGAGATTATGGATATTAATCCTCAAACAAAGCTGCAATCAATTTAAGACAATATCTCAAGCTGCGATCCATTACCAGGTTTTCTATATTATGTGCTTAGTAATTTCAGATTTCAATATTTGCAAATAGTTTTATTGTAAGTTGTTGTAATCAAAATAAAGAGTTTATAAGGCTGCACAACAAATGTTTGTTGAAATGTCTTTCCTGGAGCTATTCATTTCAATTCATATTGAATCTCTAGTATGCATGCCAAGTGTTTGTGAAAATGTCCATTGGTTGTAAGTGCACATTTTACATGTAGAAATCATATGTATGCATTCAAAAAACACAAAAAGGATTGCATTTGCAATTTAGTTCTTTGCCTAGATATTTTAGTAATCATTTGCAAGCATTTAAACTTCATTTGAAACTATTCCTAGCAAGCAAAAACAATCTGCAAATAAAAGACAGCAAGATAGAGGTTTCATGACAAGTGTTTGACAATATTCCTTGAGCCTTAAATCAGCAAGTTAAGGGCAGCTTAGCAAGGGATATTACACTAATCAAGTGGAAGAATTGGCATGTCAAAGACGCTATGTGGGAAGATGAAAATTTCATGCACAAGAATCCACAATTGCACCACATTGAGGACAACACTTGCTTGAATAGAGGAACATGCTACACCCTTAACCCGTTGAATGTATTTAGATATGTGATAACCATATGCGGCCCACGTAATGCTTATTTTAGTCAATTATTTGTCCCAATATATATTTATTGTGAGCTAAGCTTGCCTGATTAGGATTAGGTGATTAGAATGACCCAACAATGCATAAGTCATGGTTAAGCATGGTATTGCATGTTCTATTAATATTCTTGGACTTTAAGAAGTTGTCCCCTTGAAGTGGCATGCTCTAATCAAGCATTTGCATCTCTTCTTTTATCTTCTACTTAATTTCATCATAGTTTTAGATTGCGATTTGTAATTTTTGTCTCTCCATTTTAAATGAAGGTCTATGTAAAAAGTTGGGAAATGTACTAATCAAGGATATCATCTTAACCAGTTTCCCCCATATGTGTTGCAACTATACCCTCCATACCTTGCCTCTCCAAATCAACAATTTCATCCTTTGTAAGCAAAGGGGGTTTCTCATCCAACACAATAAGTTCTTGTGGTTTGTCATCCACCTTTCTTGGGCAAAGTCAAAGGTTGCATTGCACAAAAACTAGGTCCATGAGTTGTTATTAGCTCAACTTATTCTGCTTCTTCATGTGAATAGCCTCAATAAAATCTATTTGCACTCACATCCAAAAGCACTAAGAGGTTGAGATAAAATTTGGATGGCTAAACCATAAAGAGTAAACCCTATGTCTAGAATAAAAACCTAGAAATCTCATTTCACAATAAATTATCATAGATTGACAATTAGAATGACTGCAACCCTATGAATAGAACTAGCTGATTGATTTAGAAGAAAGTGAACTTCAGTGGGACAACAATGTGCAAGATTGTCAAAACGAAATTGCAAAAAAATGTCTCAATGAAACAAAGAGGCCTGAACACTTGCCGAAGATACCATATCACAATGATTTCAATGAAGAGCTCCGTGTTTACTTGCTGGGGTAAACTTAGTATTGCACAGACATAGTACAGGAAATATAATAAACACAGAATATATCAGAGAATAATAAATACTTTCATTAATCATTCCGGATTGGTAAGGACATTTACATAATAATGATCATACAATCATATCTCCCATGTCCAACCTCCGAGAGAGTATATAAAGTACCCGAAGGGTCACGACCGAAACGTCGTGACGTAACTGTCTAACCTCTCGGTCACTAATGACCGAGACTAACATAATACTTTACTAATATAATAACCCGTACATACAATTATCCCGACAACATCATCCCCCCCAAAAAAACAAGTCGTCTCCGACGACTTACAACAACAGGGAGATGAAATACACCACATAGAAGAAGAAAATCACTAAGAAGGGGCAGAGGGGTGTCCCTGAAAAGATGAAGTGCCGCCCTCCCCATCAATGCCGCGTCCAGTAGGTCTTTTCCGTCACATCCCATTCCTCCCGTGCCTGCACCAAACTTGTCTCCAAAACATACTGTTCAGCTATAGCCTCCGCTAACACCATACTGTCTCCCTAGCCAATCTGACCTTGATAGCCACCTGGGTTGCCTTCTCTACTTCCAACTCCTGGGTACGCTAAGCCAAGTGTCGCTCTACTGCCTCCAACTGGGTGGTCAGCTCCTCCCAAGCTCTCTGTGCATCCACCAAGACAGTCTCACGTCTAGCCAACACCTACTCCAAGTGCCTCAAAGCGTAGTACCCCTCTTGAAAGACTTGCTCCAGTGCTCTCTTCACCTCCAACATGCAGACACTCCATGCTTGTAGCAGCTCCGATCTCATCAACAGGTCACACTCTCCAAGGGCTGATAACTAAACCGACTGGGGGTCTAGGGGGCAACGCCCCCGCGGGGTCTTGGGGCCGCCAAGACCAAATTAGCTCCTTCAAACCCACACAGAAGTCCATGGAACACACCATTTTTGTGATTTTCTTCTGTCAGGCGCTTATATTTTCTTCATTGCTTGCTTATGCCCTTCCCTTCGGTACCATTCGTTCTTCACTGTGAACTGTTTTTTTGTTTTTTTAAGAACCTTCTCCTTGCCAGTCCTTCCTTGCCGTCAAGAACTAAATTCTTCTGTACTCTTTTTGATTTCCAGACTTATTCCTTGTCGTATGAAATGCTACATTCCTTGGACGGTATTCCTGTTACACCTTTTAGTGTCGTACACTTGCTCTTGTTTCACCTTCCAACTTTTAATTTGCCAGAGAAGGCCGTACAGTTCAGTTTTTATTACTTGCGAGCTTCTCTTAAAATTGTCGTACATTGTTTTCTATGTATTCTTCCTTCGACCGTACGATTGTAACTTTGCAATTCATATAGCCTCTGCACGGTCTTCACCTAAATATGAAACCTGTCGTACAGTATCTTTATTAATGAAATGGCCATACGGACATCTCCCTCCTTTTCCTTTCCTCTGTTTAGTCGTACGATGCCTTTTTTGCTTTGCCTGTGACGTCCGTACAGTTAAATACTCATTCCCTTCGAACTTTGAAAGTTTCCACTTAATACTCATTAAAACTATTACCGTACGGTCATTTTTGCTTGACCTATGCCTTCGTCAAATCGCCTTCAAACTTATAAACTTGTCGTACGGTTATCATTTTGGACTTATACTAACCGTACGGTACCTTTTCTAAACTACCTTCGTTTCTCCAAGTTGTCATACGGCCGTACGGTTTCATAAATATGTCTTCAACTTACCTATTTCAACCTTGCCGTACGGATCCTATTGCTTGATCTGTGCCTTCACTTTTTAAAATCGCCCATGCATAACTCCGTCCGATATTTTATGTCTTCACCCATACTTTACGTCTTCCTTTAATACTTTTATGTCTTCGTTTATTTTGTATCTTCATTTAATACTTTATGTCTTCGTCTTCAGATTTTATGTCTTCGTCCGTACGGTGCTTTTTATGTGCTTGCTTGCCTGCCTTCGCTCCCAAGTTGTCGTACTGCCATACGGCCTTTATTGCTTCGTTTCAAAAAAATTATTTTTTATTTTTTTATTTTTTATTTTTTCATCAATTGCCAAGCGGCTGCCTGTGCGCCTCCGACCAGTGATGATACGCTTTTAGTTTCAAACCATTCACGACATCCACAATTTCCTTTCCGAAGACTTCTCTAGTCGCCCGTACGGACGACTCTACTTGCCTGACCGCTCGAGTCCCTCTCAATTGTTCTGTCCCTCCTCTCAAATCCATCCTCTCCGGGGAAGGTTTCAATTTGGTCCCGTTCCTGGCATCATGTATCCGTTCATCGAAAGTCCACAAAGTGTGTAGCCGTTCCCTCTCCCTGTCACCGAGTCTGTTTCCAATGGCAATCCAAAGGCTTGGAACCATAAATTCTACCAAGACCACAATCTCTTGCCCATACATCAGAAGAAGAAGGAGAATCTAGAGTTTGAAGGCTACAGTCTTCCACACAGGATTCCAGTTGTCTCTCGTGGCGATGGTTTTCGGATTTCTCTCATCCGTCTCCGTACCCAGATTCAAAGGTTTCACCGTCGATTCTTCATACTTCATAGCCTCCTTGTTTTTAAACTGATGTGCGGTTATGGTGTCCATTGTAGCTTCTTCTTCCTTATACTCCCCGTACTCTAGAGGATATTGATCTGGCTCTTCTTCTTCGACGCTTAATACATTGCAGGAGGGTGAGAACATCTCATAGTCCTCCTGCTGCCAATGGAACAATCCATTTAATGAGTCTGTGTCATCCTCCGAACAACATCCTTCGAGTTTTAGTATCCCTTCGGCATCCGGATCCATCCCCTCTTTGCCTTCATCTCGTGGGTCATTCTCTCCTTCGGATTCGGATCCCGAGGAAGAGGCAAGTTCCTCGCTCACCAACTGGGTCCAGAGAGCAATAGTAAATTTCTTGCCTCCGCTCTCCATCGAGAGTGTATTCCGTTTCCAGTTGTGGTTTGCCTTCGCTGCCACCAGCCATCCTCTTCCGAGTATGGCATCATACCCTTTCTGTTTCAACGGAATGACCACAAAGTCGAGCATAAATGGTTGTGCACCCACGGTGACTTGTTGTGCCATCAACGTGCCGAGGGGTTTAATCCCGTGCTGGTCGGCACTTAGCAGATTAAACGTAGGTGGCCACAGAGTGGGCTTCCCTAGCTTTTTCCATGTGTCCTCCGAAAGGACATTTACCCCGGATCCGCCGTCTACTATAGTATCCGTTAGGATGGTGCCCAGGATGCCCATTTCCACCATGGCTGGATGTCTGCCATTGTTGACGGCAAGCAGCATTGGATTTGTCACCGAGCTTCCCGGTACAGAAGCGTCCGTGTGTCTCGGTTTGGGTTTATCAACCTTTGTACCCAACAGCACTGTCCCCAATTGAGGCATGGTGTGTAGGAGGTCCTCCAATTTCACAGGACCTCCAGTTGGAGCATCTGCCGTACAATGTTCCTCTCTGCGTCTGTGCAGTAGGGTCCGGATGATTCATGTGTCTCTCCCCGTTGGGCTTTCATCGCCCTTTCTATTTCATCCCTTGCCTCCGCCATTCTCTGCTTCTCCGTTCGGGGATGGGGGTAGCGGGCTTCCTTCGCTTGCCCTCGAGTAAGAGCAAGTATAGCTTCTTTAATCTGTGTGTTGCCTTCGATATCAATCAGATTGGCCCCTATGCCAGACTTCGGACAATCGGCATCTTCATGGTTACCGGGCCCACACCACCGACATAGCTTTTGAGGGGCATCATTATTACTACATTCCCCTGCAAAGTGACCCCACTCGTTGCACGCCCGACATTGAATCATTGGGCGTCCCTTCGCGTCATACTGGACCCTGTTACGGGTGGAATTATTATTGTTCCCTCCTCCACCTCGCCGGTTGCCACGGTAACCTCTTGAAGATGCATTATTGTTTGGTTCCGTCCCCCCTCATGTGGATGGTTGTTCTTGTGTATAGAGCACTTGCTGGTTACGCGCCTTCAGATTGTATGGGCATTCCTTCGTAGAATGTCCCATAATCTGGCAGATGTCACAGAATGCCTTCTTGGGACAGGCACCCTTCGTGTGGCCGATCTCCTTACAATCCGTGCACCACAGTTCATCATCCTTGCTTGTTGTCCCCTTCATTGTCTTAAACTCTTTTAACATCCGTTCTATATCCTTCTGAAGGGCCGTGACTTTCTTCTTCGGCTTCTCATCGCTGCCACTCTCCTCTTCGAACGTATTGTCTTCGAATGACGAAGATCTATTCTTCTTCTTTTTGGCCGTCTTATCTTCGCTTTCCAGTCCATGGCCCGGTTGTATGCATCATTGTAGGATGTCGGAGGCACAATTTTCATCTTCCGTCGTAGCTTAGGATTCAAGCCCTCGACAAACCACCTCTTCTTTAGGCTGTCAGCCGGTTGGCTTTCCATCTTTCCGACTAATTCCTTTAGCCGGCGGCCATACGCTCGTACGGTCTCCCTCTTCCCTTGCTTCGTTCCATAAATCTCTGAGACTATCTCATTATCGTCTCGTAGTAGCCAGAATTCCTTCTCGAATCCCCCCTTCAGGTCATCCCATGTGGTTATGTTCGTTCTATCCAGATCCGCGTAGCAGTCAATGGCCACACCTCTCAGTGTGGCGGGGAACTGCTTCATCCATTCGTCCTAGTCAATCACCCCGTTGGCTGACCAGATGGTTTCGCATGTACGGCAATGCCGTGCTGGGTTGTCCTTTCCATCATCATGGAACTTGGGCAACTTTTCTTTGTGAGTCGCCATAGGTGGTTGGGTCGTTTGTTGTCTAACACCACCGCTTGTGGTACCCGCACCCCCCTAATGTATTGCTTTTTGTAGTATTTACTAATGGCACTTGTTGAGCCTGCGTAATCGGTGGAGCTGTGTTGTGTGGAGTCATGGGCTCCAATGGAGGGTTTACGTGCGCCTCCCGAGTGTCTTCGGTCGCACTATCTCTGGTGCCTCCGGCTGATCCGTCACCGTCACCCTCAGCTGTATGGTTCCCTTCGTGATCACGGTCTTCCGCACGTGGTGTACGGACCCAGTCTTCAAACCAGTTTCGTTCTTCCTGGAGGAAGGTCTTCAACGCTCGCGTTTCCTCAATTAATTCTTCACTAGTTCGCACCCTTCGATGTTCCGGCGAAATGAACTGTTCCAATTCGGCTTCTGCACCTTCCATGCCACTTCCGAGGTCCCCTTCGGGCAACCCTCCGGCAAGCTAGTCCTTGGCAAGTTGCCTGAGCCTACATCGACGTTCACGTTGCTGCGCGGATATCAAAGCCTTCTGTACGGCTTCCCCTTCGTCATCTCGTGCCTTTTTATTTCTATCTTTATTTAAAACATTGGGCATAAATCCTTTCCTCACTTCTCTTCTTGAGTACGTCTAGGCAACGGCGCCAGATGTTTGCCCGCTAGGGTAAACTTAGTATTGCACAGACATAGTACAGGAAATATAATAAACACGGAATGTATCATAGAATAATAAATACTTTCATTAATCATTCCATACTGGCAAGTACATTTACATCGTAATGATCATACAATCATCTCTCCCATGTCCAACCTCCGAGAGAGTATATAAAGTACCCGAAGGGTCATGACCGAAACGTCGTGACGTAACTGTCTAACCTCTCGGTCACTAACGACCGAGAGTAACATAATACTTTACTAATATAATAACCCGTACATACAATTATCCCGACAACACTCGGCATAATGACTACCATGTGCAATAGGGTTATTGACCAAGTGGAGGAAAGGATTGTTATTCAAAGTTTGTTAGGCTGCTAGGTTAGGTTATCTTTAGCTAGGCAACCTAATCTATAGTGCATGAATAGAGGTGTGTATTCATGTAAAAAGACATGGCTATATTGCTGGTTTGAAACTGTGTCAGTATAACAACATAGCCTTGAAAGTTAGAATCAAAGATAATATTTGATGTATTCTCTTATGGCATGCCCATGTAGAGGCATTGAGCCACTATTTGCAGAACTTTTAAGGCTTAAAGACCTTTATGTATCATTTCCTTTATTATGTGATTATTGGTTCTAGTTGAGACTTGGATCGCAACCATACTTCTTACAATGTTCTCTATTTGTTCTTTGATCTTTTGATGGAATGTGGTTAAATCTTATGCTTCTCTCACATACTCCAAATAAATGTGGCAGTGTGAGAGTCGTGACAATTGTAATATTTTAGTGATTATAAATGGAATCTTCAGTTTGGTATCCAAGTAAACTTATGTTATATGTCTGTAATGATGTTATAGATGAGTAGCTTGGTTATATTTCCCATGCTTACGATTACAACTAGATTCATGAAGAAGCTTATAATGGTTAAATTATAGAATCCTAGACTTCATTAAATGCCTAAGTAAAATTGTTCGACGCGTTGCACGAGGTTGGGCAAAAAGGTAATTTCTTATGTTCTTATTGCATACTATAGTTCTAATTGATATTAATGTTGAAGAAAGATGTCTCTTATAAGATGGCACTATTAAGTATGATGATTCTGAATAATCAAGAAGTTCAACACCCAGAAATACACTTAGAAATATCTGATATTCAGAGACAATGGTCTGAATTTTAATTTATGTTCATCTGCAGTCTTTTTTATGAGAAATTAAAATGATGTCAAGGATGGGAGGATACAAAGATAGGGCATCTGTGACAATAATAGCCATGGATGGGTTCAGTGAAGAAAACATTAGTAAGACAAGGTCATCCAAGGAAGGGGTTGGCCAAGGAGAGGCCAGCCACAAACAAACCTGAAACAGAGGCTGATAAACTTTTTACACTTAATTTACTCTCCAGCCATCATTCTGGAAAATCTATTCGCAGTTAATCCCTGATATTGTTGAATCTAGAGGTTAACTTATTTAGTTAGAAGCAAAAATACATTTTCAATTTGATCATATGGAGTTGGACGAATATAAGTATGAGAAGTGCTTAAGTCACAAAATAGGAGACAAGTGACACAGCATATACCCTAGGAAACTTTCTAGAAAAACCCAAATTCTGTAATGAGCCAGAGGGGCTTTGATACCACTGTAAAGAGCCTAAGTTGGTTCTCTCTGAATATTCGATATTAACTTTGAATTTATTTGTAATTACTTCATAATATGGCTTCAAACAATAATTATGACAATTATTTTTGCTCAACTTGAAATATCAACTTTCAATTTTATTATGACCTCCGAACATATCTTGAACTATTAAACAATTACAAAGGAACAATCACATAATATTTTACTATCAAGACCAAACAAATGAGTACCTATAGATTGAATATATAACCCAGCTGGCTTGACGATCTTTAATGAAACTTACGCCTGTGACAATCAACTCACGTGCTTGTGCATTCACCAAGTGTGCCTTCCCTTCACACTTCCAGCACCTGCGGTTCCTCTTCCTTATGTTAGTGACGCCTTAGTATTGTTGCAGCCTCCACCAAATGTAACGATCACGCCACTGTTAGTAGAACGTGACTAGCTGAAAATGCAATGCCATCCTTTGCAAATTATTTACGGCCCTGCTGTAATCTCCAATGAATCCGCCCAGGAAATTAATGCGGCCCCTTGTCACAAGAACCAAACTGAATACAAGTGTGCCGTCCAGAATATAGACGCTGAATTCTTGATTCAGCTGGAATCGCAAGTCCAGAATATGCTGCGGTTCAATTACTTTCTCACGTGCCCAAAATTTATGAACTTCGTATTTGCAATGCAAGGAAGTGAGCCATTAACACGGAATTGCAGAATAGTTCTAATTTTGCAGCTCCCAAATCTTATTCGGATACAAACAATTTGTAACTTCCTCTCATTCCTTCTTTCAAAATCAGAATTAAGAATAAACCCTCTCCAGAACAGTTTCAAACCAAATCGAATGGTATTAATAATACAACTGCATTAGCAATAACCAGCTTCAAGATCAATTACCTCAGATTCGATATACCTCAGCATCGAATTCCATAATTAAATTCTTACACTCAATCCGATATATATCAGCATCGAATTGCAAACTCAGTAATAACCAGCTGTGAAATTCACCATTA
This sequence comes from Chamaecyparis obtusa, assembly GCA_027943335.1. Taxonomy (NCBI): domain Eukaryota; kingdom Viridiplantae; phylum Streptophyta; class Pinopsida; order Cupressales; family Cupressaceae; genus Chamaecyparis; species Chamaecyparis obtusa. The sequence goes on along the minus strand of BSBK01002490.1, from coordinate 1,181,176 downwards.
ACAGACAATGGCTCAAATCACCAGAAAAGAGGAATCCGTCCTCGAAACCCTAGCCAGGGCAATTCTTCACAAACTCCAATAAAAAGTGATTGCATAATGAATGAATGAAAGTGTTTTTTCAAGCAAAATATATAGCTTTTTCGAAAAAGCACTTTTTTAATATTTCACTTAATTGGCTTTATTAAATACTCCCACTTTATAATAAAATATTATAAAGTTAAAAGTTATTAAATTAAACCAAAATGATTTAATTTAATAACATCAATTAAACTTCAAAGCCACTACACTGACAGACTGCAATCACAAAAATTCTGGCAAAGCACCAGGACCAACTGCCCAGCCAAGAATAGACATTGCCCTACCAGAAATAGCCACTACTAAAACTAGACTTAGTAAAAATAGTAAGTCACACAAACTGGAAATTCTCTGAAACTCAATCCTGAGATGTCTGACACTCCGCACAAACACCCTGCCAGTTCTGGCCATACCAGAAACCCCACTTACTAAAAATATTAAGTTGGCCAAAATGACCCAAACGAAGAGCAGAACTGATAATCTGAATCTCCAGAATGGAATCCCAATGCTGGCTCCACAATCTGACCCCCTCTGAACACCCGATTAGCTTGCGAGGGTCGCCAAACCAAGCAAACCCAAAGTCTGAAAAACGGGGACATTACAGTCCTCCCTTCCCAAGATTGCTTGTCCTCAAGCAATCAGGAAAAACAAGCAACATCACAATGCACCCGGATCCCAAGGATGGTCACAAGTAATGTCCCGATCCGCACTAAACTCCTGTGAAGAAAGAACCGACATCAACCAAACACACCCCTGAAAACAATAGCTGTAAACCAACTGTAGATGCCGATACTGAAAACAACCCAACGGAACTCAACCCAACTGCAATAACAACTCCATCAAAATCTGAGTCCCTATCAATCCAGTACTCACACCCAACTGCACTAAGGAAACAACAATGACCAAATGTGCCAAGATCACTGTTATCAACTTTGTCACTTGATAAGCAGTCCTGAGTGTGCGGACATTGCAAGTAATCTAACTTGCAATTGCCAAAACCATCTGCAAACGATGGTGCTAATCCATCCCATGATGGATGGTAGGATACCAGAGCCAACTTACCCCTGCGTGAGAACAAATCTCCCACCTGAGGGTCAAAAGAAAAATGATGAGCATACCCCACAATGAAATGTCGGTCAGAAATCCCAATCTCCGTCACTGGCTCACTATTACCGAATTGGGAATTAGAAGATGGCTCCAATTTCTGACTCTGCATAACTGTAGGTTGGGTAGGACCCTGCGCAATCCTCTCAACAAACCCAACCTCGAAATCTCTGTGGGGAAGCATAGTAGAAAGAGTCTCTACAATCTTCCTAGCCAACCTCCGAATAGCACAAGAGCCTCGAATGAGGATACCCTCAGACACTCCATAAGAGTCCTGTTGTACATCTGCACTCTCTAGCAAATACTCTATAAAAGATTCAGTGTAGTAGAAATTATATGTGGAAGCGTCAACATACTCCCCCACAATCCACAACCAATCCCTCTGTAAATGTGGCACAACCAACTGCACCACGCTGTCAACTTTGTGAGAAAGATCAACCTGAGTACTCGACTCCATTGGTACTCCAACCTCATCCGTACCAAGTGCTCCCATATCCTGAACATGTGTGTCTGCCACAACATCATGTTCCTCGATACCAACTGTAGGAGCAAACTCACCACCAACCACCTCAATATGCAAACGAACTGGGTCTGGGGTTGGTGTGGACCACAAATGCTCCAACTCCACGGTCACCTCCTCTAACTGAATTTGCGACTCCTGAGGATTCCGCTGAGTGTCCTCCAAAGCCTTAGTAGTCGCTGTGAGCTCCTAAGTAAGTAAGCTCACCTCCTCCCGATCCAACAATGCCTCATAGGCTATACTCCCCCACTTAACTAGGTGATCTCGGTTGGTTACCATCTGTAAGTAATCCTATCTCAACATCCTGACAGCTTCACACAAAGCATGAATCTCTGTCAATGAAAGGTAACCACCGCTGGACTCATCTGTCATAGGAGCACCCCAACTATTAACAACCAACAATTGACGAGCGGCATCGAAATGCTCAAGTGTGGAAGTAATATCTCTCTCACCCACTCGCAACTGGCTAGTCACATGATGACTCTGCACAACGGGCCTCCTATGAACAACCTCAAATGTGTTGTCCACACTATGAGAGGAAGCTATATCCAACAAACTTCCGTCAAAATCACACTCTTTGTGTACTTACATCTAAGTACACCTCTACACTCTGAGTATAAGCGTCGGACATGTCCTCATCTAACCCCGAGGAAGCTGCTGCTGAATCTAACTCAACACCATCTCCAGCTACCTCGTCCTCTGCAACCATCTAACAATCCAGATACTGAGACACATCCTCTAACTGCATCTCCTCTACTAAATCTGGCCACGTACACAACTCAATGTTGACTTGTGGATAGACTATACTGTAGCATGGAATTACGTCTGTCAAATCATCTACAACACTCCCATCCTGAGTGTTGTCACTAGAAAGCTCCATGCTCACATCCTCAGCATAGGAAAAGACCATTGTCTCCTGTACTGATCCCATACTGCGACTACCATCATAAATCTCTGAACTGTCGGAGCTCAAACTCTCCTTGCAGTCATCACCCAACAACATACAGGGGGGGTCGTCACCAATGCAACTCATAGCATCCTCAAAAGTGTCCTCAGATATGTCTATACTGTCAACTATCACATCACCTGCTGGAATCTCATCTGCAGACACGGGTCTCTGCACATGACTCATCGTCAAGCTGTGCACCAACAATGTTGGAGCCCGAACTGAAATCAAGTGACCCCACTGTAATACGCTGATCACCAACTACATCACTGGGAGACTCCATACAAGCCTCGGGCCTATCTAAGGAAGCAACTGCCTCCTGAGCTGGAGCAACACTACTGTAGCTGACATAAACATCTCCAATGACAACTCCCTCCACGGAAGAATCTGAACACTCAGAGATGACTACAACATCAGCTGCCTCTGTACAATCCATAGCGACTGCTCTGGGAGCCTCAACCCAGTGATGCTCAACACTGCTGTCCTCCAGTGCCACTGAAACATCCACTGAATCTGGTGCAATAAATCTATCATTAGCACTGCGAATGGAAATAGCAGGTGCTGAACTAGATGAAGGTACATCAGCATCACGATCAACTGTCGGAGAAAACTCAAGCCTTCTCCCCTGCGAACTCGATGTCGGCCTTCTAAAGGCAGAGGTTAGATATCTCGCTGCCCTATCTACTGTAGCTGGATCCGACAAACTCTCTGCTAGTCTCTGCTGATGCAATCTCAATCTCTCAACGCTTTCAACCAAAGCATCTAATTCTGTTCTTTTTCCCTTACTGCTATGATGACTCGCTGAACTAGATCTCTTGTATCTATCCATAGTTAGGAAATAGAAGTGCCGATCACTTTTAAAAAAATAACTTCATAAAAAATGTAACCAGACTCCACAGGATGGCAAGATCAGAGCTCTGATACCACTGTAATGAGCCAGAGAGGCTTTGATACCACTGTAAAGAGCCTAAGTTGGTTCTCTCTAAATATTCGATATTAACTTTGAATTTATTTGTAATTACTTCATAATATGGCTTCAAACAATAATTATGACAATTATTTTTGCTCAACTTGAAATATCAACTTTCAATTTTCTTATGACCTCCGAACATATCTTGAACTATTAAACAATTACAAAGGAACAATCACATAATATTTTACTATCAAGACCAAACAAATGAGTACCTATAGATTGAATATATAACCCAGCTGGCTTGACGATCTTTAATGAAACTTACGCCTGTGACAATCAACTCACGTGCCTGTGCATTCACCAAGTGTGCCTTCCCTTCACACTTTCAGCACTTGCGGTTCCTCTTCCTTATGTTAGTGACGCCTTAGTATTGTTGCAGCCTCCACCAAATGTAATGATCACGTCACTGTTAGTAGAACGTGACTAGCTGAAAATGCAATGCCGTCCTTTGCAAATTATTTACGGCCCTGCTGTAATCTCCAATGAATCCACCCAGGAAATTAATGCGGCCCCTTGTCACAAGAACCAAACTGAATACAAGTGTGCCGTCCAGAATATAGACGTTGAATTCTTGATTCAGTTGGAATCGCAAGTCCAGAATATGCTGCGGTTCAATTACTTTCTCACGTGCCCAGAATTTATGAACTTCGTATTTGCAATGCAAGGAAGTGAGCCATTAACACGGAATTATAGAATAGTTCTAATTTCGCAGCTCCCAAATCTTATTCGGATACAAACAATTTGTAACTTCCTCTCATTCCTTCTTTCAAAATCAGAATTAAGAATAAACCCTCTCCAGAACAGTTTCAAACCAAATCGAATGGTATTAATAATACAACTACATTAGCAATAACCAGCTTCAAGATCAATTACCTCAGATTCGATATACCTCAGCATTGAATTCCATAATTAAATTCTTACACTCAATCCGATATATATCAGCATCGAATTGTGAACTTAGTAATAACCAGCTATGAAATTCACCATTAACAGACAATGACTCAAATCACCAGGAAAGAAGAATCTGTCCTCGAAACCCTAGCCAGGGCAATTCTTCACAAACTCCAATAAAAAATGATTGCATAATGAATGAATGAAAGTGCTTTTTCGAGCAAAATATATAGCTTTTTCGAAAAAACACTTTTTTAATATTTCACTTAATTGGCATTATTAAATACTCCCACTTTATAATAAAATATTATAAAGTTAAAAGTTATTAAATTAAACCAAAATGATTTAATTTAATAACATCGATTAAACTTCAAAGCCACTGCACTGACAGACTGCAATCACAGAAATTCTGGCAAAGCACCAGGACCAACTACCCAGCCAAGAATAGACACTACCCTGCCAGAAATAGCCACTGCTAAAAATAGACTTACTAAATATAGTAAGTCACACAAACTAGAAATTCTCTGAAACTCAATCCTGAGATGTCTGACACTCCGTGCAAACACCTTGTCAATCCTGGCCATACCAGAAACCCCACTTACTAAAAATAGTGAGTTGACCAAAATGACCTGAACGAAGAGCAGAACTGATAATCTGAATCTCCAGAATGGAATCCCAACGCTGGCTCCATAATCTGACCCCCTCTGAACACCCGATTAGCTTACGAGGGTCACCAAATCAAGCTAATCCCGAAGTTTGAAAAACGGGGACATTACAAATTCAAAATGGGATTTAGCATTGCATCAATCTCAGAACAAGATGACAAATACAATCTGTTAATCCAAATATTTAAGGTAGCAACAGCCTCAATACATAAAGGTTGTCCAATCACTGATGTAGAGGTAGGGATCACATTCACAAATTCTTATAATCAATCAAGGAAATGCACACATTTTGCAACCTTTTAATCAAATCAACATATTAGGGTAGAATCTGCCACTTGCAAACAAACATTAATAACTTTCACAAATGACATGACACATCCAATTGCTTCGGTGAGATTCAAGAAAAACTAAATACAGACATTTCCTCCAATTTATATGAAGATCCAACAGTGGAAACAAAAGTTATCGCATTTTTCCCAAAACTGCTAACCCTAGGGCAGATTTAGACCTGCAACTACAAAAACGACTATAACTTCTGCAAATCTTAATGAAATTAGACCAAACTAAAAGCAAATGAAAGGTAACTCATTAGGCTTTCCAAAACTATAATTTTTATATCTGTATCATTCCATATAATGTTGTAACAATCAAAACATCAGATGATTTTCAGGAGAAATAATTCAGAAAGCTAGAAAATAATGGCTTCAAAATAAGTTTTCCATTCCAATCCTTCTCCAAACTTCTCCCCCTTCCAAATTTGAGTTTGAGAACCAAATTTATACAATTTTGGATCATATTCAACCACCCAACCAACCTACAACTACCCATAAACAACTTTTAACAATCTTGTAAAAAGTTCTCATCAAGTTGCAGAAGTTGTTATGACAATTTTGACAACTTTTGAACAACTTTTACAATTTCTATTCAAATGACTCAAACCCTTCCGAAAACCTTTCAAACATGCTAAAAATGACTTCAAGACTCAAATTACATCAATTCCACTCTATTTGGATACATTTGAGTGGTTTGACCATGTTTGACTTTATTAGGACCTTATACGTTACTTTCAATTTAATGTCTTTAATAACCTTACAAAATGATTTAAATGGATTCCAAATGGTCCTTAGGACCTTACATAACCTTAAAACAACAATAAGACAAAATAAAATATCAAAGTCTTCATGGGACATCAAATGAATAGGTGGTCCTACACCATACAACCCCCCTAAAAAAAATTTCATGTCCCTTGGAAATGGGGTTGCAAAGATCTTCTCTTCATTTTCACTTTTGGTCTCTCAATCCTCTTGCTTAAGAATATGACCCTGTTAGGAAAATATTTCTGGCCTTCCCAATCTGATTTCTTGATCACCTGCATTGAAATGAACATAATGACATTCATGGACAAAATCAATTTGATTAGTATCAAAATCAACCATAAAATCTACATCTCTCTCTTAAAGTCTTCTTGGTAACTCTTTCCATTTATCATCAACCTCATCATACATCTGATCATTCTTTTCCTTGATTTCACCAACTACTTCAACACTATCAGTATCAACTTTTTCAACAATGTCAATCTTAATGCACCCTTCAATTAGTTCTACTTGATCCTTAGATTTAATCAACTAAAAGTGTAATGTCCCCGTTTTTCAGACTTTTGGATTAGCTTGTTTTGGCGACCCTCGCAGGCTAATCAGGAGATCAGAGGGGGTCAGATGGCGGAGCCAGTGTTGGGATTCCATTCTGGAGGTTCAATTTACCAGGTCTGCTTTTCATTCGGGTCAATTTCGTCAACTTACTATTTTTAGTAGGTGGTATTTTGGGTATGGCCAGGATTAGCAGGGTGTCTGTACGGAGTGTCAGATGTGCCAAGATCGAGTTTCATGGAATCTCCAGTTTGAGAGACTTACTATTTTTAGTAAGTCTATTTTTAACAGTTGGTTATTTTTGGTAGTGGGTTATTTCTGGCAGGCCAGTTGGCATTTGAGGCTCTGGTGTCATAAATGAGTTTGTCACAATCAGTGTGATTCAGTGGCTTTGGTTCTAAAGGTTATCATTATTAAATTAAATTATTTTGATTTAATAACTTTATTATTTTATAACTTTAATGTTATAAAGTGAAGTTATCATTTAAAAGCTTTTTTAAAGAAAAAAGTGAAATTGTGCTTTTTCCGAAAAAGCTATATATTCATTTCGAAAAAGCACTTTCTTTTATCTTTTGTTGAATGATGATTTTATTGAAGTTTGTGAGAGAGACAACCTGGCTAGGGTTTTGAGGACTGATTCCTCTTCTGGCAATTTGAGCCATTACGAATTGATGGTGAATTTTGCAGCTGTATCTGAGATCATAGTCCAATGATGAACTATACTGGATGTGTGTGAAGTTTTAGTTCTACAGGCAAATCGATTTGCTCTCAAGGATTTCGAATTGTCTCTATGTTGAGGTTTGATCTGTGATTGGGAAATCCGTTGTCTTATTGGCTGGTGTTTCAATTGAGAATATTGGTGACTGAATTATTTAAAAATCAGGCACGTGACTGATTTCTAGGCCGTACTTCATTGGCAAAGCTCTGCGTTTGGATTCAAGTCTGCTCCCATACCTCACACAAGTGCTGTTTGGTGATGTAGCAAGGTGCGTGAGGCCAAGGAGGCTACTACACTTCCTTATATTGCTTATGTGACAGCACAAGGAGGCCATTACAACTCCTTAAGGACCTGTGTTAAGATTCTACCTGGCACGTGAATCATTTATGCTGCTGCGTTTATTCCCAGGTGTTTGCCGTCCATCATTTTGGGCTTTGTCTATTGTTCTGGAGAGTATCAGAATGCTGCAGGCACATGTGAATTGCCAGGTGCTCATCAATTTGAGGAATAAGCTACTTTTTAATGTGTTACATATTTTAGAATAAAAATAAATATAAAGTTTATGCAGAGATACTTATTGTTCTAGTTACGATATTTGAATTTTGGTGGAAGTTGAATTTAAATTGCAATTAAAAGTATTTTTTGAACAAGTGTTTGCAAATATTTTAAATACAAATTAAGTGGATTCAAAAGGAGCCAGTCAGGCTCTTTATAGTGGTATCAGAGCATTTTTCCTGCCATCCTATGGGGTTTGGATTCATTTATATTCTGAATTATTTTAAAAAAGTGATCAGCACTTCCATTTTCCCTAGCTATGGATAAATACAGGAGGCCCAGTTCCGAAAGTCGTTGTAGCAGTAAGGGAAATAGAGAGGAATTAAATGTTTTAGTAGAAAGCATGGAGAGACTTAGACTACATCAGCAGAAATTGGCAGAGAGTTTGTCGGATCCAGTTACAGCAGACAGGGCAGCGAGATATATGGTATCTGCCTTTAGAAGGCCGACATCGAGTTTGCAGGGGAGAAGACTAGAGTTTTCTCCGACACGTAGTCCATGATGCTGATGTTCCTACATCTAGATCAGCACCTGCTATTCCCATCCCCAGTGGTGGTGATGGATTTATTTCACAGGAGCCAGTGGATGTTTCAGTGGCATTAATTGACAGCAGCGCTGAGCATCACCAGGTTGAGGCTCCCAAAGCAGTCACTACGGATTGTACAGAGGCAGCTGATGTTGCAGTTATCACTGAGTGTTCAGACTCTTTCATGGAGGGAGTTATTATTGGAGATGTTTATGCCAGCTGTAGTGGTGCCACTCTAGTTCAGGAGGCAGTTGCTTCCTCAGTTGGGACCAAGGCATGTACGGAGTCTCCCAATGGTGAGGTTGGTGATCTGGGCATTACAGCGGGGTCATTTGATGACAATTCGTGCTCCAACATTATTGGTGCATAGCCTAACATTGAGTCATGTGTGTAGAGTCACATGTCAACAGTTGAGATTTCAGCAGGAGATGTGGGAGCTGATAGTCTAGACACATCTGATGACACTATTGAGGATGTTGTGAGTTGCATTGGAGATGACACCCCCTATGAGTTGTTGGGTGATGACTGCAAGGAGCATATGAGCTCTGACAATTCATAGGTTTATGATAGCAGTCGTAGTGTGGGATCAGTACAGGAGACAGTGGTTTTTTCCTGTGTTGAGGAGGTGAGCATGGAGCTTTGTAGTGATGACACTCAAGATGGGAGTGTTGCAGTTGATTTGGGTGACGTAGTTTCATGCCACAGTATAGTTGATTCACATGACAACATTGAGTCGTGTATGCAGCCATAATTAGTAGAGGAGATGCGGATAGATGATGTGGATGCTAGCATCGCAGATATCTCTGATGTTGAGAGCGAGGATGATGAGTGCTCTAGTGTTTCTAGCTTTCTATATCTGACTTTGGGTGTAGATTCAGCGTTGTCATATGATGGTGGTGGGTTCCAGGATTTTGTGTTACAGGGACTCACAGATGAGGACTATGAAGCTTATGAGTGGCAAGAGTTTGTTACAGCTAGGGCTTCCACTTCTAGAGAGGGGGTGACTCATGTGGATGTATCCCAGGATCTAGATTGTCAGATGGTTGCAGAGGACGAGGGAGATGGAGATTGTGTTGAGTCAAATTCAACAGCAGCTTTCTTGGGGTTAGATGAGGACGTGTCTGATGCCTGTACTCAATTTGTGGATGTGTACTCAAATGGAAGTACACAGAGAGACGATGATCTTGAGGGGAGTTTGTTGGATACAGCTTCCTCTCATAGTGTAGACAGTGCATTTGAGTTTGTTCATAGGAGGCCCGTTGTGCAGAGTCATCATGTGACTAGCCAGGTGCAAGTTGATGAGAGAGATATTACTTCTACTCTCGAGCATTTTGATGCTGCTCGTTAGTTGTTGACTATTTATGGTTGGGGTACTCCTATGACAGATGAGCCCAATGGTGGTTACTTTTCATTGACAGAGATTCATTCTTTGCGTGAGGCTGTCAAGATTTTGAGACAGAACTAATTACAGATGGCAGCCGATTGAGATCACCTAGTTGAGTGGTGGAGTGCAGCCTATGAGGCACTGATGGACAGAGAGGAGGAGGTGAGTGAGATTTCCTAGGAGCTCACAGCGTCTACTAAGGTTTTAGAGGACACTCAGCGGGCTCTTCAGGAGTTGCAGATTCAGTTAGAGGTGACCGTGGAGTTGGAGCATTTATGATCCACACCAGCCCCAGATCCAGTTCGATTGCACATTGAGGTGGTTGGTGGTGAGTTTGCCCCTACGGTTGGTGATGAGGAACATGATGATGTAGTAGACACATATGTTCAGGATATGGGAGCACTTGGTATGGATGAGGTAGGAGTACTAGTGGAGTCAAGATCTCAGGTTGATTTGCTTCCTTTTGTTGGAAGTGAATCTATTTCATCATCTCACATGGTTGATAGCATGGGACAGTTGGTTGTGCCACATTTTCAGAGAGATCAGTTGTGGATTGCGGGGGAGCAAGTTGATGCTTCCACGTATAATTTCTACTGCACCGAGTCATTTATGGAGTATTTACTTGAGTACAAATGTGCGACAGGATTCTTATAGAGTGTCTGAGGGTACTCTCATCCGAGGCTCTTGTGCTATTCGGAGGTTGGTAGGGAAGATTGTGGAGACTCTATCTACTATGCTTCCCCACAAGGATTTCGAGGTTGGGTTTGTTGAGAGGGTTGCTCAGGTTCCTACCCAACCTACAATTATACGGAGTCAGAGATTGGAGCCATCTCATGATTCCCAGTTTGGTAATGATGAGCTATTGACAGAGATTGGGGCTCCCTACCGGCAGTATACGGTGGGGTATGTTCATCATTTGTCTTTTGACCCATAGGTAGAAGATTTGTTCTCACGCAAGGGTAAATCGGCTCTAGTTTCTTATCATCCATTATGGGATGGATTGGCACCATCTTTTACAGATGAAATTGGCAGTTGCAAGTTAGACTACTTGCAATATCCACACACTCAAGTTTGTTTGTTAGAGGGTAGAGTTGATAACGGTGATTCCGGCACATTTGGTCATTGTTGTTTTCTCAGTGCAGTTGGGTGTGAGTGTTGGATAGACAGGGACTCAAGTTTTGACAGAGTTGTTATTTCAGTTGGGTTGAGTTCTGTTGGGTGGTTTTCTGCATCGGCATCTCCAGTGGGTCTTCGGATGTTGTTTTCAGTGATGTCCGTTATTTGGGTGTTTAGGGCAGTTTCTCAAATGCTAGTGTCTGTTCTGTTGGTATTTTCTTCACAGGAGTATGGTGAGGATTGGGACATTACTTATGACCATCCTTGGGATCCGGGTGGTTGGCGATGTTGCTTGTTTTTTCTTGATTGCTTGAGGACAAGCAATCTTGGGAAGGGAGGAATGTAATGTCCCCATTTTTCAGACTTTGGGATTAGCTTGTTTTGGCAACCCTCGCAGGCTAATCAGGAGATCAGAGGGGGTCAGATAGCGGAGCTAGTGTAGAGATTCCAATCTAGAGGTTCAGTTTACTAGGTCTGCTCTTCATTCGGGTCAATTTGGTCAACTTACTATTTTTAGTAAGTGGTATTTTGGATATGGCCAGGATTAGCAAGGTGTCTGCACGGAGTGTCAGATGTGCTAGGATCGAGTTTCAAGGAATCTTAGCAGTTGGCTATTTTTTGCAGTGGGTTATTTTTGGTAGGCCAGTTGGTATTTGAGGCTCTGGTGTCAGAAATGAGTTTGTCACAGTCAGTGTGATTCAGTGGGCTTTGGTTTTAAAGGTTATGATTATTAAATTAAATTATTTTGATTTAATAACTTTATTACTTTATAACTTTAATGTTATAAAGTGAAGTTATCATTTAAAAGCTTTTTTAATGAAAAAAATGAAATTGTGCTTTTTCCGAAAAAGCTATATATTCATTTCGAAAAAGCACTTTCTTTTATCTTTTGTTAAATGATGATTTTATTGAAGTTTGTGAGAGAGACAACCCGGCTAGAGTTTTGAGGACTGATTCCTCTTCTGGCAATTTGAGCCATTACGGATTGATGGTGAATTTTGTAGCTGTATCTGAGATCATAGTCCAGTGCTGAAGTATACTGGATGTGTGTGAAGTTTTAGTTCTACAGGCAAATTGATTTGCTCTCAAGGATTTCAAATTCTCTATGCTGAGGTTTGATCTGTGATTGGGAAATCCACTGTGTCTTATTGGCTGGTGTTTCAATTGAGAATATTGGTGATAAATTATTTAAAAATCAGGCACGTGACTGATTTCTGGGCCGTACTTCATTGGCAAAGCTCTGCGTTTGGATTCAAGTCTACTCCCATACCTCACACAAGTGCTGTTTGGTGATGCAGCAAGGTGCGTGAGGCCAAGGAGGCTACAACACTTCCTTATACTGCTTACGTGACAGCATAAGGAGGCCGTTACAACTCCTTAAGGACTTGCGTTAAGATTCTACCTGGCATGTGAATCATTTATGCTGCTGCGTTTATTCCCAGGTGTTTTGGAGAGCATCACAATGCTGCAGGCACGTGTGAATTGCCAGGTGCTCATCAATTTGAGGAATAAGCTACTATTTAATGTGTTACTTATTTTAGAATAAAAATAAATATAAAGTTTATGCAGAGATACTTATTGTTCTAGTTACGATATTTGAATTTTGGTGGAAGTTGAATTTAAATTGCAATTAAAAGTATTTTTTTGATCAAGTGTTTGCAAATATTGTAAATACAAATTAAGTGGATTCAGAAGGAGCCAGTCAGGCTCTTTACAGAAAGTGAGAATAAAATTCATCCACAACCATGTTTGATGATGGAAAAAAAATCATAGACCTCTTCCTCCTTTATTGATTCTATCCTTGTTTTTCTTTTCCTCTTTTGTATGATCTTCTTGTAGATTTGTACCTTATAGTTTGCAAGCACAAATTGTGCCTTGATTTTTGTCACCATCCTATTCTAGGAGTTGATCATGCTCATTCTACACTTTACTCTCTCACCTTGGGTATGATTCCACTACGTTAAAGCAACCCCTTTTAACTTGGTCTTAGCAAATTTCACTTTCTTATCATCAGGTGTTCCTTTGTATTCAAAATAGTTATTCAAAGCCTCTATCCATTCCACCATTTCTTCGACATCCATCTTCCCATTATACATTGGGAGTTCCATCTTTTGTAACTCCATTGCTCTTTCTCTCTTTCTCCTCTTTCCTCTCTTCTTCTTGCTTCTTTTGTGAAACCTTACCCTGCAAACTCCCATACAGTATTCTCATTAATAAATCCATTTTCTTTCTCAAGAAAGTCTCTTTCACTTTACTACCTCTTGTTTTTGATAGCTCAGCTTAGGCCTTTCTATCCTTTTCTCTCTTGGCCTAGTCTCTTGGCATCCAGGTTCTCTTTTCAACCTGCAAAAGACAAACACACAACCACAAAATATCCTTGGCCCAAACCTTCTGGGCTCGGATACCAATCTGATGCAGAGGTAGGGATCACATTCACAATTTCTTATAATCATTCAAGGAAATGCACACATTTTGCAATGTTTTAATCAAATCAACATATTAAGGCAGAATCTGCCACTTGCAAACAAACATTAATAACTTTCACAAATGACATAATACATCTAATGACTTCGGTGAAATTGAAGAAAAACTAAATACAAACATTTCCTATTATTTATATGAAGTTCTAACAGTGGAAACAAAATTTATGGCATTTTTTCCAAAATTGCTAACCCTAGGGCAGATTCAGACATGCAACTACAAAAACGACCATAACTTCTGCAAATCTTAATGAAATTGGACCAAACCAAAAGAAAATAAAAGGTAACTCATTAAGCTTTCCAAAACTATAATTTTTATATCTGTATCATTTCATATAATGCCGTACCAATCAAAGCATCATACAATTTTCAGGAGAAATAATTCAGAAAACTAGAAAATAACGGCTTTAAAATAAGTTTTCTTCCATTCCAATGCTTCTCCAAACTTCTCTCCCTTCGAAATTCGAGTTTGAGAACCCAATTTATACAATTTTGGATCATATTCAACCACCCAACCAACCTACAACTACCCATAAACAACTTTTAACAATCTTTTAAAAGGTTGCCATCAAGTTGCAAAAGTTGTCATGACAATTTTGACAACTTTTGAACAACTTTTACAATTTCTATTCAAATGACTCAAAACCTTCCCAAAACCTTTCAAACATGCTAAAAATGACTTCAAGACACAAATTACATCAATTCCACTCTATTTGGATACATTTGAGTGATTTGACTATGTTTGACTTTATTAGGACCTTATAGGTCACTGTGAATTTAATGACTTTAATAACCTTACAAAATGATCTGAATGGATTCCAAATGGTCCTTAGGACCTTACATAACCTTGAAACAACATTAAGACAAAATAAAATATCAAAGTCTTCATGAGACATCAAATGAATAGGTGCTCTTGCACCAACCACACTCCTCAATGTGGAATACAATTCTTCTACTAGGGAGGCGGGATTGAATCGGTGATGAGTGCAAAATTAGAATTGAAAAGAATGCAATCACACATAGAAACCAAAACACTTGACGTACGTGGAAAACCAGAATGGGTGAAAAACCATGGAGAAAATGCTGCTAGGATCTATTGTCCTTATCCAGCCTCATGAAGAAATAATGTGTGCAAAGTTTAAGGGCACCAACCCTAAGGAATCACCAAATTTCATGCTTTTGAGCACCAACTTCTCAAATTGAGCACCAACTCAGCATCCTAGAAGCACCAACCATAACAATTTACAACTTTCTTTTGCAAAACTCTCGCTCACTAAGACTTATCAATTTTGCAGATGTATCTCATTACATTCCTTTCAACTTGATGTCTGTCGAAAAATCAGACAATATATGTTCACTACAGATTTTACAATTTCATTCTCATACTCTCAAAACTTCTTCAGTTTTACATTACTGATTTCTACATAGAACTTGATACAACACTCATCAAAAAGTCCATGCATAATCACACTTCTTAACCTTCACTTCAGCGATCACACACATCATAAATCACACTTCTTAAATAAAGTCTATCTCCATCAGGTGTATGGTTGAATTTAGTTACAGCTACTTAAGCAATTATAACCGAAGTAATAACCAAATAACTTGTCACTTCAAAAATTCCTTTTTCATTGTGTCCCTAAACAAGATACACAAGTGGTGAAAGTCATAAAAAATGAAGTTTGCAGACTTTAATTGAATACAGGTGGCAAAAATAGTTGTAACCAAACCAACCAAAATTGATCTATAACAGACTTGATATACATTATGCAAATCGAAACTTCAACGAGACAACCTGATACTTAGTATGCAGATCCGTCTAAGACATAATGCTTGATCATTAAACTTATATCAAAATCATGACATAACTCTGAGCAAAATACTACAGTCAAATACACAGATTTGTAGGATAAAGCCTTTGATTTCCATACAACAAATATTGTCTTCAGAGACAGCATTCTGCCAAATATGCCTGTAAGAACCCCCTACAGGTTCTAACTCCCAACTTGTACTTTCACTCAACACATTTACTCAAACAGTTGGCATACATGCAATGCTCTGATACCACTGTAAGAACCCTGCTGGCTCTAGCTTCACTACAGTCACTGTATTTCTGTTTTTTGAAAGTTTTTGAGTTTTTGCAATTTTTTATTGTTTTTCAGTATATATACTTTTTTTTTGAAATTTTCACTGAATAAAATAATTACAAGCCAGATTATTGAGTCCAACTTTCAAATTCAACTTATTTCTCCTCAAATACATGCAATATTTATAATGCTAGATTAATAAACTCTAAGCGCACAAATTTTATTCAAATTTATTAGAGAAAACCTGGTATAGTTACGCCTGGCTGAATTATATCTCTAATGGCGATGGCGGCATGCATGTAACCTCCACTAAATTGATGTGGTTGTTGAGATATAGTTTGTGGCCCTTTAGAAAAGCAAAGACGGCACATACATAACCCCACACAAAGCTGAAACAATGAAGCGCCGCCCTTAGTGGATTTTCTACGTTGCAAGGTAAGAAATGATTCGATTGCAACAGTCTATATATCCACAAGCAGCCTCTGTGATTATGGGACATACAAAAACTCCAGCCACACAAAGTAAGAACTAATATAGCTGTCACCGATAATGCTAGTTATGACACCTGTTTGATGCGACCATCAATGCATAAATCGCTGGGTCATGGACAAGAGAGAGAATATCGTCTTCAATGATCATTCAATTTCCCAAATGAAAGCATATACAAAACTCCAACCCTATCGAGTGTGAAGCTTCAACTTCACACTTCACATAATTAATGGCATCCAAGCTCATAACCAACTTCATTTGCAAAATAATATTTCCCCAACGTGCTTGACGCTTCTGCAAGACACTTCGCATGACTTAATTGTACTTCGACATTGCAAACCAACCACATTTCAAATATTCAAAATAATATAAATTATTATAGCCTCTCTCCTTAAGTTGACACTGTAAACTAAGCTCTTTAATGAGCAATTAGTGACTTGGCTATAATATAAAGTTTCAACTTTATAATTAATTAAGACTTAATTAATTATCATTAATCCATTAGACATTTCAACTATCAAATAACCAAGCCAACACCAAGTGTCTTGACAAGCCCATATTAGATCACCCTGCCACAAATAGTATCTGACCAGAAATGAACTTACTAAAAATAATAAGTACCTCAATAACAAGCAAACGAAGAAAATAGAGGCAAGATCCCAAAATAAGATAACACTGTAAAAGCGAGATGCCACCAACACTGAGATCAACTAGCTCATAATTCACTTACTATAAATAGTAAGT
Organism: Chamaecyparis obtusa; assembly: GCA_027943335.1. Lineage (NCBI taxonomy): Eukaryota > Viridiplantae > Streptophyta > Pinopsida > Cupressales > Cupressaceae > Chamaecyparis > Chamaecyparis obtusa. Next base: position 1,164,257 of record BSBK01002490.1, on the reverse strand, counting down.
CCTAAACTGGACGCTTTGCCAAAGGCCCCACTGAAGTGGAAATACAATCGCTGGCTTGACCACTAAGACCTAATCCTCAGATTATCCTACGAAGGTCGTTGATAGGCTAATCCTAACTGCAATCCAAGGTGAGCTAAAATGGGGACATTATAGTCCACCCTCCCTAAAATTGCTTGTCCCCAAGCAATCTCACATCCAACAGCTCACAAAACTCCAACCCCAAAGGAGTCACACCTCTACCAAGATCCCATGGATAAATATGTGTAATGTCCCCGTCATCACCTATTGGTTCTTGTAGGTACAACACCACGTGTACGATCAACTGAATCTGTGGAGTTGAACTCAATGCCAAAATTGGTGATGCTAGAGCAAGGACATCACATGGAAGCAACTCAATAAGTAGAGTTGACAAGTTCTGCACCCAGTACATATTCTGTACATGAGGATCAAATGTGAAACTGTATGCACTAATCACTATATACACCCTGAGAACTCCTCTGTAAGACCTGTTTGAAATGCTGTAAGAACTATCTAAAATCTTGGTACACTGGTGGGATCCCAAACATCACCTTGACTCATCACTAGAGGGGGACCAGCATAACACTCAAATAACGGATTGGCATATGACATTGTAACAACAATATCAAACAAGGGATTGTTCACAAAGTGAACTACACCCATATGCTGATTTGAACTACGTAACTGTGAACTGTGGGAGACACGACGTGTGACCTTCTCCACCTGAACTGTATCATGCCTCTGTAAGTCTCTATTATCCTCTAAACAAAGAGACATAGTGCACAAACTCCCCTCTTTGATACCTCAAAACACATAACTCTTGCCTCGGTACCCAAACCTCATCTCCATGAAGCACAAGCTAAGATAAACTCCTCAATATCTTGTAACCACTGCATCCCTAGCACAATGTCCATCTCCCCCAAATTGATCACATAAAAATCTGATTGCATCTCACAGCCACCAAGATGTAATGAGAGATGACGTATGCGTCCGGTACATGTAAGTGTGTAGCCATTAGCCACCCTCACTCAGAATCCAACGAACTCCTTCCCCTGAAGACCACACCAGCTCACAAATCCATCATATATGAAATTATGCGTGGCCCCAGTATCTAACATAACAATACAATATTGTCCATCTACCAATCCTCTTATCCTGAAAGCAGAGGGTAGTGGTGTAACAATGGGCAACACTATGGGTGATAGCTTGGCATCAGAACCAAACTCCGTACTAACTCTCTGAGCCACATCGATATCTGAACCAGCTGGCTGATATGATGTTTCAGCCTCAACCTCAACATAGTACACCCACATAGAATGATTTTACTTACCCCTAGGCCTCAAAGGGCAAGTGTGACCTCTGTCATAATGCTCTTTGCACCAATAGCAATGTTGTCTCCTCAAATCCTCACAAGTTGTAGATGATTTCTTTTTTCCATTGGCAACTGGTGGAAAGGCGGATCAAATGCCTTAAGCCACCCTCGGAGTGGCTACTGTAACACCCACTATAAACAAAATGACTAGGCGCTTCTCTGTCACACCAAGAACCATGACAGTCTCAAAAACTCACTAATAAAGGACTCCAAACTACCTGTCTGCCTGAGCTGAGCAAGGTCTCGAAAATAAGTTTCTTGATCCTTCTAATCAAAACACTATACCAACTTATCAGTAAACTCCTGATATGATGTAATCAAATTATGATGAAGGGTGACCATCCCATGATGCCACCACTTGTGGGCTGCCCCATCTAAATGCAAAGTTGCAAACATTATAGCATCCACCTCTGTCATAGGCCTCAAGGTCAGATATGTGTCCACCTTACTAATCCAAGCTCGAGCAGTAACTTTACCACTACCATCAAACATGAGAAGAGTGAGCTTGTTGGTTGCATGTTTAAGATCATTGTTTTTGGCCTTGTGCCTACCATTTGGTCTCGCTCTACAGTGCTCTCTCTTCTAGCTCATAAACCTGTCAAAGTTGAGGTATTGTTTAACATCATGGGGTAAAGCATGCCACTCTGCATGTAAAAAGAGAACATCGTTTTTAAAAGAAACAACCTCATCCTCCCCACTCCATCTAAATCGGGTCTCAAAAAAGTAGGACGAGATGGCCTGTCAAAAGTATCGGTATGCCAGCTTGTGACCTGTGAGAGCTAGTTGAGCTACTACGTGACACTTTGTTCCTGTTGCGATCCCTGGTCATTGTGAACTGTTAAAGAGTATCAAAAATTTGTTGCAACACTGTGGCTACCTACTACTGACTTGTAGCTATATTCCTGAACAATTCCCTAGCCTCTCTCATCATCCTATACAGTATGCCTAGGTGGGCTTCCATCCTTCTGTCACCCATCTCTATTGCTTGTGGTATTTGCAACTCACAACTAGGTAGCTATGTTCTCCTGCGCAGTAAAACCTATTGGGATCAAACCTTAATGGTTGCATGAACGAGCCCAATCCTACAAGATGGTAGGAAACCACTCTGATAACATTGTAAGAACCCCCTGCAGGTTCTAACTCCCAAGATGTACTTTCACTCAACACATTTACTCAAACAGTTGCCATTCATGCAATGTTCTAATACCACTGTAAGAATACTGTCGACTCTAGCTTCACTACAGGCATCATATTTGTGTGTTTTTTTGAAGTTTTTGAGTTTTTGCAATTTTTAGTGCTTTCCTATATAAATGCTTTTTTTTAAAAAAAAATCACTAAATAAAATAATTACAAGCTGAATAATTGAGATTGAATCCAAATATCAAATTCAACTTATTTCTCCTCAAATACATGCAGTATCTAAAATGGTAGATTAATAAACTCTATGCACACAAACTTTATTCAAATTTATTAGAAAAAACCTGGTATACTTACGCCTGGCCGAATTATATCTCTAATGGAAATGGTGGCATGCAAGCAACCTCCACTAAATTGGCGTGGTTGTTGAGATACAGATCGTGGCCCTTTAGAATGGCAAAAAGATGCATGACCCCACACAAAGCTGAAACAATGAAGCGCTGCCCTTAGTGGATTTTCCACATTGCAAGGTAAGAAATGATTCAATCGCAGCAATCTATATACCCACATGCAGCCTCTGTGATTATGGAACATACAAAAACTCCAGCTGCACAAAGTAAGAACTAATATATCTATCACCGATAATACAAGTTATGACACCTGCTTGATGCCATCATCAATGCACAAATCACTGGGTGTTGCACCAGCTCTAAGCGCTCCAGACACTAGAGAATTCACAATTCTATGTGCTAAAATCTCAAAAACCCCAATCACATTCCAATCATGGACAAGAGAGAGAATATTGTCTTCAATGATCATTCAATTTTCCAAATGAAAGCATATAAAAAGGTCCAACCCTATTGAGTGAGAAGCTTCAGCTTCACACTTCACATAATTAACGGCGTCCAAGCTCATAACCAACTTCAGCTAGAAAATAATATTTCCCCATTGTGCTTGAGGCTTTTGCAAGACACTTTGCATGACTTAATTGTACTTTGATGTTGCAAACCACATTTCAAATATTCAAAATAATATAAATTATTATAACCTCCCTCCTTAAGTTTGCGCCATAAAATAAGCTCTTTAATGAGCAATTAGTGACTTGGCTATAATATAAAGTTTCAACTTTATAATTAATTAAGACTTAATTAATTATCATTAATCCATTAGACATTTCAACTATCAAATAACCAAGCCAACACCAAGTGTCCTGACAAGCCTATCACTAGATCACCTTGCCACAAATAGTATCTAATTGGAAATGAACATACTAATAATAGTAAGTACCTCAATAACAAGCAAATGAAGAAAACGGAGGGAAGATCCCAAAATGAGCTAACACTGTAAAAGCAACATTCCACCAACACCGAGATCAATTAGCTCATAACTAACTTACTATAAATAGTAATTCCTAAATTGGAAGGTCTGTTGAAGACCACACTGAAGTGGAAATACAATCTCCGGCTCAACCACTGAGACCTTCTAACCCTCTGATTAGCCTATAAAGGTCGTTGATAGGCTAATCCTGACTACAACCCAAGGTGAGCTAAAATGGGGATATTACAATGCCTTACTCTCGTTGTTCCAACTTTTGTATCTTATATCTGATAATCACCTATGCATAAACAATAGATATTTCCATTTCCAGTTTTGATAGAACAATTCATCAAAGAAGAAGAAAACAAGATGGTTATATCAATCAAACATAACAACAATATTTCACCGCCTAAAGATGCATGCAACTCATCATCAACTCAATCTGTAAGTGTTTGTTCACAACTCAGTACCAATAAATCCGTTTGATTTTGACATCAATGACAAAGTTTATAACACTCCAACATGTAATACCATACTACTTACTGAAACCTTCAAATCGTAGAATTTAGGCTTGAGTAAAAGCAAAACCACCATGTGGTATCCAAAACCATAAAAAGGCCCAAGAGACACGTCACGATGTTCAACATACAAAAAGGAGTTAATGCAAAAGAGATCCATCTCATCAAATTGTGACCTTTTACCTTCCCAATGGGGCACCATTTTCAAGGAAACTAGTCACCTTTGTAACTCCAATTTTAATCCTCTTGTAACCTTATATGCCAAATGTTTGGAGAAATCCCATGGGTCCACAAAGGGGCTCTTATACATACAAAATTAGAATACTAACATTATAATAGTATCATTTTTCCTAGGACTTGCAAGCTACAACACAACTACCTTAACAAATGTGATGTCAGCCCAAAGACAATGCAAAAGGTGAGATAAGGATAAATCTAACAAAATTCAATTTCAAAACAGCCTACATTAAGATATAGACATGTATATCCCACATACAAAAAGGAAGAGGAAGTTTGCAAAAAAGTCATCATATAAAACACTCCTAAAGTGAATGGAGGACCTCTGACCTCTCCATACATTTTCATTTGTTAAAACAATCCCTTAAATCATGCTTAATGATTATACTTCTTTTTGTGCACAGAGTCAATTACATATAATTTTTTTGATTCAATCTATTATTAAAACTCACATATTATTATGGCTAGAAAATTCTGATTAAGTACACTTGCCCTTATAAGCTTTTTATTTCAAAGAAAAATCTTTGGGTAACATGAAAAAAGAAGGGAAAAAATGATGATACATGGAAAGACTAAAACACCAATTTGGAATGATCAATACCTTCACTTTTTGTATACAATCAGGATCAATGTCAATATGGTGTTCATCAACAATATAGTCTACCATTTTTGCAGACATTTCCTCATGGGACCTGCAATTAAAATTGAAATTCAAAATGTAAGCAACATGAAATAACACAATACACGTAAAATTTTAATGTTGAACAATCCCATTAGGATCAATAATTATAGGCATAAATAATAAAAGAAATGCCTTCAAATTCCCTTATGTTTATATTGAGACACTGTGCTGCACAAAATTTAAAACACAAAAACAAAATATTTGTATACTATTGACAATTGCTAATAGGAAGTAAGGTAAAGGATAAACAAGTACCAAATGTTTTCCTTTCTATTACTAGATAAGAAACCAAGAAAAATAGTGTTTCTATTTTTGGCAATTATCTTACAACAAACAAGCAGATCATAACTTATACTTGCCAAAAATATTTTTTATATTGTTAATCATTTACAAATATTCAACTTATATGAGTATCAATATGAGACCACTACAAGCTCTTGAAAGCATAACCATGAGAATAATATTAGTTTCTTCTAAAGAACAAGAGTCACAACCTAGAAAATCCACTTATTTAGAAACCACCTCCACACTAGAAGCCAACTATGGAAAACCAACAGTCAAAACCTAGAATTCCATATCAGACATCCCTTTGAGGTTTGAACTTGGGCCCCTCACAATGAGAACTCGATGCTTTAACCAATTAAGCTTAAACCCTTGGACAACTTGCCAACTTGCCCCTTGTTAGCATCCCTTTCAAGCACAATATTAGTTACAACTCCAACAAAAAAGTAAAATTGTAGAAAGTGAGAAGAATGAAGAGATAAAAAAGCATGATATTATCATCATGACAAGACGAATCCAATTTGAAAATCTTAATCAAACCAACACATAAACATCTAAACATAAATAACACTATATTGTGTAAGACAGACTAACAAATTAAATGAAAATATATTCTAGAAGTTAAAAACAAAACAACTAAATATCAAGAACAAAAAAGTCGTAAACCTAACATATTGACCATTTGCCACACATACAATCAATCTCTTGGTGATCTACAATTTCTATAGTTTATAGTAGAAATTAACAAAACAAATAATTTATAACAACAAATATAGTGCCCAAGAGTCATTTAGCATATCCACATGTACAACAACACGGAGCTTATAGATGTGCAAACTTTCCTCCTTTCCACTTACAATATGGGATAAATCTAAAGTTTTAAGAAAGGTTACTCCCTTATTCAACTTCCCAAACATTCCAATATGAAATCGCTTAAGTGCAATTGTCAGAATGTTTCAAACCTAAACAATATTAAGTTGCATTTGTACCCTACATATGTATCACAACAATATTCATTATTTCCATCCAACCATTCATGTCCTGTAAATTAATCAAGAGCATCTTCCAAAGATGCCACGTCACCATGAATATCAACATTTAGATGCAACATATGCTAATAGCGATATGAAACTTGATGCCATTGTGTACATACCACTTGGGACTGGAAAAATCCCCCAAATATATGACATATAAGAGTGGTCAACCTGCTATCAAGAATCACTACCTTTCCTCCCTCAAATTCACAAATAGATTGCATTGAGTCAATTGCGTCCCCCATAAATGCATGAGCATCTTCTTGCTTTCCACAAGAGACATTTCCCCCCATTTTTGTAGTATGATAGAGTATTCCAAAAGGCATAAACAATTCTTCACCTTGGCTAATCCTCCATATATGCTGATGAAGCTCATAGAAAGTGCCAATCATTTCTTGCACATATTAGCATATGACTTCCCTCAAGCAAATATGCTACAAGTGGCCTTGCACACGCAAGTCACTTGAGTACAACACTTACAAAGCAACTATTCCCATAGTTTAACCAATCCACATGGTGTCAGCCGTTGCTTGTCCCAGTTGACAAACTCCACAAATGTTTCATATGGAAATCCGAAAAACAATTTCGTAGGTTTGGGTAATATGCTACCAAAAGTTCAATTTGAAGAGGCTACTGATACTCCAACACTTGGAGCCTTCAACATAATAGGATTCATTTTGGAAGTTTCAATTGCATTATCAAAATTGTCAAAATTCTTTTAAGTCCCTTGAGTAGAAGTCATGATTGATTGGCGGACTAGATTGTGATCTTGCTTCAAATATTTGATTTGGCATTCCCATGAACTTTGTTGCAGATCTCTGTTGGGTTGTCCTTTTTTTCTCTTAAAATATTCTTGGATTCTTCCTCATTGTAAGAACCCCAACTGGTTCTAACTTCACCACTATAATATACCATGCTATTCCTGGTGCAAATTTGAAACTCTAGGAATATTGTCAAACACTTGACTTACAAGTTTGAACTTGCTGCTTTTTGTCTCAGTGTGTTTGTCTTGTTTTGATGATTGCAAATAATGCTAAATGCTGTAAAATGAAGAATAAAAACTACACATATGCCAAAGATTGTAATGTCCCGTATGCGGGTGGTGTGCCCCGCAACCACATGTCCGAGGTCTGCGTAATTGGGGGTGGTTTCTGCCCTCAAATGCTCCGGTGATGGGAGATGTTCCCCACACCTTGGATAACCACCCTTACCACTAGGCCAGTCTTTTGGTGTAGTGGTTGGGCCTTACAGCGGTATCAGAGCAGTTTCCTTCCATCCTACGGGGTTGGAAACTTTGAGTTCCCACGCTTGATTTGTGAGTGATCAACACTCTCGCAAGTTTTTTTTAATCATGGACAAATACAAGAAATCTAGTAAATATGTAAACCAGTTGAGCAGTGTGTCATGTTTCAGGGAACAAACAGGTGCCCTAAAAAATGAAATGGAGAAATTGAGGCAAAACAGGAAAGGCTAAAAGCACAACTTTCAAATCCGGCAACTGTTGATAGTATAGCTAGGTTTATGGTTTCCTTCTTCAAAAAGTCTTCTTCACAGAGAAAGCAGGAAGAGAAACGAGAGGTGTAGCTTCAGCAGCTAGCAACCATCAGGTAGTGGATCCTTTTCTCAGTGAGGCAGTTACTAGTCCTTATACATGTGATGCTAGAGGCTCTTCTCAGGAGAATGTGGTTATGACAGACTTGCTTGAGGACAATTACATTGAGTCTCATCATTTCCATGAGACAGGAGCGCATGATCATGGGAATGCTGATGACATGATAGCCACTATTGATGGAAGCCCTACATCAACTGGTAGCAATGAAATTACTAATGATACAGGTTCTATTTTTTATGACAGCAGTCTTATATTTGGGCCTATTGATGTCGTTGACGACACAGCAAGTGTAGAGGATGTTGTGGGTATCACTATGGGTTTTGACTCGCATGATGAGAATGTTAGTTTCCAGGATTGCATGCAAAATGCGAGTTCTTCTAATTCTGATTTCTATGACAGCAGTGAGTCATGTTGGCAGCAACATGAGATATTAGAGATTTTACAGGTTGATGAGACTGGCATTGGTGATGTGGACACTACTGATGATATTTATGAGGACGATGCATGTTGTGATGAGTCTGGTTTGCCATATCAGACTTTAGGAGATGGCTCAAAGTTGTCATTGGTTGATAATAGGTCCCAGGATCGTGGTTTACAGGGACTCATAGATGATATGGAAGCAGATACATGCGAGGAGATTGATATAGCAGTAGCTTCCACTCCTTCAGATGGGTTATTTGTAGAGGTACCTAGCAGCAGTACCTTGATTGTTGATATGTGTGAGGTTGTTAGCGCACATGGTGATATTGAGCATGTGGTGAGTAGTGAGGATACATTTTCCTATCACAGTGCAGTTAGTGAGTTAGAGAGCTTATGTAGGAGCCAAGTATGCAGAGACATCATGTGACCAAACAACTGGAGGTGAACGATAGTGATATATCTTCAGCTCTTGAGCATTATGATGCTATCTGCTACATGTCGGTTGTATATGGTTGGGGTGCTCCTATGTCAGATGAGCACGATGGTAGTTTCCTTTCCCTAGCAGAGATTCATTCACTTCGAGAGGCTATTAGGATCTTGAAGCATAACTATTTACAATTGGTAGCTGACAGGGATTACCATCTTGAGTGGGGTAGCACTTGTTACGAGGCATTGTTAGGGAAAGAGGAGATGGTTGAGCTCACCCATGAGCTTGAGGCGGTTTTTGAAGGGTTGGAGAGCACCCAGTTGGCTCTCTAGGATTCGCAGTTGTAGTGAAGAGAGGTGGCCGTGGAGTTGGAGTGTGTACAGTCTACGCCAGCCTCGGATCCAGTTCAAATACATATAGTGGTGGTTGGTGGTGAGTTGACTTCCACAGATATGGATGATGGACGTGATGAGGATGTAGTTACATCCATCCTTGATATGAGTGCAGTAGTTACAGATGATATGAGCACTTCAATGGAGGACTCCAATGAGTTTCTTGTTGCACCTAGTCCTCCAATAGTTAGCACAATGACAGATGATACAGAAGAGGTTATTGAGAGTCCTGATATAGTAGTAGTGGATTCATCAGAGAGTTGTGTGCTAGTTCCTGACACTACTCCCTCTTCTTCACAGAACCTGGGCAGGGTATCATCTGATTTGGAGACGAGCTTTCATGGAGATTTGTTTCCTTATGCCAGAAGCAAATCTATTACGTCATCTCATACAACTGGTAGTGATAGATAGTTGGTAGTGCCACAATTTCAGAGAGATCAGTTGTGTGTTGCAGGGGAGCAGGTTGATGCTTCATATAATTTCTACTGCACAGAGTCATTTATGGAGTATCTTCTTGAGAATCCAAAATTGCAAGAGGGACCATTCAGAGCTTCTGAGGGTACTCTCATCCAGGGTTCTCGTGGTATTCAAGTTTTGGTGGGGAAAGATTGTAGAGACTTTGACTACAATGCTACCCCATGGGGATTTTATGGTTGGTTTTGCTGAGAGGGTTACCCAGGATCCTGCCCAACCAATTGTTCGGAGATAGAGATTGGAGCCATCTGTTGGTTCTCGGTTTGATGATGATGAGCCGCTAACGGAGATCAGAGCATTTTATCGCAACTACACAGTAAAGAGTGCTCATCATTTATCTTTTGACCCATAGGCAGAGAACTTGGTTTCGCGTAGGTGTGGGTTGGCTCCAAGTTCATACCATCCTTTAAGGGATGGTCTTACACCCTCTTCAATTGATATAGTTGTTGCAAGTTAGCAAGAGGCTACTTGCAGAGTCAGCATATCCATGACGGATTTGCAGAGGATGGATATATGGGTTATGGTACAGATGCTTTTGGGAGTACTAGATCCTATTGCACAGATAGACCTATTGATGTGAGTTTTGTACCACTACATAACATATAGCAATTGAAATACTTGATACGGCGTACCAAACACTCAACCCTCTCTTGAAAAGTAAATACTCATGAAAAACATGAGATAACTCCAAGGTTCCTTACACCTATGGATACTAACTCAGTTTTATAAATGTGATTTGCTGGTAATCACTTTGGCGGGCTTACATTGTTCACTTGAGTAATGTCAAACTCTCACTATGACGAAATTTAGCTTTGCAATGTATACTCAATGATTTTCTAATTTATATCACTTCCAACTTTGCTCTCAAACTTCTCACTACTAAACCACTTCTTGCTTTGCTACTACTCCTATTGAATGGAAAGACTGGCGAATGGACGGGGATCAACCTAATGAAAGCTTGCCAGCGGCGCTACCTCCATTGGTGCAATGATTCTAAGGGATACTCTTAGGATTTTCACACTAACACCTATCTTCCAACCCAAATTGAAGTACAAGCGAAAAGATGAAATGCAAGTAGAACTTGGGAGCGATTGGACTAGATTACCACACAAGGCTTCCTAACAAGTCGCTAGGATGCTAGTGGCCTAGTATATAGATCCTCATCAAACATTCACCAACATCACCATTGCAACTAACCATTTACTTCTATTCTAACAACATGAACTGAAATTCTACTTTAATTTGAGAGATGAGAAGAACCATGCAAATACACCAAAATGATCATGTATATCCACCATGCAAACCACAACAATGAATAGAGAACAATTTTGATAGTATTTTGGCAAAAATTTCTCCAACATAACTCTCCTTACAAATGAGAACAAATGGCCTTATATAGAGGTTCAAAATTACAACAAGTGGCCAAGATTAAGAGGCAAAATCAAGGGCCAAGATTAAACCTTACAAACCCTAATTAGGGTTACCATCTTTCAACCAATTACATAAGGGCACCAACTTTGTGGGCCAATGAAAAAATTACAATAATTTGTTAACCAATGAGAACATAGGACACTTGGCATGATTTGATTGCATGCACATGAAATTGCCACTACATCAACCTTATCTTATAAAGTTCATTAATCCTTGAAATGAGATGAAGCCTTGGATGCTTGAGCTTGTCCTTAGAAATTTTCTCACCACCACTTGAACTTGCTTGTACTAGATGTCCTGACCTCGAAAGGGTGAGGTTTCCATGCACTTGGGGTAATCCTACCTTGACCTCGGTGGCTTGCCTGGATGTGAACCTTCTTGCAATTTGAGAACCTTGCTCTTGGCCACCGCCTTGGAATCAAACTTGACCCCTCTCAACCTTTCAATCGCTATCCTCTTTACTTCAATACTTTGCCATCTTTAACCTTCCTACTTGGATTTGATTTGCATGCATGCATCTTTGTTTCAATACTCTTGGGTTTTGGGGGCACCCGCCCTGGCCATACCTCCTTGATTGTTCCACAATCCACCCATCTTCTTGATTTGAAATAATCATTAAGTTCATCAACTGCCTCCTCACCTAGTCTCCCTCCATTTGGTTAACCAACTCTAAATTCATGCTAATGATCCCAACCCAACCAATTTTCCTTTACCATTCTCAATTTCTTCAATGAAATAAAATATCCGAGGATCAAACTGTGTACCTTTAGTAGAGCTTGGGATCCGGCTGAGAAGCACGATGAGGTCGCTGTACTTTGATTTGCAGTCTGACTTTGTGAGCCTTGATGACTTGGTGAAACCAATTCTGCCGTATCATGTCCACTGCTGGGGTAGATTGAACCTTCCTCTTGCACAATTCCATACTGTTTGATCTTCTTTGCCACAGGCGACTGACTGTCTCTCAACCTCTCTCTTAATTGAATCATATCAAGGGTACCGATGTTGGTGTCTTGGACTCGTTTCAGTTTCGAGAAGAAGGTGGTTTTGGGTATCATAACTTCCTTGTCTCATATTTCAGCATTAATTCTCTTTGGTTGCTTGCTTGCATTGGCATCTGCCATCCTAAACACTTATCACTCCCCGCCTTTTCTACGATGATGGTGAAACTACACTTATCACTCCAAACTTTTTCTTAATGGGATGGAATACTACACTTATCACTCCCCGCCGTTACCTTAAGAGATGAGCTACACTTATCACTCCAATCTTCTTCCTAATGATGATGATGAAGAAAACTACACTTATCACTCCCCGCCTTTGCCTTAAGATGGACTACACTTATCACTCCAAACTTCTCCCTAGGGGTGGGACTACCACTTATCACTCCCCGCCGTTTCCTATGAGATAGGCTACACTTATCACTCCAATCTTCTTCTATAATGATGAAATGAAACGATGGAATGCAAGCAAGAACTTGAGGGAATAAGCTAATCAAGACAATCGAATAATCAACTTAATAAGCAAACTTCTAACTCTACTCTTGAAACTAGTCTTCAACACTTAGCAATAATACCAATGAAATGAACAACTAAGAAGAAAGGAAAAAGATAAGCCACTCACCGGCTATGAAATTCTGAATTCCTTCTTGATGTATTTGTCTTAGCTAGATCACAACTCCACACTTGTCCGGATTTTGCAAATATGGCCTCCAAGTAGAGATCAAAACTTCTTCCTTCAAATATCTTTCACAAATCTGAGATGAGGCCTTAAACAATTAAACTCAATCCCCAAATGAAATCTGGAATTACAACTCAAATCAACAATCCTTCAATCTCTCTCTTCCCAAATTCTGGAACTAACATATTGCAACTTCAGTTTTCGGATCTGCATAAAAATGTTGGGAAAAGGCCTTAGAAATTTCAAATTTGGATGCCAAAATGCATGAGAAGGGGCCCCCAAATTATATCCAACATGTCACTGCTTCTTCCTCTACTGAAAATGATGGATCTAGGCCCTAAATTGGCCCTCAAATTGCTATGAATTCACTCCAAAACGCCCAGGTCTGAGGTACAAACAGGGCTGCCACTGTTACAATTTTGCTTGCTGCCCTCTTAAACCTTCAAATCTGCCCTCCTTTCACTTTCAAACCTGCCCAGATCTGACCTCAACTAAGGTCGCCACCCTAAATCCAAACTCGCTGCCCAAATTTGATCCAAGTCGCCAAGATATAGAGGATTTCGCTGCCCTTTTGTGGACTGAATTCGCTCATAAAAGGCAGAGCAGAGAACTGAATTTGGTGTTGTGTGAGAAATGAATGACCTTGCCTCCCTTATATAGCCACCGATGGAGCCCTAAAACAGGGCCGACTCCCTATCAAATTGCCAAAAAAAACAATTAAATTAGCATGAAATCAAGGCCGACTTCGCCAGAGAATTAAATATTTTCGATTTTGCAAAAGAAAATCATTAAATGCTGTTCGAAATTCATAAAGGATGGACCCAATTCATTTTATAATCACTGAATTTCGATTTTGTTTGACACAAAAGCCAATATATTTTAAACGAAATTTCAAAAATGCCAAAGCTGTTTTGAAAATCGAAATTAATGGTGACAGTCCAGATTTTCGAAAGCTTGAATTAACATTCAAATAATCCAATCAAAAAATCAAAAAATGTTTCAAATGATTGCAAGTTGGCTTAGGATTAGTTTGAATTGGTTTGCAAAATACAAAGATCGAAAAATTATGCCAATAGGAATTCGAGAATTGCAAACAAACTATGGCATTCTCAGAATCTTGAAAATCCATCAAATATTATGCCCTCCAAGAAAATCGAAATTTTGCCCTCAAAACTTTGCACAAATTTGAATTTAAAAGCAACAAAATGTTTCTATACAATGGAAAAATCAATTTAAGTCCAAGAATTTTGCAAAGGATCAAATCTGATTTTGACAACATAATGACATGAAGGAATTTAATCAACAAAATTGCAAACCCCATGAAATCGTCAATGACAAGAAATCATGAATATCATATGAGTTTCCATTTCAAAAGTTCCAATCTTCATGCACGATCAAATTTCAAAACTCAACTTATCAAAATCGAGATTCTCTCACTTCAATCAACGTTTTCAAAAAAAACATATTCCATTGCCAAGCCAAATTCGTCAGCCAATCAGGATCATGAGGTCGGAGCAAGGCAAAAAGTCTAAGTCTGGAGAGTTTTCAAAATGGGGGTCCCCATGGAATGGGGCGATGTTGTGAAACCTCACAACAAGACCTCATACTCATGGCAGATTGGTAGTGTGCAGGGAGTTTTGATCTAGCAGATGATATCGAATATCCATTTTTCCTTGTTATAGATGGATGTGAGTTTCATCTCTACTAGGATTCAGGTGGAGATAGGATTGGCACTGCGGATCGGGTGAGTCACCATTATTGGTATGGTGACAGAATGTTCAAGATAGCTTTGTGGATTGTGTTATCATCACAAGTTTGCAGGTGACACCAGTGATCATTGTGTTTCTTTGATTCCTGTGATTGCTTGAGGACAAACAATCTCGAGGAGGGAGGACTGTAATGTCCCCTTTCTAGCATGACCATAATAGTGGATGGTTTTAGCCTATTAGTGGGTCCTTGTAGGCTAATACTGATGATTAGAGGACCCTATTGAGGGTTATGGCTCCATTTGGTGGGACTTACTATTTATAGTAAGTCAAGGGATGGTAGCAAATTTATTTAGAGAAGCTAGGTTTTTTCTTTGGCAGCCTGCGACTTCTTTCTAAAAGGCTGCGTTTTAAATCTGGGAGGCTGCATGGCAAATAGGAAGGGCTGCGTTTCATTACAGGCAGCTGCGATTTATACTTGGGAGGGTGCTAATTATTTTTTGAGGATTGCAAGGCTTCATAGTGGCTACGTACCATTTCTCATTCGCTGAGAAACATTTTCAGCTTGCCACATTTCATGATAAGGTGCCAATTTGTATTTATTTATTGAAAAGTTGATTACACAATTTGCAAATTAATAAATTTGGTTTTTTCTAGTGAAGTTTTGAAGTTAGAATAAATTGTTATTTATTATTATTCAATTCTAGAGAAATTCAAAAGGTCAAATATTATCAAAACAAAACAAACTTGCAAGCAAATCCAGAAATAAATATTATCTTCAGCAAAGAGCCAAGCAGGCTCTTTACAGTGGTATCAGAGCATGTTTCCTACCATCCTGTGGGGTATGAATTTTTTTTTACTCTGATGTTATATTAAGAGTGATCAACACTCCCTCTTTCCCTAGCTATGGACAGATACAAGAGACCTAGTTCTAGGAGTCGGCATAGCAATATGGGAAAAAGAGAGGAAATAAATGTGTAAAGAACCTAAGTAGTTCCTTAATGCTTTTCAACTCTTGGACGAAAATATAGAAGTTCCTTGTTATTTGAATTCTTTCGGATATATGTTAACTCACAATTTAATCAACCATAATATTGAACATATTGAAATTCTATTGATTGATAATGTGATAAACTATCAAATCTGAATAATTGAATTTTCCACAATAGCATTTATTAATCTTTATGTCATCTCAACAATATTTAAGCAGATAAAAGATATTAATGGGCACCTAGTAATTCCACCACCCTGTAAACAACACTCCAAACAAATGCTGCGTCACAGCCATTGTGTAATGATGTCCCACTGGTTACACTCACGTGACAGATACATTAATGTATGACTGTTCTGTGTTCTCCCACCAGCCAATGCAAACTCAAGACACCTTCCGCATGCAATCCGTGAGCTAGGAAAGAGTGCGGCAGCTTGTTTACTTAAAACCATGAACTGCTGTAGTGTCCAAACAGCTAATGCGTGAGGGCAAAATGATCAACAAATCACACCCAGGCTTGAATAAATTCAAACAGCCCAAGGAAAGAAATCACATCAGCAAAGAAAGAAGAAATGTGGCCTCTGACACCTCCCGTGAGCTTTCAGAATTTCCTCACGACACTTGCACATTTTTAAATAAAAACTTTCTCTTGTATTAAATTCGAATTACGCCTATATGCACAGCTTGGAGTCAATTCGCACTTCCTTGATAATCTGGAAAACTTCCACGAATTAATAACCAATTACCCAATGTTGGATCACAGCACAATTTCCACCAACTTTCAAGAACTCAACATGAAGATTTTCGAAAACCTTTGAGAACCAATTAATCCGCCTGTAGAAAACACTTCACCAATAAACCAGTATACCTTAGCACTGGGAAAAGATCTCGATAATAGAATTGAATGCTTACAGAACAGCAGCTGCGAAATTCACCATTAACAAACAATGGCTCAAATCACGAAATGAGGAATCAGTCCTCAAAACCCTAGCCAGGTTTGTCTTCTTCACGAACTTCAATAAAAAATGATTTCAATAATGGATGAGTAAAGTGTTTTTTCGAGTAGAATATATAGGCTTTTTTTGAAAAAGCATTTTACTTTATTTTTTCACTTAATTGGCTTTTAATATATTCCCACTTTATAACATAAGTTATAAAGTCATAAGTTATTAAATTAAATCAAAATAATTTAATTTAATAACAACTTTTAACATAAAGCCACTAAACTGTCCAACTGAGATCAACGAACTTCTGACAAAGCCCAGGTCCAACTGCCCAACCAGGAATAGGCACTACCCTACCAAAAATAGCCATGTTAAAAATAGACTTACTAAAAATAGTAAATCTCTCAAATTGGAGATTCTTTGAAACTTGATCCTGAGACATCTGACACTCCGTGCAGACACCCCTGCTAATCCTGGCCATACCCAAAATACCACTTACTAAAAATAGTAAGTTGACCAAAATGATCTGAATGAAGAGCAGACCTGATAAGTCGAACCTCCAAAATGGAAGCCCAACGCTAGCTCCACCATCTGACCCCCTCTGATCGCCTGATTAGCCTGTGAGGGTCGCCAAACCAAGCTAATCCCATAAGTCTAAAAACGGGGACATTACAGTCCTCCCTTCCCAAGAATTCTTGTCCTCAAGCAATCAGGAAAAACAAGCAACATCATAAACCACTTGGATCCCAAGGATGGTCACAAGTAATGTCCCGATCCTCACCAAACTCTTGTGAAGAAAGAACCAACATCAACAGAACAAGCACCACTGAAAACATCTGTAAACCAACTGTAGATGTCGATGCTGAAAGCAACCCAACGAAACTCAACCCATTTGAAATAACAACTCTGTCAAAACCTGAGTCCCTGTCTATCCAGCACTCACACCCAACTGCACTAGGAAAACAGCAATGACCAAATGTGCTTGAATCGCTGTTATCAATTCTGCCCTCTGATAAACAGTCCCAAGTGTGTGGATACTGCAAGTAATCTAACTTGCAACTACCAAATCCATCTGCAAACGATGGTGCTAATCCATCCCACAATGGATGGTAGGATACTGGAGCCGGTTTACCCCTACGTGAGATCAAATCTTCCACCTGAGGGTCAAAAGAAAAATGATGAGCATACCCCACCGTGAAATGCCGGTAAGAAACTATTGATGTCAGTTTTGTGCCACTACATAACATATAGTAATTGAATACTTGATATAGCATACCAAACACTCAACCCTCTCTTGAAAAGTAAATACTCATGAAAAACATGAGATAACTCCAAGGTTCCTTACACCTGTGGATACTAACTCAGTTATATTAATGTGATTTGTTGGTAATCACTTCGGCGGGCTTACGTTGTTCACTTGAAAGATGTCTAATTCTCGCTATGATGATAATGGGATTTAGCTTTGCAATGTATACTCAATGATTTTCCGATTTATATCACTTCCAACTTTGCTCTTCAAACTTTACTACTAAACTACTTCTCGCTTTACTACTACTCCTACTGAATGGAAAGATTGGCGAATGGACGGGGATCAACCTAATGAAAGCTTGCCAGCGGCATTACCTCCATAGATGCAATGATTCAAGGGGAATGAGACTAGATTACCACACAACGCTTCTTAACAAGCCACTAAGATGCTAGTGGCCTAGTATGTAGATCCTTATCAAACATTTACCAACATCACCATACAACTAGCCATCTACTTCTATTCTTACTTTAAAACTTTCTTGAAATGAAATTCGCTTTAACAACTCAATGAAATCTAACTTTAACAATTGGAAGTAGAAACCATGCAATAACACCAAATGTTCTTAATCACCATGCAAGACACAACAATGACGAGAAGCAATTTTGGTATTATATTAGCAACAATTTTCTTCAACCCTTTACAAATGAGAGTACTTGGCCTTATATAGAGGCTCAATATTACGAGTGGCCAAGATTAAGAGGCAAAATCAACGATCCAGATCAAATCCTAGAAACCCTAATTAGGGTTACCACCCCATCGGCCAAATAGAAGATGCCACCTCATCAATGGACTAATGAGAAAAAAGAAAAGTGGTAACCAATGAGAAGGCACCAAAATGGTAGCCAATCAGAATCAGACACCTACCCTACCCAAGAAGAAAAGGAAAATTTGCCACTTGGGCTTACATCAAATGATCTTCTAATACAATTCTACCCCTTTCTTTCATCTTTTTAGCATAAGCAATGAACTTAGCTAACATGTTGTTGACTTCCTCCATGGGAGGGCAAGGTGTATGCCTCATCCTGCGCTCAGCTGTGTTCATCATGTTCTTTGCTGCTTGCAGTGTCTTCTCACTCTCCTTCTCATCATCTTTTGCAAACCCGATAAGGGCCCTGAGAGAGGCAAGGATGTCCAACTGTTTCTCTCTACTGACAACCTTCCCCAACTCATCCAATCTCGATCCAAACTCTGTCTCATTAAAATCCTCCTCTTTGATTTCCTCAAAATCAAGTGAAATCCCTGCATCGCTCAACATACTTGAAATGAAAGTGTCGATGCTTGGACTATACTGTGCAATTTCATTCTGTATCTCCTCAAGTACCCTCGATCTAGCAGTCAAGGTAACATACCAAGACTCCATAATATTCTTTCCTCCCTCACTTATCAACCTGGCCTTCACCAATGATCCCTCTGATAACTCTATGGCTGCATGTAGTCTGGGAATGGCTAAGTCACGGATTGGAAGGAAATCCTTCCACATCTCTTCGAATGCTCTGACTTTGTCTCTAAGAGACACAAATGACCTGAATGTCGAGATAAAGGCAGGCAAGAACCTTCGCCCTTCTTGAATTGTACTACTAATCCACCTTTGTGTTCCTTGCTCTTGAGCTAAATATTTCTTCCATGTTGCTCCCACTATCTTGTGGAAGGGCTGTCGAATGCAACTGTTGGATAGGCTAACTATCTCTCCAATACCTGATTTCCATCTCCAACTCCACATTCCTTTCGTTTGCCTTTCTCAACCTTTCCCCTATTGAAGCTATGCCTTCCTGAACCTCCACACACTCCATGTCATCTGCGATCCTTCCCATGTTATGCTCTACTACCTCATAGTCTTGGGCCACAATTTCGCCCACTGGCTTGTTAACCTTTGGTACTACAATTTGGACCTTCTGATGACCATCATCACCATCCCTAATTACCTTAGCCACTGTTCCTGCAATTTGTTTCTGTCCAACATCTTCCTTTTCCACTAACCCTTGAATATCCTCAACTGTCCAGATAGCCACAACCTGTTTCCTTGGCATAAGCATTTGTCTCAACCACGATGGTGCAATGCATCTCCCCATTTCTGGATTTGGCTTGACTAACAAAGCATCACCAACGGCCTCGGGCACTTGGTTTCCTTCTTCATCTGATAGGGTCTCGACATTAATTGGCCTATCTCCTTCATTACTAACTGTCATATCTTCCTCAACTTGGTTCTCCGAAAGAGGAGAGTACTCCGTACTATTACTATAGCCACTTGATTCTGAACTAGAGCTCACCTCTACCACCGCCCTTTGATCACTTGTACCAACTTCTTGGCTCCTAGCCTCAGTTATGCTCTCTCTTGATGGCACTTTACTCTGTTTTTTTACTGGAGGCTGTTGATGTTCTTTACCCTTTTCAACCTCCAAACTTTTCTTCCTATTCTTAACTGCTTGCTGCTGCTAGCTATTGCCACCACCTTGCCGTCCAACTGACTCCACTAGAGTCTCCTCCACTGGCTTCATCTTCTCATGGGTGAAGGGTACCCTCTGACTTTGCAATTGCCTAAACTTCCTGTTATACCACCATTCAGTGTGTAGCTCAATTGTTCTATTAACTGCTTCTAAGGATGGATCCTGATGATCATCCCAATTAACCGGATCAAACTCTGTTCCTTCTATTGTATTATAATCTTCTCTTAGCACATTTCCATCCTCCTCCAGCTGATCCAAAATATTAAGATTTCTCCACTTGCATGCCCTCATCATGTTCACTGATAACCTTGAGAAAGCTAACTTCCTCACATGAAAGTCATCCTGCGCATTGGCCCAAAAATCCTCCAAAGTAGGGATATGCTTGAATGGAGCCCCATGAGATGCCTTGATTAGACCATTAGGATCAAATCCTTGCCTTGCCTTATACCATGCTAGATGATATTGTCCTAACTCTTTCTCCGCAGCTGCAAAGGCAACAAGATTGGGACAACTATCATTGCCTATTATGAGTGAGAGGGTAACCCATGTCTCACCTCATAGCTTCATCATTTTGTCATATTGCTCAAGTTGTCTAGCCAACTCCATCAAAACTATCCTATCGGGCGGGTACCTTGGAAGCCTCTTGGGACAAGTCGTGCATCTAGCCACTCTGATATAAGTGAATTGCGGAAACTGGATGAACCAACTCCCAAACTTCTTGACTTTTGTCTCCGCCTCCGGCGAGAGCCTCCTGGCGGGTGTCCCATGCAGTATCCTTACTCTCTTCATGGCAAAGGCATCATAAAATATCTTGTAGTCCTTGGTGTTGTGCAAATGAAGCTGTGGATAGCACTCATGCACCAAGCATTGTCTAGGCCCATTGCTAATTACCCCTCTAGCCTTAAGTCCAGGATGTTCATACAGTCTCGCAATCAAATAAAAAAGATAGGACCCCATGTAGAATTGTTTCTGATTTTGTACTGTCCTAAGTTGCAACTCTAGATTTTCACTTATAATTTTAGCCCAATCAAACTTTCCCTTTCCCTTTTCAATTCCTTCAATAAAATAGTACATCCAAGTTTCAAACTGCATACCTTGAGTGGAGCCCATGACTCGGTTGAGAAGCACAATGAGGTCGCCATACTCTGATTTGAAATCTGACTTGGTGAGCTTTGACGTCTTGGTGACTCCCTTCTTGCCTTCGTGTAACCAATTCTGTTTTAGTAGAGCAAAGTATGCATCCTGATTGTCCTAAAAGAACCTGGCCGCTTGATCCATCAACATTACTATCATTCCCTGCTGCTGGGGTATATTGAACACTTCCTCTATCACTTGCCCCACTGATGTTAGCCAACACCTGCTCTTCTTCACCAAAGATGATGGACTTGGTCACAATATCTAGCCGAGATGCACACTCCATGATTAATTCCGGACAAGGCAGAGTAGGAGGGAAGGCGGCAGCATGCACAATTCTTGACTTGTAGATCCTCTTTGCCATAGAGGATTGGCCTTCTTTCAACCTATCTCTCAATTGTATCATGTCAATGGTACTGATGTTAGTGTCTCGGACTCGCTTCAATTTCGAGAAGAAGGTGGTCTTGGGCATCATATCTTCCTTGTCTCCTATTTTGGTATTAATTCGGTTCTTGCTTGCACTAGCATTTGCCATCCTAAACACTTATTTCTGCCCCTTCTTTCTACAGTGAGGTGGGACTACACTTATCTCTCCAAACCCTTCCTAGGGGTGATCAAACATATTTCTGCCTTGCTAATTCCTATCACAATACACTTATCTCTGCCTCTTCACCTAGTGAGATGGACTACCACTTATTTCTGCCTCTTCGTTACCTGTGAGATGGACTACACTTATCTCCCAACTTCTTTCCTAGGGGGTGGGACTACCACTTATATCTCTTTTCTCCAAATCCTAAACGGAAACTACACTTATATCTCCCAACTTCAAGCCCTAATGAGATGATGAGGTGATGGAATGGATGATGCAAGCAAGAAGGGAAAGAATCCAATCGAGACAATCGAGAAATCCGCTTAATGAGCCAGCTTTCTCTCAATCCTGAAACTTATCTCCAACACCCAAACAAACAACACCAAAAACAAGATAGCAATTGAAGAGAATAAGTTAAAAAAAATCACATACCAATTTTGCAAATTTTCTTCATTTCTATGGCGTGGCTGGAGCAAAATCTGAATCTTCCTTCTTTGTCAAATTTTGTGGTTCTCTAAATGGCAGGCCCACTTCTGAAATAATATCACAAGTCTCCTCTATCAATTCAACTTAGTGGCCCCCTCTTTACAATTCGGTGGCCTCTGCCTTAGACACACTGTCGCTGCTTCTTCAAGTGCCGGGACTGCTCTTCTTATTTAAACTCGGATCTGGCCTTTGATTTTCGGATCTGCTATAGTCTTGGCTGCCCCTTATCTCTACCTTATGATTTTTGCTCTTGCCCCGCTCCTCTATAAGTTCGGGCCTGCTCTTTATTAATTCTAAAGTCGCTCCTTGATAATTATCGGATCTGCCTTAATGCTCGGGATCATAGGGCAAATCTGCCCCCTTCTAGACCAGTCGCTGTCCACTAGTGGATCAACTCACTGCTCTGCTAATTATGAAGTCACTGCTTGTATTTCGCTGCCTCTTGACTGCTTGATGGAAGGTGAAGTGTGAGGAGAGGAGTGGAGGCAGCCTCCCTCATATATGCACCAAGAGCCCTAGACTTAGAGGGCCGACCTAATACAAAAACCACCAAAAAAAAATAATTAATTAATTGCCAAAGAAGGGATGACTTGCCAAAATAAATTAATTTTACACTTGAAACTCGAAAATATCATGGGAAAGGTGGCGCCAGCCACAAGGAAGCCCAATTTTATCCTTTCCATGCCTTGCACCATCAAATGAGGGGCCTAATTTCGAAACTAGTGGTCCAAATTTGAGATTTTCAATGTAAACTTAAATTAGAAGCACCCAGATTTAAGTATTTTAAAGCCCAAAATTCATTTTTTATGCCCAGATTTTATGTTTTGATGCAGATTTTAAAGAATAAGGGACCAGATTTTATTTCTCCATGCCAAAGTTTCGAAATTAGGGGCCAACACTTTGATTTTAATCGTTGATGAGCCCAGATTTTAATGTTTTGAAAGCATATTCATCACTCCAAAAGCTAGATTTTAACTTCTAAAGGGCCAAATTTATCCATTCTAATCTATGCCTCAATCATCCAAATTTGCAAAATCCTAAGAAGACGGTCAAATCCCCAATTCAATTCGAAAACACAAGCCTCTAAATTTGTTTTACATTGCTCATCTAACTCCAAAAGGGCTCGTCAAGGCATCGGGATCTAGAGGAAAACCCAAGGCTAGCTCGAAAATGGGGGTCCCCAACTTGTTTGGGGTGATGATGTGAAAACCTCACAACAGAAACCCCAATCTCTATCAATAGCCCATCATGCCCAAATTGGGAATCAGGAGATGGCTCCAATCTCTGACTCTGCATAACTGCAAGTTGGGTAGGAACCTGAGCAATCCTCTCAGAAAACCCAACCTCAAAATCCCTGTGGGGAAGCATAGTAGAAAGAGTCTCCACAATCTTCCCAGCCAACCTTCGAATAGCACAAGAGCCTTGGATGAGAGTACCCTTAGACACTCTATAAGAATCCTGTCGCACCTCTGCACTCTCAAGTAAATACTCCATAAAAGACTCGGTGCAGTAGAAATTATATGTGGAAGCGTCAACATGCTCCCTTGCAATCCACAGCTGATCCCTCTGAAAATGTGGCACAGCCAACTGTCCCATGCTATCAGCTATGTGAGATGATGAAATGGATTTACTCCCAGCTAAGGGAAGCAAATCAACCTGAGAGCTCGACTCCACTGGTACTCCTACCTCAACTGTACCAAGTGCTCCCATATCCTGAACAGATGTGTCTACCACAACATCATGTTCCTCAATACCAATTGTAGGAGCAAACTCACCACCAACCACCTCAATGTGCAATCGAAGTGGGTCTGGGGCTGGTGTGGACTGTAAATGCTCCAACTCCACGGTCACCTCTTCCAACTGGATCTGCAACTCCTGAAGAGCCCGCTGAGTATCCTCTAAAACCTCAGTAGTCCCTGTGAGCTCCTGGGTAAGCTCACTCGCCTCCTCCTCTCTATCCATCAGTGCCTCATAAGCTGTACTCCCCCACTCAACCAGGTGATCTCGGTCGGCTACCATTTGTAAATAATTTTGTCTCAAAATTTTGAGAACCTCACGCAAAGAATGAATCTCTGTCAATGAAAGGTAACCACCACTAGGCTTATCTGTTATAGGAGCACCCCAACAATAAACAGCCAACAACTGACGAGCGGCATCAAAATGCTCGAGAGTAGAAGAAATATCCCTCTCATCAACTCGCAACTGGCTAGTCACATGATGACTTTGCACAACAGGCCTCCTATGAACAACCTCAAACACATTGTGTACACTATGAGAGGAAGTTGTAACCAACAAACTCCCCTCAAGATCACCCTCTCTCTGTGTACTTACATCTGAGTACACCTCTACAAACTGAGTACAGACATCAGACACATCCTCATCTAAATCCGAGGAAGCTGCTGCTGAAACTAACTCAAAACAATCTCCAGCTCCCTCGTCCTCTAGAACTATCTGATAATCCAGACCTTGAGGCACATCCTCATGAGTTACCAAAGCAGTAACCCCATCTCTAAAAGTGGAAGCCCTGGCTGTAACAAACTCCTGCCACTCATAAGCTTCCCTATCCTCATCTGTGAGTCCCTGTAACACAGAATCCTGGAACCCACCATCACCAAATGACAACGCTGAATCAACGCCCAAAGTCAGATATAGAAAGTCAGAAACACTACAACACTCATCGTCCTCGCTCTCAGCACCGAAGATATCTGCAATGCTAGTGTACACATCATCTCTCTGCATCTCCTCTACTAACTCTGGTTGCATACACGACTCAATGTCGTCATGTGAATCAACTAAATTGTGGCATGAAACTATGTCGCCCAAATCAACTGCAACACTCCCATCCTGAGTGTCATCACTACAAAGCTCCATGCTCACATCCTCAACACAGGAATAAACCAATGTCTCCTATACTAATCCCACACTACGACTGCTATCATAAATCTCTGAGCTGTCAGAGCTCATACGCTCCTCGCAATCATCACCCAACATCTCACGGGGAGTGTCATCTCCAATGCAACTCACAACATCCTCAAAAGTGTCATCAAATGTGCCTATACTATCAGCTCTCACATCTCCTGCTGAAATCTCATCTGCGGACACGTGTCTCTGCACACATGACTCAACGTCAAGTTGTGCACCAATAATGCTAGAGCACGAACTGTCATCAATTGACCTCGCTGTAATGCCCAGATCTCCAAACTCACCACTGGGAGACTCCGTACATGCCTCGGTCCTATCTGAGGAAGCAATTGCCTCCTGAACTGGAGCGGCACTACTATAGCTGACATAAACATCTCCAATAATCACTCCCTCCATAAAAGAGTCTGAACACTCAGTGATAATTGCAACATCAGCTGCCTCTGTACAATCTGTAGTGACTGCTCTAGGAGCCTCAACCCGGTGATGCTCAGCACTGCTGTCAACCAATGGCACTGAAACATCCACTGGCTCCTGTGCAATAAATCCATCACTACCACTGCGGATGGGAATAGCAGGTGTTGAACTAGATGTAGGAAC
The DNA here is from genome assembly GCA_027943335.1 of Chamaecyparis obtusa. NCBI lineage: Eukaryota > Viridiplantae > Streptophyta > Pinopsida > Cupressales > Cupressaceae > Chamaecyparis > Chamaecyparis obtusa. The sequence continues at coordinate 1,138,105 of BSBK01002490.1, read as the reverse complement.
ATCAGCATCATGGACAATTGTCGAAGAAAACTCTAGCCTTCTCCCCTGCAAACTCGATGTCGGCCTTCTAAAGGCAGAGACCATATATCTTGCTGCCCTATCTACTATAGCTGGATCCGACAAACTTTTTGCCAATCTCTGCTGATGCAGTCTAAGTCTCTTCATTCTTTCTACTAAAGCATTTAATTCCGCTCTATTTCCCTTACTGCTATGACGACTTCCGGAACTGGATCTCCTGTATCTATCCATGGCTAGAGAAAAATGGAAGTGCTGGTCACTTTTAAAATAACTTCATAAAATTAAAGTATCCAGACCCCACAGGATTGCAGAAAGAAGGCTCTGATACCACTGTAAAGAACCTAAGTAATTCCTTAATGCTTTTCAACTCTTGGACGAAAATATAGTTCCTTGTTATTTGAATTCTTTCAAATATATGTTAACTCACAATTTATTTAATAATAATCAACCATAATACTGAACATATTGAAATTCTATTGATTGATAATGTGATAAACTATTAAATCTGAATAATTGAATTTTCCACAATAGCATTTATTAATCTTTATGTCATCTCAACAATATTTAAGCAGATAAAAGATATTAATGGGCACCTGGTAATTCCACCACCCTGTAAACAACACTCCAAACAAATGCTGCGTCACAACCACTGTGTAATGACGTCCCACTGGTTACACTCACGTGATAGATACATTAATGTATGACTGTTTTGTGTTCTCCCACCAGCCAATGCAGACTCAGGACACCTTCCGCATGCAATCCGTGAGCTAGGAAAGAGTGCGGCAGCCTGTTTACTTAAAACCACGCACTGCTGTAGTGTCCAAACAGTTAATGCGTGAGGGCAGAATGCTCAACAAATCACGCCCAAGCTTGAATAAATTCAAACAGCCCAAGGAAAGAAATCGCATCAACAAAGAAAGAAGAAATGTGGCCTCTCACACCTCACGTGAGCTTTCAGAATTTCCTCACAGCACTTGCACATTTTTAAATAAAAACTTTCTCTTGTATTAAATTCAAATTACTCCTATATGGACAGCTTGGAGTCAATTCGCCCTTCCTTGATAATCTGGAAAACTTCCACAAATTAATAACCAATTACCCAATGTCGGATCACAGCACAATTTCCACCAACTTTCAAGAACTCAACATGAAGATTTTTGAAAACCTTTGAGAACCAATTAATCCGCCTATAGAAAACACTTCACCAATAAACTAGCATACCTCAGCATTGGGAAAAGATCTCGATAATAGAATTGATTGCTTACAGAACAGCAGCTGCGAAATTCACCATTAATAGACAATGGCTCAAATCACGAGATGAAGAATCAGTCCTCAAAACCCTAGCCAGGTTTGTCTTCTTCACGAACTTCAATAAAAAATGATTTCAATAATGGATGAGTAAAGTGTTTTTTCGAGTAGAATATATAGGCTTTTTTGGGAAAAAGCATTTTACTTTATTTTTTCACTTAATTGGCTTTTAATATATTCCCACTTTATAACATAAGTTGTAAAGTCAGAAGTTATTAAATTAAATCAAAATAATTTAACTTAATAACAACTTTTAACATAAAGCCACTTAACTGTCCAACTGAGATCAACAAACTTCTGACAAAGCCTAGGTCCAACTGCCCAACCAGGAATAGGCACTGCCCTACCAGAAATAGCCCTGCTAAAAATAGACTTACTAAAAATAGTAAATCTCTCAAACTATAGATTCTCTGAAACTTGATCCTAAGATATCTGACACTCCGTGCAGACACCCCTGCTAATCCTGGCCATACCCAAAATACCACTTACTAAAAATATTAAGTTGACCAAAATGATTCGAACAAAGACCAAACCTGATAAGTCGAACCTCCAGAATGGAATCCCAACGTTGGCTCCACCATCTGACCCCCTCTGATCATCTGATTAGCCTGTGAGGGTTGCCAAACCAAGCTAATCCCATAAGTCTAAAAACGGGGACATTACAAAATGCTTTGATGGAAAGTATGGAAAGACTTAAGCTTCGTCGGCAGAGATTGGCGGAGAGCTTGTCGGATCCAAAGACAGTAGACAGGGCAGCGAGGTATATGGTCTCTTCTTTTAGGAGGCCGAGATCGAGATTGCAAGGAAGAAAGCTTGAGTTTTCCCCGATAGGTGCCCATGTTGCAGATGTACCTATATTTAGTACAGCACCTGCTAGTCCTATCTGCAGTGCTGATGATGGATTTATTTCACAAGAACATGTGGATGTTTTAGTACCATTGGTTGACAGCAATGCTGAGCATTAACAGGTTGAGGCTCCTAGAGTAGTCACTACGGTTTGTACAAAGGCAATTGATGTTGTAGTTTATCACTGAGTGTTCAGACTCTTCTGTGGAGGGAGTTGTTATTAGAGATTTTTATGTCAGCTATAGTAGTGTTTCTCTAGTGCAAGAGGCAGCTGCTTCCTCATATGGGACCGATGCATGTATGGAGTCTCCTAGGGGTGATGTTGGTGATCTAGGCATTACAGTGGAGTCAGTTGATGACAGTTCATGCTCCAGCATTATTGGTGCACAGCCTGATGTTGAGTCATGTGTGCAGAGTCAAGTGTCAGCAATTGAGATTTTAGCAGGAGATATGGATGCAAATAGTATAGACACATCTGATGATACTTTTGAGGATGTTGTGAGCCGCATTGGGGATGACACCCCTTGTGAGATGTTGGGTGATGACTGCGACGAGTGTATGAGCTCTGACAGCTCTAAGGTTTATGATAGCAGTCGCAGTGTGGAATCAATGCAAGAGACGGTGGTCTTTTCCTATATTGAGGATGTGAGCATGGAGCTATCTAGTGATGACACTCAAGATGGGGGTGTTGCAGTTGAGTTGGGTGACATAGATTCATGCCACGGTGTAGTTGATTCGCATGATGACATTGAGTCATGTATGCAGCCAGAGTTAGCTGAGGAGTCGCAGATAGACAATGTGGACACTAGCAACACAGATATCTCTGATGTTGAGAGTGAGGATGATGGGTGCTGTAGTGTTTCTGGTTTTTTATATCAAACTTTGGGTGTGGACTCAGCGTTGTCATACGGTGGTGGTGGGTTCCATGATTCTTGGTTACAGGGACTCACGGATGAGGATGGGGAAGCATATGAGTGGCAAGAGTTTGTTACAGCCAGGGCTTCCACTTTTAGAGAGGGGATTACTTCGTCGATGACTCATGAGGATGATTCTTCTTGCAACGAGTCATGTTTGATTTATCAGACCCTGGGGAAGGATTCTGAGTTGTTAGTAAGGATGGATCCCAGGATCTAGATTGTCAGGTGGTTGCAGAGGACGAGGTAGTTGGAGATTGTGTTGAGTCGAATTTAGTAGCAGCTTCCTTGGGGATAGATGAGGACGAGTCTGATGCATGTACTCAGTTTGTTGGTGTGTACTCGGATGAAAGTACACAGAGTTACGGTGATCTTGAGGGGAGTTTGTTGGATGCATCTTCCTTCCATAGTGTGGGCAATGCAGTTGAGATTGTACATAGGAGGCCCAATGTACAAAATCATCATGTGACCAACCAGTTGAGAGTTGGTGAGAGAGATTACTTCTACTCTTGAGCATTTTGATGCCGCTCGTCAATGGTTGGCTATTTATGATTGGGGTGCTCCTATGACAGATGGGCACAGTCGAGGTTACCTTTCCTTAACAGAGATCCATTCTTTGCATGAGGCTATCAGGATTTTGAGAACAGACTATTTACAGATGGTAGTCGACCAAGATCACCTAGTTGAGTGGGGGAGTACAGCATATGAGGCACTGATGGACAGAGAGGAGGTGAGTGAGCTTAGTCAGGAGCTCACAGTGACTTCTGAGGCTTTGGAAGGCACTCAGCGGACTCTTCAGGAGTCGTAGTTTCAATTAGAGGAGGTGACCGTGGAGTTGGAGCATTTCTGGTCCACACCAACCCCAGACCTAGTTCGGTTGCACATTGTGGTTAGTGGTGAGTTGGCTTCTACGGTTGGGGATGCGCGACATGATGATGTGGCAGACAAATTTGTTCAAAATATGGGTGCACTAGGTACGGATGAGGTACGAGTACCAGTGGAATCAAGCTCTCATGTTGATTTGCTTCCTTCTATTGGAAGTGAATCTATTTCTTCGTCTCATATCGTTGATAGCACGGGACAGTTGGCTGTGCCACATTTTCAGGCGGATCAGTTATGGGTCGCAGGGGAGCAGGTTGACACTTCCGCGTATAATTTTTACTGCACCAAGTCATTCATGGAGTATTTACTTGAGAGTGCAGATGTACGAGAGGATTTATACAAAGTGTCTGCGGGTACTCTCATCCAAGGCTCTTGTGCTATTTGGAGGTTGGTAGGGAAGATTGTGGAGATTCTATCTACTATGCTTCCCCACAGGGATTTCGAGGTTGGGTTTGTTGAGAGGGTTGCTCAGGTTCCTACCGAGCCTATGGTTATGCGGAGTCAGAGATTGGTGCCATCTCATGATTCCCAGTTGGGTAATGATGAACCATTGACAGAGATTGAGGCTTTCTACCGGCATTATACGGTGGGGTATGCTCATCATTTTTCTTTTGACCCACAGGTAGAAGATTTAATCTCACGCAGGTGTAGACCGGCTCTAGTTTCTTATCATCCATTATGGGATGGATTAGCACCATCTTTTGCAGATGGAATTGGCAGTTGCAAGTTAGACTACTTGTAGTATCCACACACCCAGGACAGTTTATTAGAGGTTAGAGTTGGTAACAGTGATTCAAACACATTTGGTCATTGTCTTATTCTCAGTGCAGTTGGGTGTGAGTGTCGGTTAGACAGGGACTCGAGTTTTGATAGATTTGATGTTTCAGTTGGGTTGAGTTCGGATGGGTTGTTTTCTGCATCGGCATCTACAGTCGGCCTTCTGATGATGTTGTCAGTGATGTCAGTTGTTTGGGTGTTGAGTGCAGTTTCTCACTTGCTGACGTTTGTACTGTTGATGCTAATGATTTCTTCACAAGAGTATGGTGAGGATCGGGACATTACTCATGACCATCCTTGGAATCCAGGTGGACTGTGATGTTACTTGTTTTTCCTGATGGCTTGAGGACAAGCAATCTTGGGAAGGGAGGAATGTAATGTCCCCATTTTTCAGGCTCTTGGGATTAACCTATCATGTGACCCTCGTAGGCTAATGAGGATGGACAAAGGGTCTCTTTCAGTGGGCATCTACTTCAGGATTGAGTATGCTTTGGTCTGGCTTTCGTTTGGCGTCATTCGGACTTCATTTGCTATAGTTTTGCCATGTTTACTATTTATAGTAAGCATGATGTTGTTCGAGGACCCTTTCTATTTTTGGAAAGTGCATTTGGTCACATGAGAAAATAATAGGTGTGACTCCTATTTCAGATGGCATATTAAAATGATAAGTATTTTGGGAGTTATTATTATTTCAATGGCCAAATTATTATTAAATCATTAAATGGCTCATTATAAAGTTATAATTTAACTTTATAATTTCACTTAAGTTGAGGGTTGAGTCATCATGGGAAGGGGTCATTTATTTAATTAATTCATGGAAGCCTAAGCCAAGGTATTAATTTAAAGTATTGGAGTAAATGAATTATTAAAAGGAAAAGTATATCTATTTATCCCACATTGGTAAGAATTGTGTTTGAGCTCTCACAAGAAAGAATAAAAAGGGACTTGAGAGCTCATTCTCAAATATCTATTGATCATTTGATAAATTTGGTTGTGAAAAAGATGGCTAGGGTTTGAGGACTGATTCCTCTCTTTTGGCAATTTGAATCATCATTGATTGATGGTGAATTTTGCAAACTGAATTCTGGAAATTTATTCTGATTCTGTGGATGCAAATTCGGTGTTGTTGTATACCAAATTTGTTGAGTAATGAGCATCTATAATTTATACTGTGTTATCCATTAGCTGGTTCGATTTTATTCTTGTGACTATCAGTTATACGGAAGGCTGTTGTATCTTCCTTGGCTGCAAAATACATCTGGAGGCCACGAACTTTCACATGGTGGCTGCAAATTTATTTAGGGAAGCTGCATTTTTTCTTTGGCAGCCTGCGACTTCTTCCTGGAAGGCTGCGTTTTAAATCTGGGAGGCTGCGTGGCAAATAGGAAGGGTTCTGTTTCATTACAGGCAGCTGCGATTTATACTTGGGAAGCTGCTAATTATTTTCTGAGGATTACAAGGCTTCATAGTGGCTGCGTACCATTTTTCATTGGCTGCGTACCATTTCTCATTGGCTGAGAAACATTTCCAGCTTTCCACATTTCATGATAAGGTGTCAATTTGTATTTATTTATTGAAAAGTTGATTACACAATTTGCAAATTAATAAATTTGGTCTTTTCTAGTGAAGTTCTGAAGTTAGAATAAATTATTATTTATTATTATTCAATTCTAGAGAAATTCAAAAGGTCAAATATTATCAAAACAAAATAAACTTGCAAGCAAATCCAGAAATAAATATTATTTTCAGCAAAGAGCCAGACAGGCTCTTTACAGCTGTCAGGATTTTGAGACAAGATTATTTATAGTTGGTACCCAACCGAGATCCCCTAGTTGAGTGGGAGAGTACAGCATACGAGACACTGATGGACAAAGAGGAGGTGAGTGAGCTTACTCAGGAGCTCACAGCGACTTCTGAGGCTTTAGAGGGCACTCAATGGTCTCTTCAGGAGTCGCAGTTGCAGTTGGGTGAGGTGATTGTGAAATTGGAGTGGATACAGTCTTTGCCAACCATAGATCCAGTTCAGTTGCATATAGTGGTGTTTGATGGTGAGTTAGCTTCCACAGTTGGCAATGATGGATGTGTTGGAGACACAGTTACATCCATCCTTGAGTCAGATGCAGTAGACACAGAGGAGGTGAGTGCTTCAGTGGAGGATTACAGAGAGATTTTTGTGGTATCAGATTCTCCAGTTGTTAGCACGATGACAGATGATACAGATCAGTTTGTTGAGAGTCTTGAGGTAGTAGGAGCGAATTCGCTAGAGAGTTGTGTCTCAGTTCCTAACACTACTCTAGTTGATTTACAAGACATGGACAAGGTATCATCTGGTTTGGGGATGAGCTCTCATGGTGATTTGTTTCCTTCTGCTGGAAGCAAATCTATTTCTTCTTCTCATACAGCTGATAGTGATCGACAGTTGGCAGTGCCACAGTTTCGGAGAGATCAATTGTGGTTTGCAGGGGAGTAGGTTGATGTTGCTTCTTATAATTCTACTGCACAGGGTCTTTCATGGAATACTTGCTTGAGGTGCGGTTTTGCGGGAAGGACCTTTCAGAACTTCTGAGGGTACTCTCATTCGGGGTTCTCGCAGTATTCAGCTTTTAGTGAGGAAAAATATAGATACCTTGAGTACAATGCTTCCTCATAGGGATTTGTGGTTGGGTTTGCTGAGCGGGTTATTCAGGATCCTGCCCAACCAGTTGTTCAAAGTCAGAGATTGGAGCCATCTCTTGATTCTCGGATTTTTGTTGATGAGCCTTTGTCAAAGATTGGAGCATATCACCATGATTACATAGTGAGGAGTGTTCATTTCTCTTTTGACCCACTGGTTGAGGACTTGGTTGTACGTGGGTGTGTTTTGGATCCAAGTTTATATCATCTGTTATGGGATGGGTTTACTTTGTCTGCAGTTGATGGGGGAGGTTACTACAAGTTAGCAGGGGGTGACTTGCAAGGTCAGTACATCCAAGATGGTTTTACAGTGGATGGATATTTGAATTACATGAGTATATGGAGTAGATTGGCAAGGTGTGCAAAGACCTCTGGTTTGTTAAATGGTTTTGGATATCCATTCTCCCTTGTTATGGATGGTGGTGAGTTTCATCTCTACTGGGATCCAAGTAGTGTCTAGTTTAGCATTGCAGATTGTGCGGATCACTATGGTTGGCATGATATTAGTATGCTCTTGTTATCTCAATGGATGATGATTTCTTTGCAGGAGTTTGTAGGTGATCGCAGGGACATTACTCCATTCTATCCTTGGGATTCGGGTGGACTTCTGTGTTTTGTTTTCTGAGATTGCTTGGGGACAAGCAATTTCAGGAAGGGAAGACTATAATGTCCCCATTTTTAGGCACATGGGATTAGCTTATTTTTGTGACCTTCGTAGGCTAATCAGGATGTTGGAGGGGGTCGTGTGGCAGAGCCAGTGGCCAGTTTCCACCCTGGAGGTCTATGATGTCAGGATTGCTCTTCGTTTGAGTCAGATTGATAGACTTACAATTTATAGTAAGTGCTTTTTTGGGGTAATCGTCATGATTGCTATTTTTAGCAGAGCACCTGGGCATTAGTAACAGTGGAGTTATGGATTCATTTGCAGAGTTCTCAGTTTGAGGGACTTACTATTTTTAGTAAGTCTGTTTTGGGCGGTTGCTATTTTTAGCAATACAGTGGAGGCACAGGGTGTTGGGCATCATGAGCATATAATAGAGTCTATTTGATGGAGCTTCATATTATAAGTTGTTTATTAAGTTTATCTTAATAAATGACTTTATCATTTGTGTTATAATTTGAAGGTGTGTTGAAGAAGCCTTTTAAGTTAAAAGTGTCTTCATGAAGCTTTTAGCTTGGGAGTTATTCATTATTAATTCAAAGTTATTAAATAAAGACTTCTAATTTGAAAGTGTGTGCGAGAAGATTTTTAAGTGAAAGGTGTATTGGAGAAGCCACACTTCTTTTATTATAAAAAAGAGACTCTGTGGAGAAATGATTATTTATTATTGGCTTTGTCTTTATTTTTTGGAGAAATTGTTGAGGAGTTCTCAGCTAGGGTTTAAGGACTAATTCCTCCCCTTATTCGCACTTTGAATCACTGGATATAGTGGTGAATTGTGCACTAAACATCTAAAGATTCATTCTGATTATGTTGTTGATAATTTTTGGTGCTGTTGTATACCAAAATTATCATTATTTTGTATTCTCGTTGATGGAATTGGGAAGGGTTTGAAGGCTGCAAAATTCTTCTGGTGTTGTTTACACATTGAGTTGGATTCTAAATGCCAATGAATTGTTTTGGAAATTGATTACAAGTGTTTGGTAAATCAGTATGAGGGTTTGATTGAAGAATTATTCAAACTTATGCAAAATCGTAACTCCTCAAGAAAGCTGTGATTTAATTTATGGAAACTGCGAATTAATTTAAGGAAGCTGCAGTTTAAGGTTTTCAGTTACGGCTTGATTGGGAGGCTGCCGTCTCTCATACTTGGCACCCATTTGGAGCGTTAAGACTTCCTTCAGCAATGGAGTCATTAAATACTGCTAGCGTCCACAATTCAGTGGATTGCGTGACACTTCTTTGGGGTTGCGATTCATCTCAAGGCAGCCGCGTTTGGTGTTTAAAGGTGCCAATTTGTATTTAAAATATATGTATAGTTTTTAGTATATTTGTAAACATTTCTTTGGTGAAAGAATTGTAAGGATGCATGCCAAGTGTTTGTAGAAATGTCTATTGGTTGTAGATGCACATTTTACAAGAAGAAATCTTATGTATGCATTCAAATGGTCAAAAGGGATTGCATTTGTATTTCAGTTCTTTGCCTGGATCTCTTGATAATCATTTACTCGCATTTAAACTTCATTTGAAACCATTCCAAGCAAGCAAATACAGTCTGAAAATAAAAGACAGCAAATTAAATATTTCACGCAAAGTGTTTGATGAAACGTCAAACATATAAAAATGAAGCAATCTGGTGTTTGTTAAAGTTAGAACCAGCAGGGGTTCTTACACATAGGTTAAGTGTGTTGTATGTTGGCTATCCAGTTCCCAAAATGTCCATTGAGCTCAAGACATAACAGGACTCAATTTGCATATTTCCCATACTGTGAAAAAAGGCAGCTTCAGCAATATAAACTATTTCATCACAACCTTGATTAATAATAAGTTTTGAATCAATAATTAAATTTAAAGTCCCTTCTTTCAAAACAAGCGTTATTGATTTGACATACCACTGCTACAATGTTCATAACTGATGATGTTTCATTGATAGTTGATACAAGAGTCATTGCACATACTAATACTCCCTTAAAATGAACTCACTATAAATCCTACAGTCTTAGTGGCTTCCCCCTAGTCCTTGAAAGTTGCATTATTCATACAACTACCTTTTGTTGACAGATATAACTTGCACTGACTTCCACTCTACAAAAAAGTTGCTGATGCAATTTGGAGGCACAAATTCAAACTTTGTCTCTAAAAGAATCATATTCAAAACATTTGATGGGAAGACAACATAAAAACACCATTTCTTCAGTATCTCTCCAGCGACATTACAGATGCAAACACAAGAGTATGTTTACTATTATAGCCGTCAGCTGAAAAACATAATCTCTAAATGGAACTGCAGATCAAATTTGAAAAACTGTTCAGAATATAATATCTATTTAATTTTTTATTCCCCCGATAACATGAACTAAAAAAAACATCAGTACAAGAAAATTGCAAAAAAGGGAAGATTCTACTCTTTATTGTGTCTAACAATTTACATAGCATTGCGACTTCAGTGATATTTCATTTTGGATGACTGAACATTAGACAAGCAGATCTAGTTCATAATATCTAGTGATACAGAATACATGACAGCTTATGACCATTTATAACAGTAGTTCTGTACATGAAGTTATTCAAATTATGAAAAGTGATTCACATGGATGTATGGTAAAGACAAAACCATAAGCTCCAAGAAACTCTCAAAGGTAGACCAGGACAAGAACTCACCATTTAATGTCTGGCAGCACCTTTGGAATGAATTCACCATCAAATACATGACTAAAAGGTCCATGACCAATATCATGAAGTAAACCTGCAATGTGGGAAGCATAAAGCATGTGCATAAAACGGTATCTACTATATGTACAAGTATAAAAGTTCTACTAAATAACTCTACATAATCAAAGACGGGTTAACAAACAAAAAATCACCTGCTAGCTTTACACTTGTTATATCAAATCTGTCAATGTCGAGCTCCCTGCCCTGCAAACATATTCATAGAGTTCATTGGATACATTTCATGAAATTTTACATTATTTTCACAAATATGTACTAGTTTATTGTCTGCAGAAATTAACACTTATACTTGGTATTGTTTAAGCCGTTGTATTGCTTCACCAGCAAGCCAGTAGACTCCTAAGGAATGCTCAAAACGAGAATGTACAGCACCAGGGTAGACTAGACTACACAGACCTGAAACAAAATGCATATCATTATATCAAAAGCTTCAGTTTATTTATTGAAACACAGGTTGGAAAACAATGTATTTAATCACAAAACATAAACAGACTTTAGGTTGGATGACAACTGTTTAAACAATATCATTAGTGATGAGATTGCCAGATATTTTGACTTGTATATCTGAATATCATGCATATTAGCCACTTTAACTAAGTTGCCGGTTCGGATTCGGGTTCGGATGCGGGTTCGCAATTCAGGTTCGAAATTCGTTCAAAATTTTTGGGGGCTGGGTTCGATTCGTTTTGGGTTCGTTCGTACAAGAAATATATATATACATGTAAACATATGCAGCAGCAAATAAGTTCATACATTACTATGCCAAAAATAAAGCAACATAAGCAAAATACACCACCACATCTATTGTCGTTTTAATTCAAATGACATAACAAAATGCCAAAATACACCACCATATCAATGTTTCAATTCAAAAACAATAATGACAACATTAATAATCACTATCAGTCATCAGTGATCAACATATCATCAAAAATCATCAAACAAGTCATCATCAATATGCTGTTGCAGATTAGAAGCACAAACAGTGCCACTAGCATCAGTACTAGCAGTCTCACGCCCATCCTCAGGATCAGCCTCAACATCACTATGTTGCTCGCAATCACCCTCATCAATTGCAAGTGCATCAAAGTGGGATTCCAACTCCGCAAACTCTGGTTCAACATCCCAATGTTTTGCCTCCCCTGTTTTGTAAGTATTTTGTTTGTGTGTTGTGAGCCTCAAATTTGAATGCACAAAGACCAAGTTATCTGCCTTCTTGGAGTTTAGTCGGTTGCGTTTTATTGAGTGGATGAAGGAGTATGTGCTCCAGTTCCTCTCAGATGATGATGAACTAGCAACCTATCAAGATTTACAATTTTCAAATTAGAGAGTTAAGAGTTTATAATATAAATTCTATATTTATTAATATTATTTAGTAATTTAATAATTTATCAACAAGAATTTAGAAATTAGAATCTTAAGAGTAAACAACTTACTTGTGATAAAATTTTGATGGCAATGGGTTGCAGGAGCTGGTAGATTTGTCCATGGAAGTGCCACCATTTATGAGCATCAGCATCTTTCTTGTCTGCAAGAGCTTCAAGACCACAATCATCAGTGCTCGCGAAACTCATGAATTCAGACCTCACTGTAGCTCGTTGGTGCTCAGGAAAGAGTCTTCAAAGGGCTGCCTTGTACCCTTCAGCAACTTCACGATCTCTGTATGGGGCAACTCTAGTGCTACTCTCACCAAGAACCGATTGGCTATAGAACCTGGGGCTCAATGCAAAGGCAAGTAGATGCAAAGGGGTAGTCATTTTGTTCCACCTCTCTACCATGATTACCTGTACCTCCTTGAAGAACTTTTCATCAGGATCTTGCTCTCTCTCATTTATGATATTTCTAATATCCTCAATCATGGAGTCCATGCCATCATATACCTCACCCAAGCAAGGCCTATCCATGTCAGTGTATCGGATCATGCTCAATATAGGCTCGGTGAACTTCAGAAGGTACTCAGCACGATCCCACCAAGAGTCATCTAGTATCAATGCCTTAATGGCAGCTGCCTTGGCACTATTAGATTGCCTCCATATGCTCCAATTAGCACTGATTACCATTCTAGACAATAACTCTTTAACCTTGACAAGGCGTCTCAAAACAATAGTGTTGGAGGCAAAGCGGGTCTCGGCAACCTATTTCAAACAATAATAAATTTAAATTAAAATCAAGATAGAAAGTTTACTAAACTAAACTTTAAACTAAAGTGAATAGAATTCTAAAACAATGAACATGTTTAAATTTAAAATTTAAAATACAATTGAACTTACCTTCAAGAGCTCCAATTTCGAGAATTGTCTAAATATGGCTTGCGTCATATGGTGGTTCGTGACAAACATTTGGATCTCCTGTGCCTCTTCATACATCTTTTTAATCCACGCAATCTTAGTGCCAATTTTTTGCAGCATTAGGTTGAGTGAGTGCACAGCACAAGGTGTCCAAAAAATGTGTTCGAAGCGCTGCTCAACCAATAAGCCGGCTGCCCTACAATTCTTGGCATTGTCGGTTATTACCTGAACAACATTTTGAGGGCCAACTTGCTCAATGGCTTGGATGAGAATGTTTGCAATGAAAGGACCATCCTTCACCTCTCCTTCACAATCCACAGCTTTTAGAAACATTGCACCTCTTGTGAACACTGCAATAACATTGACCAAAGGACGATTTCTCGCATCTTTCCATCCATCAGATACTATGGTCACACCTGTTTCAACCCATGAATCCTTGATGGGCTTCATGGAAGCCTCTACATTTAGCACCTCACTGTCCAATAAAGTGGTGCGCACCTTCTCATAACCTGGGCTCTTGAACCCCTTTGGAGCCTCATTAACTGATCTCACCATAGCTTGCCAATATGGTGAGCAAACAACATTAAACGCCAATCCACATGCATAGACGCATCTCGCTATGGCTGCCTCGGCAATTTGTCTAGCTTCATTTTGAAATGATAGTTCCAGGGGCCCTGTTGCTCTCTTCTTTGAAATGATAACTTCTTGAGGAGGACGCAAGAATGGATGGCCCTCAACGGGTGGTTCATTGGGAGTGGAAGTTGAAGACATAGATGTTGTTTTTGCTTTTTCCTTAGCATTTTGCAAAGGATGAGAACTTGCCCTCCCAGATTCTTCATCTGCTTGTTTTTGCTCTTGAATATATTTGTTCACAATGTGGTTTGGAAGAAAGGTTTTAGGTAGTACCCCATTAACTCTTGGTTTCCCTGTACAAAATTTAATGCCTTGTTGAGGAATAAAGCACAAATGTGCTTTCACTCTACTGTAAGAGCTACTGAATTCCTCTTTGCAATGACTGCATATCCACAAATAACCTCCTCCACCTGGCAATTGGTTAACCATTTCCACATATTTCCATAGCGGAGAGCGTCTGTCTATTTTGAAGCGAGAGTTATCGGTACTAGAAACACTTGCAGCCATTCTGAGTCTGAATGATGAATCTCCAAAACAAAATTGAAAACAATATTAATACAATTTTTAAATTTAAATTTAAAACTAAATACAAATACAGTAATACTGAATACAAATACTAATTCAATTAAATAGTAGTTACTAATACTGTAAATAGTATTAGTAACTGTACCTATGCAATCCTCGTTGCTATTAGTAACTGTATTAGTATTACTATTAAATAGTAATACTAATACTGTAGTTACTGTGTTACAGTTACACTATTAAATAGTAATACTAATACTGTTAAACAATAAACAGTAATACTAATACTGTAGTTTAACTTATGTTTAACAGAAAAAAAAAGGAACCACGAAAGCTCTATTAACTCTATTAATTTATTAAATAATAAATAGTAATACTAATACTCACCTTGCTCACAGTAATAGTAATACTATTTACTATTTAGTATAAGTCATATACTGAGAGTATAGACTAATAGTAATACTAAATACTAAATACTAAAATACAAATAGTATACTAAATTAATAATTATTATTAAAAATTTAAAACTCACCTTGCTCACGCACAGTCCCTGCTCACGCACAAAGACCAGTCCCTGCTCACGCAAAAAAACCCTGTCACAGAATAAACAGTCTCCTTGTCACGCACAAAGACCAGAACAGTCTCCCTGTCACGCACAAAGACCAGTCCTCACACGTTGATAAATTTACTACTCACGCGTTGATAAATTTGCTGCTCACGCGATATGAGTCTCCCAGCTCACGCGATATAAAAAAACGCGTTAAAAAAACACTTCATATCACATGCGATATGACCTAAAATTAAAAAACAATTTAAAAAAACCCGTTGAAAGTCAACAAATAAAAAATACACCCAGAAATTCGTTCCGGGTCCGCATGGAGGAATACCGATTCGGTTTTTAAGCTGCGAAATTCGTCCAGGGTCCCGTTGACCGAATTTGGGACGAATTACCCAGTATAATATCAAATTTGGGACGAATTAGAACCGAACCCGAATTCGGACCGAATCGAACCCCGAATTTCGATTTGCCAGAGCGAATTTGGTAACGTAGCACTTTAAGGTAAGCAAAGAGCTTCTAGATAAACTGTGTAATTTTTTGTGAATTGACATTTCGGACTGCACTCAACAATCCATCATCAGGATTCTGGTTGACTTTTCCTCATCCTGATGATGGATTGCTGAATGCAATCCAAAATATTAATTCACAAAAAAAATTACACAGTTTATCCCGAAGCTCTTTGCATACTACTATGGACTGCAGAAAACTCATGCCTACCACTTCAGGGTATTTTTCAGCACATGGAATCTAGATGGGTGCTATTATAAAAAGATTGTCATTTCAAATGTTGTCCGCAGACTTGCCAATGAGAATAGTGTAAAACAAGAGCTACGCAAGGTTTTGGCTGCCCAAACAGAAATAATTTACAAAAGGCTTGTATGAGAGAACGAAAATAGGATAACCTGAGATTACCATGTGATACTTGGGTCTAGCATTAAAAATAAATAGAAATAATTTACAAGACAAATAGTGAACAACACTAAGGTTGGGAAGGTATCACACAACTGAATTGTTAGTTCACATTTATAAATCAAAATTTAACTGGAATTATAAAACTATGCTGGATGCATCAAGGCAGCAAAGCATGTGACAAGAAAGCTTTAATCATGTTACTTTTGTGTCTTGTGTCTGATACGTAGCACCGAATAGCATTGGGTGTGTCTAAATATTGTATTAATGTTCACTTTGTGGAATATAAGTGGTAAGTTGGACATAATTCACAACTGAGGACTTTTGAGTTGTCATTAAAGAAGTTTGAAAAATGAAAAATAGTGTCTGTTTTGCTACTAGACATTAGGAATTCGGCTATCTCTTTGGTAAAAACCATCTGCAAAAGGTTAATACTTTAGCATGTAGTATGGAGTCCAAACTCCAAAATAATCTGCTAAGAAGTAGGCAAGTAAAAGTATTAAAACTTTTGCCAATGCCTTTTGGCTGGCCAGATGGATTGGCCTGGTCCAAAAGAGCGATACAATCTGCCTAGAAGTGAAAGCAGATAGTATACCTAATTAAGCAAGCCTCTTAGCTCCTAACTGGAGCTGATTATGGCTATTTGGAAAAATGTTAATCAGCTTGGGTGCCAATTCTGCTTGAAACTTCTGCTAAACTAATATATTACAAACTTGCAGTTAATCCGAATCTATTTCGTACAGTGAACAACAAAAAGGACCTAACTGACTCTGCTAGAAAGTGGTTATTGAGGTTGGACAGCATATGATCCTCTTCCATGGAGCCCAAATAATCATGTTTGGTATGGTAACTAATTCTGCAAAAGTTGGCATATGTAAAGTGCCGAATAAATTGAGTTTACATGTTGACCATTGTCCTCTCGGTGGACTATCTAAATCTATTTAGCACATATATTGTATTTATATTGTTCTTATGCTCAGCATGCTTGAAAAAAAATGATTGGCTGGTCTATCTATGCTCAAAAGAAAATCACATGGGAAGATGAGTACACAAATGTTATTGGTTTTGTTAATTCTAATCAGTTCTATGCAGCATAGTAGCATTAATCATTTGGGAATAAATTGGCAAACCAAAAGTGTAGGATTTTTTGAAAAAATGGGAAAAAATCTGCCAAAAGTTGGGGAAAATTTGGATTTTTAAAAAAAAGTAAAAACTTGAAAAAAAACAGTCAAAAACTTCTTGTTTTTAAATACAAGGGCATTTCCATAAGATATATATTTTGAGAGCAAATAAAATATAGAATTCGGCCTATTAATTGTAGAAAATAGAAGGAATTGTACAAAAGCCATTGAATTTTCTATAAAGGGTTTGCCATTTCCTTGCAGCAGTAACTCTAAACCAGCACTAAGTGCATTACCTACCTTACTGTGGGTTTCTCTCTGATCATCACAATCCAGTTGAAGGGACTACTGCATGAAAGCTGTGAAGTTTCTGGTACATTAGGACTACTTGTACTAGCAAATCTTGGATCTTGATGTATTAAGTATTCTTTTTTGTCTGATCTTCCTTAGCTGGGAGGCTTTCTGTGAACTGGCTTCTCTCTAATGCTGAGATTCATCACATGTCTTTCCAAATTATTATTGGTCTCACAAGCTTGTGTTGTATTAGAGTTATTGTGTATCATTGCATCATTATGCATTTGATTGCATATCTTCTCTTGACTACAAATTTACCCATCATGTGGTTTGCCCATCACTATTCTTGGAAGCTTCATTGACCTTGTATCACTTACACACTTTTTATTGCACATTTGTCTTTAACCTTTTGACAAGAATACAGTTAGCAAGGCTTCCTTTCACTATTTTATTACAGTCAATAGGACTGTTCTGCATATTGCTTCTATTTGTCATGATAACATGTATCCTTGCGCCTATTACTAAAGGAACTCTTTATGACTATGCCTATTCATTTCTCATCTCTTGACAGTGAACATTACCTTCAAACAGTGAGAAAAAATCTTCAAGAACAGTCAATCACTCTTTTAGAATAGTCAATCACTCTTTTCATAGAACAGTCATTCACCTATGGGACAGTCTTTTGATCTTGGAAACAATCATTTGACCATTGATAAGACAGACCTTCAAAACATAAATATCTCTTGAAATAGAGTATGAAAACTTTGAAAAAAGGGTGAAACCCTTATCTAGAGTAGTGTAATAAACTTTTAAGATACTGTATACTCTTTATTAATAGAAACATGAAATCTTTGCCCCTCAAGTGGTAAGGACCATCCTGTCCTAAGTATAAAATAACAGATCTCAAGAAATTGATGATAATTTTGTTTTGAGTACAAGACTTTTTTTGTTTTACTTTCCAATGCCAGATATTGAATACTCAGGATTTACAATACAATCTTCATAAGAAGGTTCATATGGGACATAATTCACTTAGCCATTTTGGGCTCTTCTATCCTGGGCATCAAGTGGTCATTTGGACCATCCTTCTACCTGTATGGGGTAGGAATAAATAAGTGGTCTGTAAGACCATATCTCTATCCTAATGGGATGGGTTATTATAAGAGTCTTACGTGTTTAAGTACAGGTAATATATAAGTGCTCTAATCAGAGACTTACAGACTCATTGGGACCAATACGAGTCATGAGTCTCTTTGTTAGAGATTTCAGACTGTCCATTTACTGTACCAAAGATCTCTGCAAGATAAATAAGTAGTTTAGGATCTGCACCCTTCCTTGGGTTTCAGGCATATAGCCAAGTGCAAGACCACCGAGAAATTACTTAAGACCTGTAGCCCTCAGTTTTTGGGCATCCAGCCAAGTACAAGTACCTTCCTGAGTATCAAACCTATTGGACATTGTTGCATATAGTTTTATTCATTAACAACATGATGTTTACATGCTCAGCTATATCCAAGAAACCTGAGTACCAAGGACATCTTTCGTCACCCAGACTGCCTACATACCCTGTATCCAAAGAGTCAAGGTGTTCATGGATTCACACTCTGCTAACGATATGTAGTTCTAGTTGAACTATGTTTTATGTAACTATACTAGAAATGCAACCCTTTTTAGGCATTAACCATTCCCGTACAGCTCTTTGCTGACTATCACCCACTAGGGCACGTCCAACAGACCCTATAGCATCTACTGTATTTAATAATTGAACTAATATTAAAATAATGTATATTGATCAAAGGATTGATAAAGCCCTCTCCTGCATAACAACACATTAATGCACTTGCCAAGTAACATTATAATATATGAAAATCGTAAATGTTAGCCTATAAAGGAGTCATGACATCAAAAATGAGTGAATAGATCTGCCCTATCAATCTAAGAGCATTGTCTCTGTGAAAACCCCTTCACTGTTGTTTAATCTCACCAATGCTCTAAAGAAATTCTACAACCTTTCTAACATTGAAAGACATCTCATAATCAAATGTGACTTTTCTCTTACAAATCTTGAATGAAGACACTGAAAAATACCAACGTAGAGTAGGGTTTTATGAATACGTATGGAACCCTACCTTTCATGTGAAAACTGCTGTATAGGGTTTTTCTCTGATTAATCGTGATTTTTAACTAATTGATTGCCCAAAAAATCGCTAAAAAATCATTGACAGCATTGGCGACTCCCAATTAATCAGGTATAATCGCAATGTTTTGCAGATTTCTGCTTCTCTGCTTTGCAGAAATTTGGTTGATTATATCCACTGAGACTTTCAGTCTTTGTCAAAAAATGGAAATCACAATTTTTCTCCCACCAAGAAAGAGAGTGCCTTATGAATTCTTAAGTGAGTTCCCAGTTTGGACAATCATTATGCAGCCAAATCTTTGGCTGGGGCTTCGAGAATTCATTCTCAAACATTATCTTGATAATGGGTATCCATAATTCAAACCAAAATACTTTGAGACTTAAGGACACAAGGAGGATTGGAAAACTCCCACCCCACCTACTTGGTTTTCACGAACCTTCCGTTGTACAAGAAATGCAAAGTAAATGATAAAACAAAATGCCTCATAAGGTATGGGATCCTGAATGTAATCCTCTACAGCCAAGCATTTGGCTGTGCAACATCATTTGAGCAACTTAGCTATCAAGCAGAATGTTGTCTGAAATGTTAAATACAATGGAAAAGGAATTGCACTGTTCTAAAATAGGAAAGAAAAAGATAAAAAGAATACAAAACTGTCTAAGATTTATAAGAAACTCCTTTTGGAATCCCTTCAAATCTCACTGGCAAACCAATGAGAAGGAAAGCAAGTCAAAGGCTCTGTAGGTGGATTTAGTGAGAGATTGTGACACAAAAAAAATAGTTCATTTGAATTTTGTATAATATCAACTTGGATTTGATGAAGTTAACCATCAGGTGAAGTTAGAGACCAAGAATTATGCAAAAGGGAGAACAGGAGACCCATTAGAATAATAATTGTCCTTTCTTATAGCAGCATCATCACATCATATTCTTGAATAATGAAAATTATTGCTGTGATAATTCAAATTGGATTTCTCCTAGAGATAAGTTTGTCTCTCAAGATTGATATTCTCATTTTTTTGCCCTTAGATTAAAAGTTGAAAACAACTAAGACAACTTAGCTTTAGACTTGATGGTATCATTTGATACATGGAAATAACAAGGAGCTCTAGTTTCCTAGTTGACATGTCAATTAGAACAAATAGAGTTGGTCCCAAAAACTTTTTAAACCCCTGGTACAGACCCTCTAATTGATGCGGTCCCAAAAACTATTTAAACCCCTTGGTACAGACCCCCAGACCTTAAGTAGAAGAGTGCCACCAAATAAGAGCTACAAGGATTTATGTGTTCAACAAAATAAAAACATAAGAAGTAACACACAAATCATGATTAAAACTGGAGGTTTATCAAATGCTAAACAAAAATTCAATCTATGATATATCGAAATATTTACTAAATGCAAGCTACAACATGGCTTTGCTGATGTTGAAAGTGAAACCATTACATAAGCTTCAATTTTACTATGCAGACTAAATCAATATTGAAAATATCTTATATCAATAGAAACCTTTAGAGCTAATTATTTTATAGTGCAATAATGTCTGCATGTGACAGTTGAAATCAAATCTGGCCCAATAATTTTAGTTCAAAAAGAAGTTTATTTTTAAAATAAAAATACTTAGCACCAATTATTTTAGGATGTACTCAATGCCTGCAGAAGCAACACAAGGGATCTAAGAACTCTTTGGTATATCAATTGGAAACTACATGAGGTAATTGTTTGCATACAACTTTTGTTTGGGATATGGAAGGTTTGGCTACAAAGATGCCTGCAGAAAGGATTACTGTTCGTGTCACTGTTCAATGCGTTTGCAGCTATCCTGTTGTTCTTTTATCTACTCCTTAAGACTCTATTATTATATTCTGCTAATCAAAGTATTATTATATCATGTGATTTATGTTCAAGAATATCAATAGCTAATAATCTTTCTGATTCCTCGTTCGTCATCCATAATATGAACAATTTATAACCATTTAATAATATGTTTCAGGTTTACTTGAGTACTTTTAAGTCCTTCTAGAGTTAGTTGCCAAGTTGAAATGGTAATTTTAATTAGAAAACAGGTTTCAACATCTTTACCTTTTCTGGTCCCCTCAAATGAAACACCATTTAATTATTTGAATATAAAATACAAAAACAATATGCCAACAGACTCCATAATGAAGAAAATATGTAATGTTCACAAGACTCGTTGTGCTTCTCCTTTGTCCTTGCGACGTCTAAAAATTCATACCTAATTGCTTTAAATCTCGAAGCCTGCAATTTGAGAGAGACTCTTACATAAGAATCCACAAAATTATACAAAACAGGAAACACTAAAACAGAAATTAATCAAGGATTATAAGTAACAAATAAACCAGCTTACCGTTGAAACTGTTCTGTATCTATGAATCTGAGACTAAGCTGCAAGTGACAAAAAAAGTTTCTATCAAGATTGCATAAATGGTGCAATTCTGACATGCTATTTAACTATGTGTGATTATCTACCACAAATCAACTATATATCCTCCATTTATTAAAGAAACATGTAGGTGGTCATTTATAAATAGCACCTTAAGTTTTATGATATCATTGTTATTAAAGTGATGAAAAAGTGATGAAAAATCCACAGATCTCTCACTTTCTACAAAGAAATTGCCAATTAACTTTTCTAATATCAGACTGACAAATAGTAAATGCCACCGACAGTATGAGAAGAATATTAAGTAATCAAACCTAAACATGAAGTTAAGAAGTGTCATGACAAGAATTATTACAAAGCTTTATCTGTTTAACAAGTAATTTCACTAAATTTTAAACCAAACATGGGGAATTCAGTGCTGAAGAAAGCAAAGACATTAACCACCGTCTCCACTCATCCATACTCTAATGGAAAATTTAATACGTAATTATTGATGAACACTAAGAACCAAAAAATTATTGGACTTTAAATATGATAAAATACTATTCAAAACAAAGGATACCTCACAAACCTTAAAGGAAAAACAAAGTACACATCTGATATAAATAGAGATGAAAGTGAAAAAGGAAGCCACAGAGAATTGTAAATGGTCAAGGGAAGAATTTATAAGATGGTTTAATCTCTCTGGAAAAATTAAATGGGAGAATGAAGCAATAGGTGTCAGATCTGTGCTGTAAAGCTGATCTTGTGCATATCTCATTAGGGAAAATAAACCTATTTCTGAAACCTACAAAAATGCTGATTCCTCATTCCCATTTTAACATTATGTATTTGAAAATCCCAGCATTAAACATCTAATTCTAAAATACACAAGAAAATTCAAAACTGCCCCAGAGGTAGTTCATAGTTAAAAATTGTTTGCCTTGACCTTGATAACAGAGGTTCAGTTTTTACCAAAAAAAAAGATAAACACTGGTTATAAAGGAATTTACTACCCGGATGACAGGTCCAAAAATAAAATTAAGAGATTGTGATGAGCCCTGCTGGCTCAACCTCTATTCAACTGCCAATTGGTTAATTTGTCTTTTGAAGAATTCGTTTTCTTTTTTGTATTTTGAAATTTATTGTTTTTTTGTGTTTTTGAAAATGAGAAAAAATGCATGAAATAAAAATCTAACTCTTGAAAAGAACACGGAATGATTCCTTATTTTATTATTAAACGATAGGAATGCATACAATGCGTTTATTGTTATTGGAAATGAAATTGCAACTATTAATGGAACCTGGAATGCAGACGCAGCCTTTATGGATTTGCCAAAATGAATTCAAACACTACACGATGCTGATGATTCCTCAAGCCGCCTAATACTGAGGTAAAAGAGACCCACAATTGTGATGAGATCAGACCTGTAGGCTAGATGCCATGCCTAGAAACTCACATGGGCTGTATATATGAATCGGCTGCTTCAAAAACGCTTCACAAACTGTCTAAATGCTGCGATCTATTACAGCCAGATGCCTATAATGAATTCTGCAATTAAAACCCCTGAAGATAATTCAAATTCCTCTAATTATTATGCAGTTTAGCACAACCATGACCTCTGGATGAAGCCATTGTTATCTGCAAGAATCAATGGGTATTTTACCATCTCTAATTGCTGAAAAACCAAGAAGAAATTCGTTCTTCCAAGTCCAATTTGCTGAAACCCTGGCATACACCAAATGCTTCTCAATTTCAAAGGCAAAAACATCAATGCATGAATGGTTTGATTTCTAGCTTTGGCTTTTTATAATTCCTCGTAAAAGATTGAACCATGGAGCTTCTTCAACAAGATTCAAATAACTTAGAGGTATTTGCCTTTGTTATAAGTTGGCTTTCATAAAATAATAATTAATGATTCCCTTGGGTTAGGTGCTCACTTTTAAATTGCCATTAAATGCTCATTAAAGAGAACTTGGTGCCAAATACTTTAAAACATAATAATAAGCCATTATAATGTATTATAAATAAAGTGGGACTTTATTAATAATTTAATAATCATGAGTTCAGGCTATCCAATCTCCTCCGAGAAGTCAACTTGGAATCCAACTATCTACTCCAAAAGCTAAATACCCAAGTGCCCTGCCAAAAGTGGTAACTTTGCAAAACTGACTTACTATAAATAGTAAGTCCCTGAATAACTGCTCCAGTCAATGATGCCCAAAACTCAACACTGTAACTAAACATGTTCAGGCGCTCTCCTAAGATAGAAATCCTAACTTTCCCGAAATAGACACATACTATAAATAGTAAGTGTGCCAAACTTAACCAAATGAAGAGCAATCTTGAACACTCTTGTCCTCTAAAATGGGAATTGGCCTCCAATTCTACTAATTAGGACCCTCTTACCATCTAACTTAGCCTACGATGTAAAGAATCTATCTTGGCTCTTAAACTCACAAACAAAATTTGTAGTAGAAATTGGGATTTCCTTAATTATTTGATTCCACTAAGATTATGAAATTGACAAACTCCAACAATTATAATTGCAATTTTTATTCAAAAACATCTTTCAACGTACCAACATAAAATAATCAACAATTTTTAATAACCAATCCTTTCAAATTATAATAAACAATGCACCTTAATTGCTCGGCTGTAATAGAAAATCGCAGCTTATTAAAATTAAACTGTGCCACCCTCACAAAGGAAACACGACCAACTGGAGACGTCAAATGCAAACCGTAACACTTGCTGAGCTTAATACAGCCATTCCTCAAGCTGTTATCTCCATTTCGAACACATCTGCTGCTACCCGCGTCAATTCCAGGCACGTGCGGCTCCAGTATTCAACACGTACAGACCTGGTATCTTCGAACAACAATCCCAATGCAGAGATCATTCAATATTTGTCATTGGATACCATGCACAATTCATTGGCATACAACCAATTCAAAGCGCCAATCCCAAGAGAAAGGTCACATTTCTCTGAGATAAGAAAATGAAACCCTCATTCGAACATTCTTCAATTCCCCAAATCGATAATCATAAGCATCATCACTTTTACGCAAATCCAAGGCTTTATAATAAACAACAATCTTCTTCTACACACCATTCCTCAGCTTCAAGGACACACTTTTCACTTAAGTGCCTTGAATCGTCAAACTTACAATTTCAAATTAAAACACTAAAGTGTCATAATAATAAATTAAGCCAAACTTAATTGTGTAAGTATGAAGATGGAGATCAATTAAGAACACTGAAGAAGATTGAAGATCAATCCAGAGCCCAACTGCCATACCCGATATAGAAACCGGCCTCAAATGACTTACTAAAAATAGTAAGTGTGTCACAAACACAAGCATAGACTCCTGCTAATTTGGGGACATTACAGTCCTCCCTCCCCAAGATTGCTTGTCCTCAAGCAATCCAGAAGGAAAAAACAAGCAACATCACCAACCACCTGGATCCCAAGGATGGTCATGAGCAATGTCCCGATCCTCACCATAGTCCTGTGAAGAAAGAACCAACATCAACAGAACAGACACCGAAAACAACATCTGTAAACCAACTGTAGATGTCGATGCTGAAAACAACCCAACGGAACTCAACCCAACTGAAATAACAACTCTGTCAAAACTTGAGTCGTTGTCTATCCGGCACTCACACCCAACTGTACTGGGAAAACAAAAGTGACCCAATGTGCCTGAATCACTATTATCAACTCTTCCTTCTGACAAACAGTCCCGAGTGTGTGGATACTGCAAGTAGTCTAACTTGCAACTGCCACTTCCATCTGTAAAAGATGGTGCCAATCCATCCCATAATGGATGGTAAGATACTGGAGCCAGTTTACCCCTGCGTGAGATCAAATCATCCACCTGTGGGTCAAAAGAAAAATGATGAGCATACCCCACCATATAATGATAGTAGGAATCCCCAATCTCTGTCAATGGCTCATCATTACCAAACCGGAAATCAAAAGATGGCTCCAATCTCTGACTCCGCATAACTGCAAGCTGGGTAGGAATCTGAGCAACCCTCTCAACAAACCCAACCTCGAAATCTCTGTGTGGAAGCATAGTAGATAGAGTCTCCACAATACCCTCTACCAACCTCCGAATAGCACAAGAGCCTTGGATGAGAGTACCCTCGGACACTCTATAGGAATCCTCTCGCACATCTACACTCTCAAGTAAATACTCCATGAATGACTCGGTGCAATAGAAATTATACATGGAAGCATCAACTCGCTCCCCCGCAATCCACAACTGATCCCCCCACAAATGTGGCACAGCCAATTGTCTCGTGCTATCAGCTATGTGAGATGATGAAGTAGATTCACTCCCAACTAAAGGAAGCAAATCAACTTGAGAGCCTGTCTCCTCTAGTACTCCTACCTCATCCGTACCAAGTGCTCCCATCTCCTGAACATGTGTGTCAGCCACATCATCATGTCCCTCATCACCAACCGTAGGAGCAAACTCACCACCAACCACCTCAATGTGCAATCGAACTGGGTCTGGGGCTAGTGTAGACCGTAAATGCTCCAACTCCACGATCACCTCTAATCGAATCTGCGACTCCTGAAGAGCCCGCTGAGTATCCTCTAAAACCTCAGTAGTCAATGTGAGCTCTTGGGTAAGCTCACTCACCTCCTCTCTGTCCATCAGTGCCTCATAAGCTGTACTCCCCCACTCCACTAGGCGATCTCCGTCGGCTACCATCTGTAAATAGTTCTATCTCAAAATCTTGACAGCCTCACGCAAAGAGTGAATCTCTGTCAATGAAAGGTAACCACTGCTGGACTCATCTGTCATAGGAGTACCCAAACCATAAACAGCCAGCAACTGACGAGCGGCATCAAAATGCTCAAGAGTAGAAGAGATATCCCTCTCATCAACTCGCAATTGGCTAGTCACATGATGACTCTGCACAACAGGCCTCCTATGTACAACCTCAAATGCACTGTCCACACTATGAGAGGAAGCTGTATCCAACAAACTCCCCTCAAGATCCCCCTCCCTTTGTGTACTTACATCTGAGTACACCTCTACAAACTAAGTACAGGCATCAGACACATCCTCATCTAAATCCGGGAAAGCTGTTGCTGAAACTGACTCAAAACAATCTCCAGCTCCCTCGTCCTCTGCAACTATCTCATAGCCTAGACCCTGAGATACATCCACATGAGTCATTGACGAAGTGACCCTCTCTCCAAAAGTGGAAGCCCTGGCTGAAACAAACTCCTGCCACTCATAAGGTTCCCTGTCCTCATCTATGGGTCCCTGTAACACAGAATCCTGGAACCCACCTCCCCCAAATGACAACGCTGAATCTACACCCCAAGTCAGATATAGAAAGCCAGAAATACTACAGCACTCATCATCCTCGCTCTCAACATCGGAGATATCTGCAATGCTAGTGCACATCATCTATGTGCATCTCCTCTACTAACTCTGGCTGCATACCCTACTCAATGTCGTCATATGAGTCAACTAAACTGTGGCATGAAACTATGTCGCCCAAATCAGCTGCAACACTCCCATCCTGAGTGTCATCACTAAAAAGCTCCATGCTCACATCCTCAACACAGGAATAAACCACTATCTCCTGTACTGATCCTACACTGACTGCTATCATAAATCTCTGAGCTGTCAGAGCTCACATGCTCCTCACAGTCATCACCCAGCATCTCACAGGGGGTGTCATCTCCAATGCAACTCACAGCATCCTCAAAAGTGTCATCAGATGTGTTTATACTATTAGCTCCCACTACTCTTGCTCAAATCTCATCTGAGGACACGTGTCTTTGCACACATGACTCAACGTCGGGCTGTGCACCAATAATGATGGAGCATGAGCTGTCATCAACCGACTCCGCTGTGATACCCAAATCACCAATCTCACCACTGGGAGACTCCGTACATGCCTCGGTCCCATCTGAGGAAGCAACTACCTCCTAAACTGGAGCAACACTACTACAGTTGACATAAACATCTCCAATAATAACTCCCTCCATGAAAGAGTTCGAACACTCAGTGAAATCTGCAACATCAGCTGCCCCTGTACAATCCATAGTGACTGCTCTGGGAGCCTCAACCTGGTGATCCTCAGCACTGTTGTCAACCAATGGCACTGAAACATCCATTGGCTCTGGTGCAATAAATCCATCATCAGCACTGCGAATGGGAATAGCAGGTGCTGAACTAGATGTAGGAACATCAACATAATGGACTACTCTCGGAGAAAACTCCAGTCTTCTTCCCTGCAAACTAGATGTCGGCCTTCTAAAGGCAAAAACCATATATCTCGCTGCCCTATCTACTATAATTGGATCCGACAAACTCTCTGCCAATCTCTGCTGATGTAGTCTAAGTCTCTCAATGCTTTCTACTAAAGCATTTAATTCCTCTCTATTTCCCTTACTGCTATGACGACTTCCGGAACTGGATCTCCTATATTTATCCATAGCTAGGGAAAATGGAAGTGCTGGTCACTTTAAAAATAAGTTCATATAATTAATGAATCCAGACCCCACAAGATGGCAGGAAGAAAGCTCTGAAACCACTGTAAAGAACCTATCTTGGCTCTTAAACTCACAACCAGAATTTGTAGTAGAAATTGGGATTTCCTTAATTATTTGATTCCACTAAGATTATGAAATTGACAAACTCCAACAATTATAATTGCAATTTTTATTCAAAAACATCTTTCAACGTACCAACATAAAATAATCAACAATTTTTAATAACCAATCCTTTCAAATTATAATAAACAGTGCACCTTAATTGCTCGGCTGTAATAGAAAATCGCAGCTTATTAATATTAAACCGTGCCACCCTCACAAAGGAAACAAGTCCAGCTGGAGACGTCAAATGCAAACCGTAACACTTGCTAAGCTTAATACAACCATTCCTCAAGTTGTTATCTCCATTTCGAACACATCTGCTGCTACCCTACCCATGTCAATTCCAGGCACGTGCGGCTCCAGTATTCAACACATACAGACCTGGTATCTTCGAACAGCAATCCCAATGCAGAGATCATTCAATATTTGTCATCGGATACCATGCACAATTCATTGGCATACAAACAATTCAAAGCGCCAATCCCAAGAGAAAGGTCACGTTTCTCTAAGATAAGAAAATGAAACCCTCATTCGAACATTCTTCAATTCCCCAAATCAATAATCATAAGCATCATCACTTTTACGCAAATCCAAGGCTTTATAATAAACAACAATCTTCTTCTACACACCATTCCTCAACTTCAAGGACACACTTTTCACTTAAGTGCCTTGAATCGTCAAAATTACACTTTCAAATTAAAACACTAAAGTGTCATAATAATAAATTAAGCCAAACTTAATTGCGTAAGTATGAAGATGGAGACCAATTAAGAACAACATTGAAGAAGATTGAAGATCAATCCAGAGCCCAACTGCCATACCCGATATAGAAACCGGCCTCATATGACTTACTAAAAATAGTGTGTCACAAACACAAGCACAGACTCCTGCTAATTTGGGGACATTACATATGAGGGCCAATGATAGGCTAAACCAAACAAACTGTGATGCTCACAAAAGTGGGGACATTACAGTCTGCACTTCCTACAATTGATTGTCCCCAAGCAATCAAAACTGCAAAGAAACTCCACTATACTAGTAGTCTAAAGGAAGACTGTGAAATGTCCCACATTGAAACACAACTACTGCAATGCCAGCATAACCACAACTGCACAAAAATGAACAACCCATTTGTCCAATCTCTGCACACTAAAACTATGCATCTAAAACAAATCATGTACGTGAGGATCGAAAGTGAAACTACAAGTAATCCACACCATGTACACCCTTAACTACTCCCCAGTGAACCCTGATTGGAACTCCAATGCACGTAAAAGATCCCACATCACACTAAAAAGTGTCCAACAAAATATAGCTCGATCCCAAATCCTAAATAGAAGCCCACTAAGAAGAATAACCTCAGACTTTTGTTGCGCTAATATGATCACAATGTACCATGCTAGCAATGGTGAAGCGATCCAATGAGACCCATCCAACCTGCAATGCTAACCCTACCACCATCCTGGATCCCAAAATAAACAAAACTCACATCTATCCATCATAAGGAGGTAAGAATATCTGGAAGCATCTACTGCACCAAATCCCACACTACACTCTGTTAGTCCTCTATGGATGTGAAATCCAACTGTACTATGGAGAGAAGAACTTCTAAGGGCGTCTGTAACTCAATCACTACCTCCATCCTCTGCTAAACTACCCTGGGTGTGTTGACTCTGCAAGTAGTTCCCCACCAACTTGCAGCTACTGATTCCATCTACTAAAGATGGTGAATATCCATCCCACCAAGGATGGTATACTCTCGAAGCCAATCCACACCGCTACATCATCAAGTCCTCCATATGTGGATCAAAAGAAAAATGATGAGCACTCCCCACTATGTAGTTACGGTTGAGAGCCCCAAACTCCCTCAATGGTTCATCACTGACAACTCTGGAATCAAGAGATGGCTCCAATCCTTGACCCCTAACAGCAGATTAGCAGGGCCTCTGGTAACCCTCTCTGCAAACCCAACCACAAAATCTCTATGAGGAAGCATTGTAATCAGAGTATCTACAATAGCTCTCACCAATTGTTGAATACAACGTGAACCTCAGATGAGAGTAGCCTCAATGACTCCAAATGGTCCCTCCTGAAACTCCAGACTCTCAAGAAGGTACCCAATAAACGAATCCGTGCAATAAAAAAAATG
Source organism: Chamaecyparis obtusa (assembly GCA_027943335.1). Lineage (NCBI taxonomy): Eukaryota > Viridiplantae > Streptophyta > Pinopsida > Cupressales > Cupressaceae > Chamaecyparis > Chamaecyparis obtusa. The sequence goes on along the minus strand of BSBK01002490.1, from coordinate 1,107,670 downwards.
AGGTAGAATCAACCTATTCTTCTACAACCCTCAGTTGATCACTCTGACTTTGCAACGCAAGCTGGCATCCAAAATCAGTCGCATGGGATGAAGTATTAGATTTGCTTCAAGGGGAGGGACACAAATCTACATGAGAGCCATACTCCCAACCAGATGACAATCTACAAGTCCCCTGTGAAGATGGAGTAGCGTCGCATACTAACACAACTCTCTAGAGAATCCACCACTACCACACAAGAGCTATCAACAATCTGACCTACATCATTTGTCATAGTACTATCCTTGAGAGAACCTGAACCAACAAATGGTTCTCTACTGCTCTCAACCAAAAAACTCATCCTAACTGAGACTAATGCACCTGAATCAACGATGGATGTAGCCACATCCTCAACCCACTCACAACAATAATCCATGGATATAAGATCATCACCAACTGCCACTGTAGAAGACTGTACTATATTTGTAGTTGGTGAAGATTGTGCCAAACTCAACTCCACGGTAAGCTCATCAATCCATGACAAGAGTCGCGAAGGGCCAACTGTGCACTCCCCAAGGAGTCCATAGTCACCTCAAGCTCATGAGTGAACTCATCTATCTCCTCTTCCTTTCCCCTCAGCACATCATAGCAAGTAGAATCCCACTTGAGAAGATAGTCTCTATCAGCCAATTACTACAAATAGTTACATTTCATTATTCCAATGGCTTCTTAAAGTGCATGGAACTCTATCAGGGAAAGGTCACTATCACTGTGTTCATCCGTCATAGGAGTACTCCAACCAAAGATAGCCAACATCTAACGAGCAACATCAAAGTGCCCTATGGTTGTGGCAATCATGCTGTCATTAACCTTAAGTTGCCCAACCAAATGTTGTGGACTCTAAAACCAATGACTCCCATGCAAGTGTACTGACCCAAAATCTATACTGTGATATGACACTGTATCTACATGACTTACCTCGTGATCAACAAAAACATGTGTGCTATCAGCAAGAAACACATCAAGATCCAAGGGCATGTTGCTAAGCACCTCAACAGATGGCTCAACAGGTAAGGTAGAAGCTGTTGATATGATAGTATCTTCACACACTTCCACTCCAAATGTAGTTGAATCACCATCCAACTCATGACACTAGGATTCAGTGCCACTAATTGAATTATTTAGCTTGTTTTCTAAGGTCTGATTTGAGAAATCAGACTCATCAAAACATGAATCCTCAACATACCAAGCATCATTAGTACCCAATTCTTGATTACTTTCATGTGACAAACCAATAGTAGCATCTTGCACTTGTGGAAACACTACTATCTCATGTTGATGCAAAGTTTTATTGTTGTTTTGTGTCATGTTTTCAACATCTCCAAGTGATTGATCCTCTTTAAGTGTAAATAGATCAAGAGCTATCATATGATATTGTTTCTTTACTAAGTTGCCGCTTCGAGTTTCGAGTTCGAAATTCGTCGAAAATTTTTTTGGGTTGGGTTCGTCTGTACAAGATTTTTTTTAAAAATATATATATATATATATATATATGCTGCAGCAAATAAGTTCATACACCACTATACTAATATTAAAGCAACTTAACAAAATACACCACCATATCAATGTTTCGGTTCAAAAACAATAATGTCCGACTAAAGAAATGTTGCTTCTCCTTATTAAATCCTTGTGTCTGGAATGACCCATGTCAAGGTGCTTGCATCTTCTACCAAACACTTGTTACCTCTGATAGGTTCTCCCGTTAACGATATGTAATGTCCCCTAATTTTAGATATGTAATAAATCATATTAATTATTTAATGTTAGTTAAATGTCTCATAAACTAATATTATTTAATTGATCATAATAAATTATTATTATTTAAAATTAGTTAATATACCAAAAACTAATATTGAATAATTTATTATAAATCTTGTTAATAATCAATTGAGAGGAAATTATATATGGGAAGAAACTAGTTTATATAGACCGCAGTGAGAAGGAAATGGATCATCGGGAAAATTATATTTTGGTTTTTAAATTCCATCTCGGAACTACAACTGAGGAAGAGTGCTTTCACCAATGGAATTATTGGTCTAAGTGCAGTGACACAGATCCTTATCTCTAATTATTTCAGCATCATGTCTCTTCCTGAATTACATAGCAAATATCCTAGACGGTAATACATTTGTTGATAGAGATATTGAGTCGGAAATATACGGAGCAAGTTTATATGCGTGAGTTGTCCTGTCCATTGCCCGAAGTTGGTTGGTCATCGAATTATGAATAGCGGGCCTGAGTCATCTAGAAAACAATGGAGGCCAAACGCGATGGAGGCAAGGGTGAATGCAATGCAAAAAAAATGTCATGTATCACTTTAATCTTTTAGGTTTCGATTTTACATAAAACAAATGTTAAAAAACTTTATTATCGTTGACTATAGTCAGCACTTGACCGACATTCCCCAAATTCGTTCAAGTCATTGCAAATTCTCTCCAGCCTTATGCAGGCGTTAAGAAAGTCGTCCAAATTTGCTGGAAATTCGTAAAGGGTTCCGTTAGCAGAATTTGGTAGAATGTCTCAGTAAAAAAATGACTTTGGAACGAATTCAAACCGACTTCGAATTTGGAGCGAACCGCATCTCGACTTTGGGACTCCAAAGGCGAAAGTGGTAACTTAGTTTCTTTACCAAATCAGTCTTGTAGTATTGCCTTGGATGCAAGTCCATGAAAGCTTCGAAAGATAAATCCTTCTTAACATATTGAGGTAGAGTCTCATATTCCCCAAACATGCTAAGTACTTCATCCCTTTTGTTTTCCATGCCTGAACAACTACAAGAGTGCTAATCACTCACATGTCATCTGTATGAATTCAATGATTTTGTATTATTTCCAACCCCCAACAAGATGGCAGGAAACCGCTCTAATACCATTGTGATGAGCCCTGCTGGCTCAACCTCTATTCAACTGGCAATTGACTAATTTGTCTTTTGAAGAATTTGTTTTCTTTTTTATATTTTGGAATTTTATTCTTTTTTTGTGTTTTTAAAAATGAGAACAATGCAAGAAATAAAAATCTAACTCTTGAAAAGAACATAGGCAGAGATTCCTTGTTTTATTATTAAATGATAGCAATGCATACAATGTATTTATTGTTATTGCAAATGAAATTGCAACTTTTAATGGAACCTAGAATGCAGACGCAGCCTTTATGGATTTGCCAAAATGAATTCAAACATCACACAATGTTGATGACTCCTCTAGCCGCCTAATACTGAGGTAAAAGAGACCCCCAATAGCAATGCAATCAGACCTGTAGGCTAGACACCATGCCTAGAAACTCATGTGGGTTGTATATATGAATTGGCTGCTTCAAAACAAACTTCACAAAATCTGTCTAAATGCTGCAATCTTACAGCCAGCTGCCTATAATGAATTCTGCAATTAAAACCCCTGAAGATAATTCAAACTCCTCTAATTATTATGCAGTTTAGCACAAAAAAAATGACCTCTGGATGAAGCCATTGTTATCTGCAAGAATCAATGGATATTTCACCATCTCTAATTGCTGAAAAACCAAGAAGAAATTCGTTCTTCCAAATCCAATTTTCTGAAACCCCGACATACACCAAATGCTTCTCAATTTCAAAGGAGAAAACATCAATGCATGAATGGTTCGATTTCTAGCTTTGGCTTATTATAATTCCTCATAAAAGATCGAACCATGGAGCTTCTTCAAAAAGATTTAAATAACTTAAAGGTATTTGCCTTTGTTATAAGTTGACTTTCATAAAATAATTATTAAAGATTCCCTTGGGTTAGGCGCCCACTTTTAAGTTATCATTAAATGCTCATTAAAGAGAACTTGGTGCCAAATTCTTTAAAAAATTATAATAAGTCATTACAATGTATTATTAATAAAGTGCGACTTTATTAATAATTTAATTATCATGAGTTTGGGCTATCCAATCTCCTCCAAGAAGTCAACTCGGAATCCAGGTATCTACTGCAAAAGCCAAATACCCAAGTGCCCTGCCAAAAGTGGTAACTCTGCGAAATTGACATACTATGAATAGTAAGTACCTGAATAACTGCTCCAATCAATGATGCCCAAAACTCAACACTGCAACTAAACACATTTAGGCACTCTACTAAAGATAGAAATCCTAACATTTCCGAAATAGACACTTACTATAAATAGTAAATGTGCCAAACTGAACCAAACAAAGAGCAACCCTGAACACTCCTGTTCTTTGAAATGGGAATTGGCCTTTGATTCTGCTAATTCAGACCCTCTTACCATCCGACTTAGCCTACGAGGGCCAATGATAGGCTAAACCAAACAAACTCCGATGCTTGCGAAAATAGGGACATTACAGAAATTAGCACCAACAATGAAGAAATCAGACAAAATCTTGACTCTTTTAACAGACTAACAGCAATTGCTTTTCTTACTGTGTGCTTTGAAAACTTTCCTAAGAACAAAGAATAGCTTATTTAAATATGAGTGTCTATCCTAGCCACCCAAAAATTGGTTTAACTATAATGTTATGCAACCTCAATCCTAGAAAACAATCTTATAATGTCATAATCATATTGAGCTTTAAATTTTCTAGGCCACATAATCCTATGGTGGAAATAAAGAAGTGAACTCCAAAGGCTTTTATGATGTTGATGCTCTACTGCTTCCTTTGGTTTTCAAATCCTGACTGAGGAGACAGAAAAATTTTGACCACTACAAGTTTGGAGATTTTTGGATGCTATTCTCAAAAAAATTCATTCCACTTCCCTCAAGTAGGTAAGTCCGAACTCCACAAAATATATCTTAGTTAAGAGAAAAGTGGAGCCCTGCAACATGGAAATATATTCCCTAGTCATCTCCACCTACATCTTTTTTCTCTATTTTTTGGGGAGAAAGCACTACTGATTAACAAAGAAATCCAACTACTTCATCTTGTAGTCAATTTGCACTTAATGTTTCAAATATGATTTGCATTTTGAAAGCTCGATACTCCAAATGTCAAAGAAAATACTAAATAAATTATCAATAATGCAAATTCCAATTCATCAAAGATTGTCCAGGTAGTTGAGTTTTGTGATGTCCCCATCCAATCCCCGAAAACCCAAACAAGCAAACACGATTACAATAAGAAGGCAGCAAATATAGCTATAAAAAGAATTTCGGAAAGAACTGCGATAAAGGAATCTAAAAGGGATTGATATAATACAGCAATATGTGATTATTAGGCAAGATATCGATTACACCTTAATATCTATGGTATGCGGTGATTTTCTTCATAATCACCAACAACGATCTATTATGAAGGGAATGAGAATTGTTTTTGAAGAGGTGTAATTAACTATAAAGGCAACGAACTTAATAAAGGAAATATAATTGAAGGAACAATTATGTTTTAGATCTGTAAACATATGTATAAGTGTAGCAATCAAACATGAAGAGAAATGATGTTGTTTGGCAAATACAAGTGTTAAGGGTAGTGATGATTGACTGCTAAAGCCAGCGATTATGGAGGGCATGTTTTGTTATATCAAAAGGTGCAACTTAGCAAGGAAGAGATATAGTGAGGGGATGTGTTTATTTGAAGAGTAGTAGCCAAATGAAGAGAAGAGTCACTCAATGAAGATTTAAAGATATAAAATAAGTGTGTGGAGAGGGAAAGAGGTGAGAAGACTTTATTTTATTATTATCTTAAATCTGAAAGGCTCAATATAACAGCAAAGATTGATATCATGGAAGCACATATTTCTAATATATATATCAGGAAGAGCTTCATGACCAACTGCAAACTTATAGATATTTCAATCAGGCAAAGCAAACAAATTACAAAGCCTATAGTAGGCAGACTTATACAGGTTAATGCATGATCTTAAAGACATATCAGAAACAGAAATATTGTTCTAACTTGATCGATATATAATGTCGATAACAATCATTCTTTACATTGTTCGATAGTTCGACAAGATAACAATCATAACATCTACAAGTTGGATAGGAAATTATATAGTTCATATCACAATATGTAATGTCCCTGTTTTTTTCAGTCCCTTGAGATTAGCTTAGTTTGGCAACCCTCGCAAGCTAATCAGGTGATCAGAGGGGGTCAGTTGGCAGAGCCAGTAGTTGGATTCCATTCTAGAGGTTATGGTTTGTCAGGTTTGCTTTTTATTTGGACCAGTTTGGATGACTTACTATTTATAGTAAGTGTTGTTTTGGGCAGAGCTTGGTATGGCAGGGCGCCTGCACAGTGTCATCAAGTATTGCAGGATCGTTTATTGGGGATCTCCAGTTTGAGAGTTTTACTATTTATAGTAAGTCTATTTTTGGCAGATGGCTATTTCTGGCAGGGCAGTTTGAGCTCGGGGCTCTGTTGTCAGAAATTAGTTTGTCGCAGTCAGATAGATTCAATGGCTTCATATTATAATTGTTGTTATTAAATTAAGTTATTTTAATTTAATAACTTTACGACTTTATAACTTTAATGTTATAAAGTGATGTTGTGATGAAGAAGCTACTTTAATGAAAAGTGTAAAATTTAAGTTTTTTCGAAAAGCTATTTATTCAACTCGAAAAAGCACTTTGCTCATCTATTGTTCATTTGATAAAACTTGTGTTTTGAGAGAGGAGAAATACTACTAGGGTTTGAGGACTGATTCCTCATCCTGCAATTTGAATCATCACTGATTGATGATAAATTTTGCCACTGAAATTCTCAGATGTGAATTCAATTTGGTGCTGAGGTATACCAAATTGGAGGAAGAATTATCAAGTTATATTTGATATAGAGGGTTTCCAGGCTGGATCGAATTTACATAGCATGTCTACAGATTTGTGTTGATTTGGTTTATGAGACTATGCCGTACAACTACAGGCAAGGATCGTATGGAATTTATGATGGCTGCCGTACTGTTTTGACAGCACCGTACGGACTGCTGGGAAATTATTAATTTGCTGGCTACCGCACTGTTTGACAGTACCATACGGACTGCAGGGAAATTATTAATTGCCGGTGCTGAGTCTTCCTTGGTGTTAAGTTAGTTGAATGTGAGCTGAGTTACGCGTGGAGATCATATTGGATAGCAAGGAGGCTAGCTGCCATAGACAAGGAGTCTCTTCCATAGCTGGCGTCAATCTCCAGGCAGGCTGCATTTTAAATTGCTGCAGCTCCTTTTGTGGCTAAGGTGCCCTGTATTTATTTGTTTTGATTATTATTGTTATTGTAATAAAAATTTGATGTAATTGTGATTTTAAAGAGCAAACAAGAGCATTGGAAATTGAATGGTTGTTGTTGTTGTCAAGTGGTGTTTGAAAGTTTATGAAAATTTAATATGTTTGGAAACACACACAAACAAAACAATTGCAATTTATCTAGAAAAGTCAGATTGTTATTGAGAGCCAGCCAGGCTCTTCACACAATAGTAAATGTCGCACTTATATTAAGAAGGTATAAATTAGCGAATTATATACATAATGTTGCACTTATATTAAGAAGATACCAAATAGCAAATCATATACATACTTGATTGATATACTTATTGATATAATCCATTCCTTTATTCTTGCACATTGACAATCAATATAATCTCCACAACAAATGAATAAGATTTCTTTTCAGATTCAGATTAATACAAGATATATTATTTCTTCTAAATTCAGATCTCATATTGTCTAAAGCATTTTGGATATAAAGATAAGCATTGCAAACCCAAGATAATTTCCATCATTTGTTACAAATGCATTAATAACAAGGAAATAAACATTTGCAATAAGAATACTGTTACTATCCAGATTCATTTGTAGCCAATTGAGTACAACTTCTAGATAGAAGAAATCTCTTGCAATTTGAATTATAAAAATTGAGTCCAAACCCAAAGAGATTGCATAAGGGGACATTACAAGTGGTATCAAAGCGAGCTATCCTGCCAACTTGTAAAGGTTAAGAGTGAAAATGAGATAAGGTGATAGCAGAAGCCCCATCAAAGAACAGCAAACAAGAAGAATGTAATGTTCCCTTTTTCGTTAGTGTCATCTTTCAAAGAATTAGCCTATTTCCTGACCCTCATAGGCTAATGGAGTTGTTCAGAGGGTTCACTTGGCAGAGTTGGAGGCCAATGCCCACTACAAAGGTCAAGGATGTTCAGAATTGCTCTTTGTTTGAGTCAGATCGACACACTTATGATTTATAGTAAGTGTGTATTTTGGGTAAGTTGGAGTTTCTATCTTTAGCAAGGCACCTGGACAACTTGCTAGCAGTATGGAGTTGTGGTAACATTGACAGAGCTTCCAATTTGGGACTTACTATTTATAGTAAAGTCAAATTACGGTTAGAGCTATTTTTGACAAGGGCACCCAAACTCATGGTATGCACAGTGATTAACTCATTTGTTAGTTGACTCGGTTTGAGGGACTTACTATTTATAGTAAGTCAATTTTAGCCAGTTGCTATTTTTGGCAAGGCACTTAGGCGTCAGACACAAGTAGTGAGTATTTGCATTATGAGTTGTTCATTCGGTGGAGTTAATGAGCTTTTGATTTTATTAATGATTATTAATTAAGTTATGCTTAATTAATAATTAAGTGAGCTCATTATTAAGTGTTAAGTTCATTAATGTTTATTTAATAAAGTGTATCATGGCGCCTAAGTCTTGGAGGGAAATATAATTCAATATTATATTTCAAACATCAAAAAGCACATACACTCAAAAGAAAAGTTATGTTTTTAAGTTATGTGGAGTGTAAGCTTGAAGCTTCCAGCCAATTAGCATTTGAGAATTATAAATGCTTTCAATGCAAGGGAAAAAGCATTCTATTGTGCATTTGATTTTAAAGAATTTGGTGACTGGGTTGAGCCTAGGGTTTGAGCAATTGGGAGCTTGAAGAATTGGGAATTCTTCTAAGTATTTTGCACTTTGAATTGGTTGATCTCTACCGGTGAATTGTGTCAGCGTTAATCTCATCCAGACATTAAGAGTGCTTAATTTGATGTCCAAATTGTGGGGAAAATCCAGCGTTGCAGATTAGTATCAATTTACAGTGTGTTGGGATTGATATTTATTGCAGATTGCTGCCATTAGAGGCCAACATTTGGAGTTTAAGCAGCCTCCCTTTATTTGCAGGCAGCTGCCAACAATTAGAGAGCTGCATTTCTTATTTATGGGGGGCAGCAATATACATTTTAAGGGACTGTGATTTCAGGTAGAGTGCCGCCATCATTTACAGGCAGCGGCTAAGGACATAGAAGCTGCATTTGGTAATTAAGGGCAGTGGTTGATGCATTGAGGACAAGTTTTGACAATTTAATGCTTCAACTTTTCAATTCACAACTTGGCGTCAAAGAATAATTGTTTCCAGAATAGCAGAATCTAATATTTGGTGCTCAATAATACAAGCGACTAGATTCCAAGTTTTCTCATTGCAATAAATTTTCTCCTTACTATATTAGTTGATCAATGAATGTAATTCATTTCTGGAATGAAATAAAATGAGATATTTGTGCATAGCTAGCAAGGTAATTTGAATTTCATGCATTTGTATATGTTTGGAATTGCAAAAATGTTTAAATACAAACAAAGCAAACCATATACATTCAGAAAATCAGAACTTAGGCATTGCATGCCAACTGTTTGACGAAATGTCAAAAGGCCAAAACTGAGTCTTCAGAGTTAGAACTCGCAGGGGTTCTTACAGTGGTATCAGAGCTTGCATACTAAAAATTTGACAAAATGTCAAACATTCAAATTTCAAAACAAATGGTTTAGCAATCCAATATTTTGTCAGAGTTAGAACCACAGGGAGTTCTTACAAAGAAACTAGTATGGGGAAAATGAAAAATTCCATAATTGCATGGAAGAACAAAGAAGCACTCAAGAGAAATTGGCTCGATTGTTGAGAATGCTAACACAAACCATGATAAACAAGGGAGTGTATTGTCCCCATTTTTGTGAGCATCAACTTAGGATTAACTTATTTCCTGACCCTCATAGGCTAATGGAGTTGTTCAGAGGGTCTAGTTGGCAGAGTCAAAGACAAATTCCCACTCTAGTGGTCAGGGATGTTCAGGATTGCTCTTTGTTTGAGTTAGATCGGCACACTTACTATTTATAGTAAGTGACTACTTAGGGAAAGTCAGGGTTTCTATCTTTAGCAGGGCATTTGAACAGCTTGGTGGCAGTGTTGAGATTCAGTATTGTTGACTGGAGCAGTTATTCAAAGACTTACTATTTATAGTAAGTCATTGTTGAAGAATTGCTATATCTAGCAAAGGCACCCAAACTCATGGTATGCACAGTGATTGACTCTTTCGTTAGTTGGCTCAAATTGAGGACTTACTATTTATAGTAAGTCAATTATGCCCAATTACTATTCTTGGCAGGGCACCTATACCGCCCTCAATTGCAGTGACGACCCTTGGTACCTTTGGTTTGATCAAGTTCAGAGATTTACTAATTATAGTAAGTATGGGATTGTTAGATATGGGCCCTTTCTATTTTTAGTAAGGCAGTACGAACAAAAGATGCAGTGGTTGACTCCCTGGTTCAGACGGTTCATCAAAATAATGAGTATTTTTGGAGTTATGACATTTTAATTATTAATAAAGTAATACTTTATTAATAAGTAATTAAAAGTGCACATCATTAAATGTTATTTGACTTTATTATAAAAAGGGGTTATTTAATGATCATAAAGTCAAATTATAAGTGCATATGAGGAATAATGTAAAGTGTCAATTTAAAGGGAGACATAAGTGATTATTAAAATATACTTTTTATTATTTCATTGTGCACCAAATGGAGGGAAATATAATTAAATATTATATTTCAAATACATCAAAAGCAAGTGCAACAAAAGCTAAATATTTTTAAATTATGAGAAGTGTATTTGTGAAGATACATATCTATTTCTCTTAGGGCCCGTTTGGTGCATGGAATATGAGCTCTAATTCCGGAATTAGATTTCCGGATAATGTAATTCCATGTTTGTGTCCGTCCAAAAAATTGGAATTGGAATTTCGAAATTTCAATTTTGCCCCCAAAATGGGCATTTCATCTTCCACTCAAATAGGTGGAATTGGAAATTCCAATTCCAATTCCAATTTTTATAAAACCAAATTTAATATTTCATGGGATTTGTGACTATAAGGATGTCTATTATATTGCTATAAGGATGTATATATATACATGTGTGTATATGTGTGTATATATACACAAATGTGTGTATATGTATATACACACATGTGTGTATTTGTGTATATATATACACGTGTGTATATACACACACATGTATATTATATTGCTATAAGGATGTATATATACATGTGTGTATATACACACACACATGTGTATATGTGTGTATATATACATAAATGTGTGTAGATGTATATACACACGTGTGTATTTGTGTATATATACACGTGTATATGTGTATACATGTGTGTATATACACACATGTATGTGTGTGTATATATATATATATGTGTGTGTGTGTGTATACACACACATGTATGTGTGTATATATACACGTGTGTGTATATATATACACGTGTGTATATATAAACGCACGTGTGTATATGTGTGTACGTGTGTATGTGTGTATATATACACATGTGCGCATATGTGTATATATGTGTGTATATACACATATACACACATGTGTATGTGTATATATACACATGTGTGCATATATGTATATATACACACGTGTGTGTATATACAGACGTATACACACGATATTTAAAGAAATTAGAATTCCTTATGCATCTTCTTAGTCATCTTCTGGGTGAACCAAACAGGTCATCCCATATTCCGGAAATCATTTTCAGGATTTGTATCTTCCAGAATTGCAGCATCTTCCAGAATTGACTATATCTGGCATTTGGTATTCGAGCACACAAACGGGCCCTTAGAGAATTATAAAAAGCCAAGGCAAGAGAAAATCCATTCATTCTATTGTGCATTTGATAACTTTGTTGTTTGTAGAGGAGATTGAAACAAGGGTTTTGGAACTACAGCTTGAGGAATTTTAAATTCTTCACAGTCTACAGCACTTTGAGTTGGTGCAATATTCCAATGAATTGTGCAACCAGCGATGGCTTTATACAAAAGCCATTATTGAGCTAATTGGTGGTGAAGAGGGGATTTGGATCCATAGATTTTTTAGTGATTGTTAGCAGGCGTAGAAACCAGTCAGCATTACTATTTTCCCCAGCCATTAAAGCCTGCGTATGAGACAAGTAAGGCAACGGCAGGTCACATAGAAGCCACGTGAGACAAGTAAGGTTATTGGAGGTGATTGTTAAGGCAGCATTTTGAAGTATTGAGGCCTGTTTTGACTAGAGAGTAGGTCCATTCCATGTTTGCATGCATTGGCGCCAAGTTGTAGTCAAATTCTAAAAGCTGTGATTCATCTTTGGACTCCATTATACCTGCGATATTATTTCAGGTTTAATATCATTTGCTAAGAGTTTATGTTAATGTTATTTGCTGGTTTGTGATCTGCACTCAATAAATTGTCATTGCTAATGTTGGCACATCAATAGGAGAGAATGTTACATGCCAAATGTTTGATGTAAGGTTCATATCTGTATTGTTCATAATCGACATATTACTTTTCATAACAAGTGTTAGTGAAAATGTCCATTGGCAGTGGATGCACATTTTACATGAAATCATATGTATGCATTCTAAAAGTCAAAAAGGATTGCATTTGTATCTTAGTTCTTTGCCTAGATATCTTAAATAATCATTTGCAAGCATTTATACTTCATTTGAATCCATTCCAAACAAGCAAAAACAATCTGAAAACAAAGAGCAGCAAGTTCAGACTTTGTACGACAAGTGTTTGACAATATTCCTTGAGGTCAAGTTTCTACAGGATTAGCATTAAAATCAGAATTTACATAGTTGTTGAAGTTAGAACCTGTTGGGGTTCTTACAGGGAGGCAATGGAGATCAATCCATCAACAATTGAACTCCAACTAGACATATGCCCACAACAAGTTCAAGAATCATGAAACCAACATTCCCACCTAGAGTAGAACATCAAGAAGGCGATGAACCCATGTTGGTTGATCTACAAGATCAGTTTTGACGAGATTGGATAGATGGAGGATTACAACATGATATGCCTCTACAAGACTATGTAGATAAAATGATGAAGCACTTGCCTAAGAGATAGAGATCATCACTTTGGCCTAAGAAGAAAAATTGGAAAGCTAAATTTGGCATACTTTGATGACTTAGGAAATCTACAGCATGAATTTGGGTCCAAAAAGTGGAAGACAATGATCTTTCTGATTCTAGTTCTACTCTTAACTCTTCACAAGAGTCGGGGGTTGAAGAAGACATTAAAGAGATTAAATCTATTGAAGACAAATCAGGTCAAGAGTCCCCTACACCCTTTGAAGAAGACATAGTCTCCTCCAATCAGGCAATAAAGATTGATGAGAAGAGTACTCCCTCTAATGAAAATGAATCAAAAGAGTGTAAAGAGTTTGACAGCTGCAAATCATGAAACCTTAGAAAAGATTGAATTGACACATAATCATCAAGCACCACAAGAAAATCAGAATATAGTCACCAAACATTCAACGAGCCATACAAGAAGAGGAAATAGTTTTCAACACTTGTAAAGGTATAGAAGTAGTTGATTCTTCATTTGTTTCTTCTATCACAAATGAGCTAAGTACATGGATCCACGAGGAGTGTGAGATTGAACTTACGCCATCTCAAGGATCATACATTGAGTATAACATACTACAGATTGAATCTAGGGATCATACTTCAGATGATGTAAAGCTGCTGAGAGATAAGGATGTCGATCAAAATTCTCCTTCACCTCTTGAAGAGTACATGGCATCCACTAACAAGTCAAGGGTGGTGGATGAAAAGAGAAATATTACTAATGAAAAAGAATCAGTTAAGAAAGGTTTGGGAATAGACAGGCTTAAGTTTGGCACTAAGGATAAAGTTCAACTTGTGAATAATCCTTTGAGGTTGAAGCTTATGTGTAGCCAAATTGAGGTTGAAGATAATCTTTGCAGACCAAGATAATTTCCATCATTTGTTAAAATTGCATTAATAACAAGGAAGCAAACATTTACAATAAGAATATTGTTACTATCCAAATTCATTTGTAGCCAATTAAGTACAAGTTCTGGACAGAAGAAGTCTCTTGCAATTTGAATTCTAAAAATTTAGTCCAAACCCTAAGAGATTGCATAAGGGGACATTACAAGCTTAATTGGTTAAAGCATTGAGTTGTCAAAGTGGAGGACCAAGCTAAAATCCCAATAGGACACCTAATATAAAATTCTAAGTTGTGACTCATGGTCTCTCATGGTCTTCCGTAGGTGGTTTCTAGTGTGGTTGCTCATACATAAATGTTCAAATTTCCTCATGACTGTATGTGCTACAATCTTTTCTTTCTTCTCCTTTCACAATATGAGAAGAAAAGTGTGTTTTATCAAACCAAACATCCAATAACTAAATCTTTCGAATGTTAAAGTATAATTTGACTATTCAAAGTACAACATGTATCAGAAAATATACAAAATTAATCCATTAAATAGAATGCCACAATCTGTATAGGTCCGTTCAATATCAAAGATACAGATAAAAATATTGTAATACGGATTTCAACCACAGCAAGCTTCTTAAGTTGTTCTGCAAATCTGAAAGCTAAACTGACAGAGTCTGCTATCCCAGAAGCCTCCTTTTAAATTCGTCTATCTATTGTACCGAACCCACTGATTAATTACACCATAAGCCAAATGCGCAATTGAAATCATTAAACGCAAAACAAAGTGTAACAACCGAGCAAGCGAACAAAAGTAACTTGCAGTTCGTTCTGAACACCTAAATTTAGAGTGAAACAACATAGCAAACGAAACATTGCATTCATAATTTCTTTTCGAAATGCATAAAAAATCAACTGACAAAGCAAGAAACTCATAAAACAGGGCAATTCCCTGATATATTTTAAAGCTAAAAACAGGATTAAGAAGTGAAAAGAAGTAAACCGGATCCAGGTAGATGTTTCCGTGGACATTATCGCGCACAGTTTTAGTGTGCAGACGGTCTTGGAAAACCGGTACGGTGGCCTGCTGCGAAAGTGAAAATGCATCATCTAACCACTCTCCGATTGTCATTCTCCCCCACAATGAAATAATAATTCAGTTCACAGAATTTTCCCACTTCAATTTACAACAACACTTGCTCGGTGAAAGAATTTTTACAGCCAGACCGTGACATATCTTCCGATGAGATACGACCTCAGCTAGTGTAGCATTTATTTAATAAAGGCAATTGCTTTACGCTTTTAAAGGGTTCAAAAAAGAAGTGCGGCTGCATCGCTGAAGTAACCACTCAGCGGAGGCCTCCAATTTGTTGGGAGTGTCTGACCCACCATTTTCGCGAATGAAACGTGGATGTAAAAATGTCCAAAAGTAGGTATATATAATTGCACGATCTCGAACGGTTTCTAACGCCCTCACTGTCGTGCCTTTTTCCATTATTTTCGGACATTAACGTCTCTCTGCATGATGCCCAGGCGTCTCCCATCCCGAAAAACAATGCAATTTTTCCTGCCTCATTTCATTCTCTTGTTTCATTCTCCCATGTGCTCTATTGACGCAGATCATTCACAATTAAATTAAGCTGGAGATCCGTAACTCCATTTAAGTAGAATTCCACTTATTGAGGAACCCAAAGCTTAAAAAAAGGAAAAGCGTGTACTTCCCCAATCCATATATTGTTCCCAGTGCTTGCATTGGTCAGGTTATTTTACTTGCATTGGTCAGTTCACGAAATTGGGCTTCTTTGACTTGAAGGTATCGTCTGTAATAATCAACAAAAGTACATGGACTGTTTTGAAGGCTGGTGGCTATCGAGCCATGTATTTAGCTCGCCATACGAAACAGACAAGTTTCTTCTCCGTATGTTGTGTTAAATACATGGCTGGGAAGCTCGTGGCTATCGAGCCATGCATTTAGCTTGCTATACGAGACAGACAAGTGTCTAGTTCTTGTTATGTTGTCTTAAATACATAGCTGGGTGGGCACTTCTCCCCAACATTAGGTCAATTATATGAATGAAGGAATTTTAATGACGAGCAGTCTAAGGGACCATAAAAAAATCAATTAAACTGTTTGCTGAAGTTTCTCCAAGTAGGCCTTTCTATTGTGGATCCTCATTAGGAAAGTAGCAGTTTTGTGTAAGTTTGCCTCATCAAACTTAATTCTTATACACGTGGTTAATGGTTAATGGTTAATATAAGAAATCATATTAATTCTTATACATGTCGTTAATGGTTAATGGTTAATGGTTAATATAAGAAATCATATTAATTCTTATACACGTGGTTAATGGTTATCAGTGTTTTCTTTAGTATTTGACATATTGGATATAGGAAGATTTAAAGTTAACTAGGGGAAGAGCACCAGCATTCTCATATGCTTTAACTTTGTTCATGTGTAGAATCTAAGCTATATATCAAATTTCAACAATTTTTTTTATTGTTTTCGTATGAGTTGATATCTTAAAATATATTTCTTGGCTTTTGAGTATTAACAAAACTCTTTGTAGAGATCGTTAAGTATTAAAGGGTCAAAAGGTGGCCATTTAAAAGTGTCCCCTGATACCCACTCAAAGATGCACCAATAATTGTTCACTCAAACTTGCTAGTATGTGTGAACAAATCTCTCACTAGTTGTGCACAAATGTATCAATAGTGGTGCACAAATGGGTCAATTACGAACCCAAAAAAAAATGATCAGTTATTGGTAAATGTTATCATTTTTGGGGCTCCTTTAAAATTAGTAATGGGGGGCTCAAGTATGCGTAGAGTGTACAATTATTGGAACGTGTTTGATTACCGGTGCCCTTCCCCTAACAATCACACCTTGGTGTGCAATGGATATGTTGAAGAGGTGTGGAAAGTAAATTAAGGAAAATTTTGGATTATTTTTTGCATGAGTTTGTGTAGTACATGAGATCAATTGGTAGGCCATTTAGATGTTGTTTGTGCAAGAAGGTTTCGCAAGAATCCAATCATAATTGAAACAAATCTTTTAAACCAGAAAGATAATCAATTTTTATTACCATGTTCAAGCTCATGTTGTGTTAGAGAGAGAGAGAGGGAGAGATATAGAGGAAGAGGATAGAGAGGGATATATATATATATATATATATATATATATATATATATATATATATATATATATATATATATATATATATATATATATATATATATATATATATATATATATATATATATATCACACTTGTGTGTGTACTATATATATATGCATGTACATTTACACACACACACATAATAAATACATACATGCATGCATGCATACATACATACATATAGACACCTAAATTTGATCATTAAACATTTGATCAAACTGAATCATAATAACCCTTCTTCTAAAGCTAGCATATTAATTACATAATTCATCTATTTAATTAATATCCTCTTTCATCTATAGTCTTGCGTGAATTAATTAATTTACCTATAATGTCACCCCCTTTAATTAAATAAATGCATTCCTCTATTTAATTAAATCCATTTTCCTCTATTTTGAATTTGAATTAGTTTGAAAAACCCAAAATCTTCATCCACTTGCACATTCCAAAAAAACCCACTTACATCATTAATCCCTCATTTGATTAAGTAAACCTAATATTTACTTAATTAATCCCTTTCATCCCTCTTAGAATTGAAAATAGTTTTCAACTCCCCACTCATTCTCTCCTCTCATCAAATCCTCCTACGTTTTCAACTTGCTCTCTAATCCCAGTTCATCAAGTATAATCACCTTCTCTAATCATGTGCACACCTCTAATCGTACAAATTAGGAACCCAAAGTCAAATCTTATATCACATCAAGCACATGGACTTGTCCCCAAAGTACCCAACAAAAGAATTTTTTATTTCTTTAATTCCACTCAATCACTCTCCGTCATTGATCTTGTTAATCAATCTCAACCATCCATTCATCTCACCTAAATCCTATGAATTCAATCCTTCACCATTGTTGTTCTCTCTCACCCATTTTGCATTTAGAGTGTCATTATGCTACCAAAATCTTGAGTGAGCACACATTTAACCAAACATCCATATAAATATGATTGCATCAAGGAGGCTATTGATTTGCTACATGGGTTCGCATTTCTTATGTTTTTTGTTTTTTTGTCTAATCTTGTATGTTGTCTTGATTTGTTTATTTGAGT
Source organism: Chamaecyparis obtusa (assembly GCA_027943335.1). NCBI lineage: Eukaryota > Viridiplantae > Streptophyta > Pinopsida > Cupressales > Cupressaceae > Chamaecyparis > Chamaecyparis obtusa. Next base: position 1,089,439 of record BSBK01002490.1, on the reverse strand, counting down.
GTATTTCCTAGCTATTTGCATCATTTGAATCATGTTTCATTGGACACATTCTGCCACATCCGGTGGGACCCATGTCACAAGTTCAAACCAATAATCTTCAGTGTTTTTTGTACTTTTTAAGTTGCAAGTTCTATAATTGGCCAGTGCTTCACTAGATGTTCCTCAAAAAGTTTACACGCTTCACCAGATTCGCTCTATGAAGCCTCAGATACGCCTAGCACAATCCCTCAAATTTTCTTTGTGAAGCCTTAGATACGTCACTCATAATCACTTAGATTTTCTATGTCAAAGCCCAAATACACCAGTTACAATCACCCATATTTGCTTTGTTGAAGCCTAGATATGCCAGTTATAATCACCCAAATTTTCTCTGTCAAAGCCCAAATACGCCAGTCATAATCACCCATATTTGTCCAATCAAAGCCTAATATGCCAAACATAATCACTCAGATTTTCTCTTTCAAAGTCCATATATGTAAGTCATAATATTTTTTATTTACTTTGTCAAGCCTCAGATATGCTTTTAACAATTCAACAATCTTTATTCCCCAGCTACAATGTGGCACTTATGTTATATCTAGCTCAAAGATACGCTATGTGATCACTTAGATTCACCTTAAGGTAACAAATTTGCACTATTATTTGGTAGATACACCTCTGTTCTTTAGAACTAACTTGTGTTTTATTAGGTTTTCTCATTTAATTGATTTTCTGGAATGCAATATGATGTTTTTGACTGACTAATTTGATAACTTTACTTGTTATTGAATTAGTGTTGTCAAAAGGTCTCTTTCTCTTGTCAAAACCCCCCAAAATATAATGTTTGTGCTTGTAGGACCATTAAAGAAGAGGGGTATGATTTTGAAACAATGGTTAATTAATGAATCATGTATTTGGTTAGCGTAAGAACACTCCATTTGGTGCTTAAAAAATAATCATTGTCTTAGGTGTCTTGTGCACTTACATGTGTGTTGAGTGGACCCACTTATAGCATCTAGTATCCTTTCCCCTTACACTTTGTGTGACCTTGGTTGTAAGAGAAACAGTCTATTAACACTAAAGTTTATCTTTTCTTAGAGGCCCTTCCTTGGTTGGAAAAAGAGGTACTCACCACCAAGGGATTGACCAAAGTGGTAATGGGCTAAAGCTAAGCTCATATGAATCGCTATATAAAAATATGGTTGTCATAAAAATCATAATCAACGAGAAGTGACATATGGTAGTTGTAATACCCCAAAAATGGGCTATAGGTTCATTAACCTCCTACATCTTCAAATTCGAACGAAATCGATATCGAAGTCCTAACCTAAGGCACATCTGAACATCATCGAATCCTAATTGATTATCCTAAATTCTACATCAGGGAATATTCCTTGAATATTCTTAATTTATTTTAATTATCTTTAATTTAATGATTATTTGGCGATAAATCTTATTTATCCTAAAGTTTGATTAATTGAATATTCTGAATATTTAATTAATTAGATTTAATTTTGCCACTTAATTATTTGATTGAATTTAATTAAATTTATTCCTAAATTATATTATTTAATTCTGACAATAAATCAAAAATCTTATGACTAATTGATTAAATTCTTATTTAATTAATTAATGTCAATTGTCAAATTTAATGATATAGTTTTCGAATAAAAGTTTGATTTAATAATTGATTAACCCATAAATCAGTTATTCTTAAGTTTAAAATCAGTTAAGTTGAGAATAAGTCACTTCATTTATTTAATTAATTCATAATTAATTGTGCACATTCAAAGAGCAGCTAAACTTTGAATTAGAAAATCAATTCAATTTGTTATAAAATTAAACTCAACTTAATTTTGAGTTGAAAGCTGATCTCAACTTCTGATTCAAGTTAAAAAGTTGTTCTTGCATGATTTTGCATGATTATGTGAGTTAATCATCTCTGATTTCTTGTTAACTCAAAAATCAACCTAAGTTCATCAAGAGTGATTTATGACTTTTCTCATGCACCCTCAAAGCCCTGAATTTCTATAAAATCAAGGCTTCGGCTCTTCTAAAAGGATCCACGAAATTACATCCTCACACTAGTGAATTGGTGATTAAAGAATCCATCTTTTGCAAATCCAAGCTATTGTGAGATTTTCATTTGTTTTTGAGCATTCATATCATTTATCATATCATTCTTAGATCAATTGCATATCATATCAATTTCATCTAGAATAGATTCATATCAGTTTCTTTCATCCAATTGCATAGAAAATACAAAAATATAGATTAATTTGCATCCATTTCATATCCATCTTCTGCATTCAAATCCTTCATTTAGGTGTTGCATTGTCACTAGTCTCGGTCTGATCTAAGAATATCATACTCGCACCTACTAGAAGGCAGTAAATCACATGGTTAGTTTAGTTTCAATTACTTGCACGATTTTGATTTTCGCTAACCTCTAATGTTTTACTGAAGTGTTGTGTCCACAGCTAGGTACAATTTTCACACACATATTTTTGGCACCCACCGTGGGGCCCTGAAACGGGTTTCCATTTCACATCTATCAATTTCTATTAATTTCTTGTCATTTTCTGATTAAAACTGTGATCTTTTTTTTTTGTCTGTATATTTTTCGTACGACTTTTGTCAGAAAGTTGTACCAGGAAGTACCCATTGTTGTATGACAGTTGATTCTATTGAGGCTCATATCAAAAGATACACATTGTCATTTGGGAGCTCGATTGTCGTATGAGAAGACACCCATTGTCATACAAGTTTCATGATTGTCGTGCGGGAGGTAACCCACTGTCGTACGAGTTTTGACACCATAATTCAATTGTCATTTCAAATTTCCAAGTCATTTTTTAGATTTGGACTGACAACTAACCCTAACAATTGAGATTTTCTAATTCTAATTGGTATCTGTTAATTCTGATTGGGAAAAGCGCAAGAAAAATTGCTAAAATAGGTAAAAATCTACTAAGCACGTTGCGAGGAATTCAGGTATTCTTCTCAATCTGATAACACTTCGATTTGGATTAAAAATGAACTCTCACATGTCAAGCTTGTGTGACTTTTTCTACTTTCATATCACAGACTTCATTTTGGGCTATTAAACAAACATAGATTTGCTGCATATCTGTTACACATAGTAAATAGGCCCTATGAACACTATTTGTGGATGATCTCGAGAGAGTGGGCTTCATTCATTTGTTTACGCATGCGAAGCTCTTCTTGATGAAGGATCCCCTTGTAGGTAGAGAGGATACTGAGATTGTCTTGCATTATACTGGGTTTGTCGTCCTCAACTTTTGATTGATACATTCTCTCTCCGAAGAGGTTGATAGATCACGAGTTGTTGACATCACAGATCTTGGTGAGATAGTTTCAGTCTTAGCATGTCAGATTAATTTATCTACTTTGTCTTGGTGAAGTGAAGAGGTTAGGGGATTATGCTCTACTTCCTTTTTGGATAGTACCAGAAACCCATATCCTTGAATCTGATCTAGTCCCCCTGTGGTATCTTTTATGAGTCACCTTTAGAGAGGGTTAACCGTAGTGGACATTCCCTTAATTGGGTCAACCATGTGGACGGAACCTCAAGCGATAATAGCCATTTTCACCGTGGTAGCAACAACCGCTACATAAATATCCTTGTGGAGGAAATCTTCACAGGTGTGATCTCTTGTTGGGCTGTCAGATCTCCCTAGAAGCTCCTAATGTATTAAATTCTTGAACTATGTCAAAACCCCGGTGCACCTGGATTGGATTTTGCCCTCTTGAGATCACAAAAGTTGCAGAGTTAGACCATTACTACAAACCCTAGTGAGGCCAAATTTTTATTTTCTAGGAATATGTGCATTATTGAAAAACTTTTTGGAACATACACAATTAGCACTCCTAGGGATTAGCACATTCAGTCACTTGATTATTCATGCATAGGGTTGCTTTGTCCCCTTTTCATTATTTTTAGACATTCTTGAAATCACTTGCTTGTTGTTCTGCGTACTTGTTTATCTATTTGGTTACTGAAAATGAACAAATCCAGAATAATCTTCAAATCTGGACAGAAAAATTTGCAAACAAACTGAAACTGAAAATCTAAAATTTGCAAAATCTAAAGCAAAATTCCTTTATGGAGTCAAAAGTCATCCCATAGGGTCAGAAAGTCATACGAGTTTTGGCTATTGTCATTTCAGAACCCCTGTATTGTCGTATGACAACTTGTATAGTGTCATACGAGTTTTGTTACCAGTCAAAAGCAAAAAGTCAAAATCCTACTATCAACTGTCATGCGAGCCTTGCAATTGTCGTACGAGTTTTTTCAATTGTTGTTTTAGAGCCTACCCACTGTTGTATGAGCCTGCAGAAAGTCATTTGAGAATTTTTGAAAAATTGCCAGAAAGTTGTCAAAATTGCCAGAGATCCAGCTTTTACAGCCTATTTCCAGAATCTGTCAAACAAATCACTATGTCAGGAATAGAGTAGAAACTAGAAAGAATCCAATCATTTTCGTAAAGTGGCCTCTCAAGTCAGATTCAACCTTTTGTTTAATTGATTTGAGTCTTTTTCATTTTGTGTCAAAATCTTGTCAAATCATCAATCTTTAATCAATCTTCAAAATGGCTAAGTGTTGCGAACTTGTGTCTGCTATCTTTTGGGCATCTACCCATACTACTAGGGCACAATATCCTTCATTTATGTCCAATCTAATCCTCAATCAATCTAATCTTGACAAGGTTGCATCATTTGATCTTCTTGAATCAATTCATTCTTCAATTGTCTTAACCTTGCTCTTTTGCTTCACCTAAGGTTAATGGTGGAAACCAGAGCTTCATCATGAAAACATAGAGAACAACCCAAAATCTCTTTAGAGACATCTTCTGTGATCACTCAGACCTTTCATTAATCCTACGACACTAACAAATTCATAGAATACGCTCTTAGAAATCTATTCTTGAAAGGTGGTTATGTTACCCCTCTTGCATCAATCTACATAGTTAATCAACCAACACCTCCTGTATTAATTCACAGAAGCTATTAGATGACCCCACATCAATCTATCTCTAGTAACTCTCGTAACAACAACATGTCTCAAGGTGGAACAAACCATGGGTCTCAAGGAGCTCATTCTCAACATGGTACAGATCAAGAACCTACACCTTCTGAAATTGCCCAATATCAAAATGATGATAACTTCAAAAGAATGATGAAGCATTTATTGAAAGAAGATAGAGAGGCATATTTTCTAGAATTAGCTCATCAAGGAGCTAAGCTTCCTCCAAACTTCAATGTTGAAGATATCATTATGCATGAGGAAGAAACTCCAATCACAGCTATGATGAAGCAAATGCATGTCATGCAAGTCAAACTTAACAAACTTGAAAAAGAAAAAGAACCTAAAGAGTTCTCCATGCAGGCCCTATGCCCTTTTCCATTCAATAAAGACTTGTACGTGCCACCATTCATTAAGAGAGTGGAAATGCCTAAATACGATAAGTACGATGGAAACTCTGATCCTCAAGATCATGTCAGAGAATTTTGTACTCAATCTATGGAGTTCATGCATGAACCAACCTACTTAATGTGTCTCTTTCCTTGATCTTTGGGAGGAGCAACCATTCATGGGTTCTCTAGGATGCCGCTTACAATTAAAACCTTCGAGGAGTTAATAAAATTGTTTTATTAGCAATAATCCTACAATATCCAGCATTCGGTCACCATGATCGACATCTGCAATCTGAAACAATATCCAGGAGAACCATTCCTGACATTTCTCAAAAGATGGAGGAAGAAATTTTCTCTATATGCTAGACCTATTCCAGAAACTGAGAAACTGGAAATTTTCATTTGTAATATTGTTCCAGAAATCAACTACCCTTTACAAATGCAAAATCATACATCTTTTGATAAGATGGTAGATAATGCGATCAAAATTGAGAAAGTACTTGTGAAAAAAAGAGATATCACACTTCAAAAGGACAAGTATGAATCTGGATCTAGTTCTAAGGACAAGAACAAAAATTGGAATAAGAATAAAGGTGTTGTCACAGATGACATTGTTGATACTATCCGTGTTGTTAGAATAATAAGCAGAAAAATGCAAATATTAACACACAGAAGAGAACACAATAACACAATATTTAACATGGTTCACCCAATCCTTGGGCTACGTTCACCAACAACAAATCCAATATCTTTATTATTATCCAGTGATTACAAACTGAAACCTGCAACTAATACTGCCACAAGAAGCTACAAAATCACTCATACCATGAATCTCCAACCCTAAAACCTTTTACAAGTATTTTTGAGTTAACCTAATTAGGGAAAAAAAATACTCTGACTAATAGAAAATTGATGGCCGACCCTTTACAATATTATTAAATCATTTTTGGCCTCGAGGGGCACTACCCCTTGACCCTGTCGCAAGGGGCTCTACCCCTTGACCCCACCTGGGGCACTGCCCCAGGACCCCGCAAGGGGCTCTGCCCCTTGACTCCAAGCTTGGGGGTGCCAAAAGAACCTGACTTTGATTAGGCTCCACATACATAACACGTGCCCCATCCAAGGCACCCTCTTTCAATCTTACTATTGGCACCCAAGCCATAAAAGCTTCTGAATCAAAAGTAACAGAGTCTAACAAAAATCCATCTAAATATAAACCTTGGACTTCGAATCCTAAACACAAGTTTACTCCTCTTGGAGAGTTCTTGGAATCTTCTATGAAAACTCTATTGGCTAACAACATCATCTCTTTGCCTGAGATCTGACAATTTGATCCCGAAGCTAAACCAAAATGGTGGAAAGAGAATAACTTATGTGACTTCCATCGTAGTAAGGGTCATAAAATGAATAACTGCTTACACTTGAAACATACCATACAAGACAAAATCGATAATGGGGAAATCCTAATTGATAATCATAAGAGTAATAATGATCATACAACATTCATAGAGCCATTTCTGAAACATGGTCAAGGAGATTCATCTTCTCAACCTAATGTGGGTGCTAAAGTCAATTATGCTTACTTTGGAAATAATGTTCTTATCAATATGGTTGAACCATGCCTATTTGAGCGTTGCAATGTCATCACAATTGTACAAAGAGATAGAGATAATCAATCAGCCAATGCAATTACTCAATCACAAGCTCAGGCACATTTGCAAGGACAAATCCCAGATTCATCAAATGTCCCTAAGATGCCCTTCAATCTTTCATCAGCTTCTAAATAGAAGGTTGCTTCTAAATCTTCCAATCCTAAAGACACAAGGCCAACATCTTACAACATTGTTCAACAACTCCAACACACTAATGCAAAAATCTCCATGTTTGAGTTGCTTCGGATATCTCCATCTCATCGAGCCATTCTAGACAAAGCTCTACTCAGATCCAATGTTCCTAATGACCTTGATTTAGACAGGTTCTAGACTATGGTTGGACATCTTACGTCTCTACAATATATTTTCTTTTCAAAGGAAGATGACAACTCCTTAAGTCATCCGCATAACTAACCCTTGCATATTGAAGTCTTGATCCAAAATCATCACGTCAAACATGTGTTGATAGATGGAGGCGTTGGCCTAAATATTTGTTCTTACAGCTTAATCACATAATTGGGATTTTCAAAGATGGCTATTGATCCTAAAAAGAAGATAACTATTAAAGCCTATGATGAGCAAGAGAGATATTCCAAAGGCACCATTGTCTTACCTATCAGAATAGGTCCAGTAATCAAAGATACTACATCTCAAGTTCTTGATCTACCTTTGGCTTACAATATCCTTCTAGGGAGACCTTGGATACATGAAATGAAAGCTATTCCTTCTACATACCATCAGTGTTTGAAATTTCCATATGAAGGAGTAGAGGTAACCATTCCGGCTAACATATCCACCACTTGCAATGCATTGAAAGAAAGTGCGGATAAACTTGTTCCTAATAACTGAGAATCTTTCGTTAAGCAAACAGAAGTGACATCCACATCTAAGATAGAAGACATTGCAAAAGAGGTCACTATCAAAGAAAATGGTATGTGAGAATATACTCTAGAGCCAGTCTTATCTTTGACATCTCTCCCTATCTCGCCTAAGTCTTATGGACAATCTTTGAAACAGTCCAAACTAGAATCCAAAGAACCTCTTGAGACATATAAAAGAAATTTTGTTGCAGAACAAGTCTCCAAACAAGAGTTTGAAGAGGATGAAGCAGTGCTTGCATGGCTATACAAAGATGAACCTGAATCCCAGATTGTTCAAACTAGTGACTCTAAAATGCCAAAGATCCCTTCCAAGTCATATGGCCCAAGGGATAAATTGATAGCTAAAATGGGATATCCAAGTAAAGGACCTCTAGAAGTTAGAGGAAAAGGTCTCATGGCACCTATTTCACATACTGGTAGGTCAAACAAAGATACTGTTGGCTTAGGCTTTAAAAAGAAACCCATTTACCTCAAAGGTAACTGCTCTCATGTCATAGGGCAAATCACACTAGAAGAAGCCCTTCTTGAGAAGGAAGAAACTGAATAATCTGATAGTGATGATTCTAATACTACTGAGGAGCTCATTCCTTATGAGTGTTTCCCTAAAGAAATCAAAGACCTTCTTGAAGAAGAAGATGATCTAATCAAAAGGATTAATGTAGTCAACACATGAGAACCTGCTATGGAACAAGAGATAGTTGCCACACAAGAATGATCTAATCTCGAAAGTAATCAAGTAGACAAAGAGGAAGGTGGTAGTTATTCTGAAATAGATTCCCATGAGTATGAATTCAAATTAGAATCTAAGGGTAACCCTTTTTGGGGTATTCATCCTGACTTTACCCATGTCCTAAGATTTCCTAGAAGTCCTGAATCAGAAGATGAATCTAATGACTATGAATGGGGAGTCATTCCTGAGGAAGATGAGCTTATTACAGAGAAACATGTTGATGTTATTCACCAATATGTATTTAAACCCAACATAAGTCTAGAGAAAAATAATGAACTTAACGAGTCTAATCCACCGATGGTTGAAGTGGACTCCCACAATAACATTGAGCCTATTCACGCATTAAATGTCTTAAGTTGTAATATCACCTTTGAACTCAAGCATCAGGTTGGGACCAATGATGACATATCTATATCCATAAACACTATCTCCCAATCCTTTCCCACTTTGACTATCCAACATCCTGACCTTCTTGACCAAACTTCCATGAATCTGTGCCATGGTATTTACACCTTTCCAAATGACTATGCCCTTGCTTGCTACCTAAATGCAGTTGAGCCTATGAGGACTTCCATCAGTGAACCGAGCATCAGCATGACGGAGTCAGACATCAAGTATCTTAGTCAAAATAATAAGAATAAAAAGAAAAAGAAAAGGAATTCTGAGGGTGAAAACCACTTTGTGGCAGTCTCAGAACCTACAAAAGTAAAAATAAAAGACATATCCTAACGTGAAAACCTCTCTGAGGTGCCTTAAGGATGAGATATTTGATGTCCTTCTGAGTCATTTACAGGACAGATCTCCAGTTCTAATTGAGCCCACTCAATCTATCAACTTGGGAACATTAGAGGAACCACAGTTGATCCATGTAGCTCAATCATTATCAGAAGAATAAAAGCAAAAATTTACTGCATTCCTAATAGAGAAAAAGATCAACTTTGCATGGAAATATTCAGATATGACAGGGTTAGATCCTGATCTTATAATGCACCATTTATCTATTTCTCCTGGGGTAAAACCTGTTAAGCAAAAATTGAGAAAGATGCATCCTCATATTGCACTCTTGGTCAAAGTTGAATTAGAGAAACTACTAAAAGTCGGATTCATCCGTGTTATTGACTATGCTGAATGGATCTCAAATATTGTACCTATTTCTAAACCAGACAAATCAATCAGAGTGTGCACTGACTTTAGAGATGTGAACAAAGCATGCCCTAAGGATGTTTTTCCACTACCTAACATTGATATGATAGTGGACATGACTGCGGGTTTTGAGATGTATTCCTTAATCGACATCTTTTATGGATATAATCAGATAAAAATTACTCCAGAGGATCAAGAGAAAACTACTTTCACATGTGCATGGGGTACCTTTTTTTGGAATGTCATGTCATTTGGGCTTTAAAATGCTGGTGCTACATATCAGAGAGCCATGACATCTATTTTTCATGACATGATGCATAGAACTATGGAGGATTATGTTGATGATACTTTAGAAAAATCTATGATTAGAGCTAAACATCTAAATGACTTGAGCAAGATACTAGACAAAATGGAAAAATTTAGTCTCAAACTAAATCCTAAGAAGTGTTCTTTTGGTGTCACTTCTGGAAACCTCTTAGGATACATAGTTTCAAAGAAAGGCATTGAAGTTGATACAGCTAAAGTAAAGGCTATAATGGAGATGAAACCCCTGAAGAGTATTAGTCAAATGAGAACATTACAAGCGAGAGTACAATCTATTAGGCATTTCATATCACAGCTTGTGAATATCTCACAACCTTTTACAAAAAATTTACATAAAGGTGTGACTTTTGCATGGAATGAAGAATGTGAGAAGAACTTTAACCATATCAAGAAATATCTATCAAATCCTCCTATCTTGATGCCTCCTATAGAAGGAAAGCCGTTGATCCTGTATGTCTCCACAATAGATACATCACTGAGGGCATTGCTAGCATAACATGATGAGAACAAAAAGGAAAGAGCTATATACTATATCAGTAGAGCATTGGTTGCATATGAGAAGAACTACTCAATGATTGAGAAAGCTTGTCTAGCTGTGATCTTTGCATCACAGAAACTGAGACATTAGATGTTATCTCATACCACACATTTAGTAGCTAAGATTGATCCACTAAAGTACCTACTAAGCAAAGCTGCCCTCATAGGTAGATTAGCTAAATGGGTCATGCTCTTAAGTGAATTTGACATTGAATATGTTGAACGAAAAGCTATTAAAGGCCAAGTTATTGCTGATCAATTGGTGGATGCACCTATGTTTGATGATACACCAATGCAAATGGAATTCCTAGATTCCTCTATCATGAATCTTTCTTCTAGAGAATGGCAATTATTCTTTGATGGCTCCTATACACAGAATGGATCAGGAGCAGGCATATTATTTATCACTCCTCAAGGATACTCCATACCTAAAGCATACAAATTAAAGTTCCCTTGCACAAATAATATTGTTAAATATGAACCCCTTCTTAATGGTATGAAACTAGCAATTGAATGGAGAGTGACAAAGATACACATTCATGGAGACTCACAACTTGTTATCCATCAAGTCGATGATGTGTACCAAACAAAAGATGAAAAGCTCATTCCATACAAGAGAATGGTAGATTATCTAAAGAAGTATTTTGTATCTATCTCATTTGAGCAAATTCTCAGAATAGAGAAAAAGGTTGCTGATGCAATGGAAATGCTATCTACTTTATTACAATAGCCTGAACATGAGCTACGCTATGAGTTCCTGGTGGAAGCACTATCTTATCCTGCATATGATTCCCCTAAAACCCACATGATCTGCATTGTTATTGGTCATGATTCATCCCGATACAAAAACCTTTTCTACTATCTCCAAGACCAAATCATTCCCGATACTTTCAACTACCATGAGAAATGATACCTTATCTGTAATGCATCTTGATATGTCATCATTGGTAACAATCTATACAAATGAGGTCTAGATGGTAAACTACTTACATGTTTAGAACAGGAAGAGTCTCAATGTGCACTAGAGGAAGTCCACAAGGGTATATGTGGGTCACACTCGAATGGTTTAACATTATCTCAAAAACTTATTAGGGTTGGGTACTATTGACCTGAAATGGAGAAAGATGCAATCAAATTTTCTAAGAACTGTCAAGTACATGGCAACTTAATTCATGCTCTAGGGAGAGATCTAATTCCCTTTACTACACAATGGCCTTTTCACCAATGGGCATTTGATCTTATAGGATCCATACATCCTCATTCTTCTAGTGGACATACCCATATTATAACAACTACAGACTATTTCACAAAATGGGTAGAAGCAGTCCCTTTGACTCAAGCAATTGACAAGCAAATTTCTATGTTTATTTTGAACTACATCATATGTCGGTATGGAATTCCACACTCTATAGTCATAGATAATGGTGGAAAATTCAAAAATAGAGACTTAGATGATCTATGTGCCAAATTCAAGATTACACAACATTGATCTTCTATCTACTATCCTCAAGGGAATGGACAAGCAGAAACTTCTAATAAGAATTTATTGAAAATCTTGCACCATATAGTTAATAAAATAGGAAGGGACTGGCATCTCATGATCAATCCAGCTCTCTAGGCCTACAGAACAAGTATCAAAACACCCACTGGGACAACACCATTCGCTTTAGTTTATGGATCTAAAGCAGTACTGCCTATTGAGGTTGAAATCCCATCACTAAGAATCAGAATGCATGATCTAGTAACTGATGATGACTACAAAGTGTTTAGGTTACAAGAACTTGAACTACTAGATGAGCGCAGACAAGCAACGTATGATCATCTCAGAGCATATTAGAAAAGAATGTCTAGAGGCTACAACAAGAAAGTCAGACACGGAGAATTTCAGGTTGGTGATCTAGTCTTGAGAGAGAATCCTAAAAATCAATCACATAGAGAGCGCAAGGGGAAATTTGAACCCAACTAGCTGGGTCCCTTTGTAATCACTACTACTTTTGGCTTTGGTGCCCATCAACTCTCAATGACTGAAGGAGAACAGCTCTGAGAACCAATCAACATTCTGCATTTGAAGAAATTATATGCCTAAGGCATTCAGTCTATGGTAAAATGTCATGAAAAAATCTTTAAAATTTGAAAATGTATTGAAAAAATGAGCATCTTGGTGAAAACCTAGCAATAGGCACCTTGATGATTCACAAAAAAATAAAAAAAACATCAAAAGTACAAAAAAATGAAAAAAATGAAAAATACAAAAAAAGAAGAAAAAGAAAAAAAGTGCCTTAGTGAAAACCTGGAAACAGGCGCCTTGGTAGCAAAAATAGAATCTCTACCAAGATGGTGAAAACCTGACAAACGGGTGCCACTTGTTCAAAAATGCTCCATCTATCAACGCAATCTTGGTCTTTCCCAGCTTTTAGTCTTGCTTTAGTTTGTACATATCTCTTGGTTTGTTTTCGCATTCCTATTTTCAATAAAGTTGGTTTGTACACCAATCAGCTCAAGCATATGTATCCTATCAATATTTCAAACTTGGGGGCAATCAATGTCATATCCTATGGTCTCCAGTATACTTTAGATGTGTCATATCTAGTTAGAGTCCTTTGAAGCTTCATTTGAGTCAGTAAGTCAGTCTCCTCTCCAGAAAGGATTTTGCATCTACAATATGCAATCAAACATCAACACAAACTAAAAAAAATTTATGCTTTTTCATGCTTTTATCTCCTTGTATGCTTACTAATTTCAATTAGGATTTTTGCATATTGTGTCCCTTCGAGCTCTTCGATGATGTCCTTTACAAGATTTAGAGAGTGATGACTAGGGGCATAATCTTTTCTTTGTCTTCTTCTTGTATGTGAAAATCTAACAACTTTGGAAATTCTAGATTGAAATGGTGTTCGTCTGTAAGAGCCTCTATCTCAAATTGGATGGCCATGAGTACCTCGACCACTGATACCCAGAAAATTCAAGGAAGTTTGATCTAACTATTGTCTTTTTGAGTGAGTTCTTTCTCCTACTGTGAAATGTGATCTTGCCTAAGGAGGTGAATGATAAAGGGTCACTATGGGTAACTCACATTGGATTTAGAATGATCTCTTGACTATTTGATGTGTTTGTAATGCAAGGTGTATTCTAGTCATCATGACGTTTATGTTTTGATGCTTATACAAATTGCTATATCAAAATGGATATGATATTCAGGTCATCCTGGCGTTTGTGCCTTGGTGCTTATATCTAATCCGACATTCTGAAAACAAAATCAATACTCATATGTCCATGGTTGTCTCGCTAGTGGGTGTTGTATTGATTCTTGTACATACAAATCAATATTCATATGTCTATGGTTTCCTAACTAGTGGGCATTGTATTGATTTATCCAGTTACCTAAAAATTCAATGATGACAAATGACTGACACATGATCAGTGACTAGGTCCTAGGTCTTAGGTTGCATTTCATTCTGCATGTCTCTTTTCATTTTGCATGTTTGCATGATCTCACAATGGTTGAATAAACTTCAAAGCTTAAATGATTATTCAATCGCATCTTCAAATCTAACAAGAGCTGAAACCTAACACGAAGGTCTCTTCACGGAACTACAAGCAGTTACCCTCCTGGGTTAAACATCCTTTTTGACATAAGATCAAGTACTTGTCTTCATCAATACCTACAAAACATATCATGTGTATCATTGCATTACATATCATAATCATTCCATCTATTGCATTACATTACATCCATGTGCATAATCAAAATCATACATACATATTTCCATAATCAATTACATTTGCATAACATCCATACATGTGAAAGAAATTATTGCATTACATAAATCCATACATACATTCTACACTACTCATAGCATATAAACATCACATGATATCATCACCATAAATCCAAACATGACAAGTACAAATGAAGTCATAACCAAAATCTTGATCTCATATATTGTATCGCTCGAAAATAGTCAAGGGTGCACTACTGGCACAATGTACAAAAGAATGAGCTCATGTGAGCTATCAGAAGTTAGAATAGTATATCTATAGACAAAAAGAGAAAAAATATTATAAACATATCCAGATAGATCATTTTTCTACTCGATCCTCTACATCTGGTGGAGGTGGTGGTGGTGCATCTGGTACTACCTCTGCTTGGGGTGCCCTAGCTCCCTTTGATGCTATCGTATACTCGGAGTAAGAAGGAACTCTCAGAGCAATAGGCACAACAACATAATAAGCTGACACATAATAAGTAGCTCTAGAGGCCTGGTGTGTCACCTCTATCTGTAATCTCCTATTCTCCTCTCGAAGATGAGATCGTTGTCTATCTGCCTTAATGAATTGCTCCTCCTAGCGAGCACTATGTACCTTCAAGTCCCTAACCTATAATCTGAGCCATCTAATGGTCTCCTATGGAGTAAGAGGTACACTAGGATCAACATTAGCTGTAGGCATCTTAGTATCCGTGGCTGGCTGCTCAGTGGTCTCTTCTCTCCACGCCTTACGATGTCTCACCTCAGCACCAAGATCAAAACTGGTATCACCCTGTAAAGAATTCAAGCTAGCACCTACATCCTGTTGTGACCTAGTACATCATCTATTATGCCCACACTACCTAAAGTGTCACTCTCTCCTCTAGTAGATCTCCTGTGCCCTGAAGAACTAGTAGGATGTGGTGGTGGTCTCATATGTCCTGATGATCTATTATGTCTAGATGGTCTCTGTTGTGGTATCAAAACTGCTCTCAGTCTCGGAGGTGTAGGTTGGGGCATCTGTACTGGTACACGTCTCTTTCCTTGACCTACTAGGGTACCTCTAACATCCATGGCCTCCTCCATGGAAGGTATAAGCTTTGTGGGATCTGAAAACCTGTAAATAGGATGCTCTGCAAGCCATGTAATGAAACCATCAGTAACGCTAACATTTAGAACATCTGCCCTGTAATCCCAATCCCTGCCGACAATACCACTGTACTTCTATGTACAAAGAGCATATGATAGTCAAGGGCCCCATCCTAGTCCAAGCTCTCTCAGAATACGTGCATAGGTAGCATGCTCCTATGGTGCATCCTGGATGATGTCATACTACCTCCATACCCTAGTAATCTGGAAGCTCTCAATAATAGATGTGGATTGCCCAATCAATACATGACTCTGACAAAAATAACTAAATTGCTCTTTAGCAGTAGGCTAGGCCTCTATAAGCAGATACGATCTCCAAGCTACAAATGTCATATCATCGAGGCACCACCTCCAGTACTCTACGTGGCCCATGTAGACCTGTGTAACATAACCAGAATAAGTATAAATCACCAGCTATTGTGGCTGGCACTATGACTGACACACTGGTCTAACTACTGGGATGTGCTCCAAGGCCCATATCTGCAATACTAAAGCACCAGAAGCAAATGAATTGCTCTCCTGATACACAATCTCGTGCATCTCAAAGAACATATGTGCTAATAGGCACTGACCCCAAGCTAACTCAGATGGAGTTGCCATCAGTCATGCCACCATCGGGGCCCAGCCCAAACATAGACCATTTTGCTGATGATCAAACATGATGATACCTCCTATCATGCCTACTAATATACACTGTAGTCTATGGGACTACCCATAGCGCTGCACTAAAGTCTCCCATGATATAGATCTTGTAAGCTAAGTGTCATCTCCAAATAGTCTACAGAAAGCATGTAGACTTGAGTGCCCCGAACTCACATAATTAGGATGAGGACCATGGAATGGAATGCGTAGAATCCTGTACACATCCTCAAGTGTGAAAGTAATCTCTCCAGTCGGTAAGTGAAATGTCTATGTCTTTGAATGAAAGCACTCTATAAGTGCAGTCAACAGTCCATGGTTTACCCTAATCTTGGGCAACCAAATTAGATTCTCAAACCCACATACAGCAAGATGTACCCTCATAGGGTCAGGTAGTGATACACAAAGTCTTTGGGTCACAGGATGAGAGATGCACACATGAACATCGGGATAAGTGACCTACATAGTATAGAAACAGGGAATCCTATTAGTAATTTGGTTGAAAAATAGGCTACAAAAATTGCAAAGTTCACTATCTCAGAATGTGTATTAAATGCTCCGCAATCAACCTAAGAAATTAGAAAATCAAGAAATTTTATCTAAACATGTGTTTTTGGCTCATTGTTTCCCATACGACAATTCAGACTGGCACCAAAACTCATACGAGTTTCCGCAGGGTATCATACGATAAAGCATAGTGATACGACTTTCTAAGGCTTCCCATATGATAGAGGAGGGACCCGATGAAATGTCATATGACACTTGGGTCCCTCTCATATGAGTTTTAAGGGGTTCTCAAATGCCAAAGGAATGAAAATTGGAAAGTCATACGAGTCACGAAGGACAGTCGTACAAGCTTACATACATGCAAGAATTGAAATTTGAAAACATATGAAAAACAACCTAAAAATGCTACCAACATGCAAAAATTGAATTTTCAGAGAGGCACAGAGGTCCACTTACCGGATGTCCATACTGTGGAGGTCATTGATGTCTTAGGCTATGCTCAAATTGGTGGGAACTGATAGGTACCTTCATTGATAAGTACGAGATATTTTCCATAGCAAGTCAAATTGTGATATTGCTACCAGGATTCAACTGTGTAGTTTTTTGAGTCAAACTCATTGAACCATGATTCATGAGTAGTGGTTCACACGAACCCATCTCTCATGAGAATGAATGGAACACTTAGTACTCATTGGATCTAGGTGATGCTCATAGAGGTGAAGCACTGGGACTTCCCAGGAGGTCACCCATCCTAGTACTACTCCAGCTCGAGCGTGCTTAACTACATAGTTTCCTCCATGGTTAAACCCACTCTGCTTGCATCCTCATTTGTAAAACCTTCACCAAGTGTTGTGCCTTATGAACAATTCATTAGGTACCTTCATCTTAGCCATTTTCTCGGTCAGAGGGCTCCACAAGGTTTCAAAAGTCAAAAGTGAATAATGAATTGAAAATGACCTCTTTTGGCCTTTATATAGGTTTTGACCTAATTTTCAAAAGTGCTCCGTTTTTCATGAAAATTGCACCCCTGGCTAATTTCGACATTCTAAACCCATTTTTGGGATCAAAATCAAAATCTGAGATCATTTATTATGTCAAAATCACAATTTAAAATTTTTTGACCCAGGACGGGCAACTGCTTGCATAATCAACCTTCAATCTTCATAGAAATCCATTGTTCAACTTAACTGATTATCTCACATCAAACTATCAAAATTTTAGCTTGGTCAACCATGGTCACCTCATGGTCAAATCTAGTCAAACTTGGTCTCCAAGACCTCCAAACGATGCAGAACGTGTTCTTGGACGTGCACAACCACTTCTCAAATCAATTAACATGCTTCTAAACCATTCAACGCTGACTTTTCTTGTCAGATTTCTATTTTAATCCCGAAGGGGGCATGGTATTGCATATCATTCAAGTCTATAAATCTAAATCTGTAATCAAATCTTTCCTCAGTGATCAAGACAACAACCACGTCTAGTTACTGATTCATCAAAAGACCTCATCGCTTGGGGCAAATCTATCATCACTTGGGGCATATCAAATTCATTGAGATCCATATCAATCTAGTATTCTCTTAATCTTGTAAACTATATCAGCTTTTCATAACCATCAGTTCAATAGTGTTATTTATTTGGTTCTTTGTAACTGATGGGTTCAGGATGTGATACCACTATGATTCTTATTGACGATCAAGTCTGGAATCGATCACTCACTTCTTTGCAATCATAAGGTTCAGAATCAGGCATTTTGATACTTTTTCATAATCATCGGTTCATCGTTGCTATAGTTAACATTATCTTTGGTCATTCAGGACCTAACATATTCAAATCTTTCAATTGATTTCTGTCTCGGAATCGGTTAATCTTTCAAATCAAATCTCAAACATCTAAAACAAACTAATCTTTGAACCACTGCACTTCGCACAGTAATTCAAAGAGGGGCAAAATGTAATACCCCAAAAATGGGCTATAGGTTCATTAACCTCCTACATCTTCAAATTTGAATGAAATCGACATCGAAGTCCTAACCTAAGGCACATCTGAACATCATCGAATCCTAATTGATTATCCTAGATTTTGCATTGGGGAATATTCCTTGAATATTCCTAATTTATCTTAATTATCTTTAATTTAATAATTATTTGGCAATAAATCTTATTTATCCCAAAGTTTGATTAATTGAATATTTAATTAATTAGATTTAATTCTGCCACTTAATTATTTAATTGAATTTAATTAAATTTATTCCTAAATTGTATTATTTAATTCTGACAATAAATCAAAAATCTTATGACTAATTGATTAAATTCTTATTTAATTAATTAATGTCAATTGTCAAATATAATGATATAGTTTTTGAATAAAAGTTTGATTTAATAATTGATTAACCCATAAATCAGTTATTCTTAAGTTTAAAATCAGTTAAGTTGAGAATAAATCACTTGATTTATTTAATTAATTCATAATTAATTGTGCACATTCAAAGAGAAGTTAAACTTTGAATCAAAAAATCAATTCAATTTGTTATAAAATTAAACTCAACTCTATTTTGAGTTGAAAGTTGATCTCAACTTCTGATTCAAGTTAAAAAGTTGTTCTTGCATGATTTTGCATGATTATGTGAGTTAATCATCTCTAATTTCTTATTAACTTAAAAATCAACCTGAGTTCATCAAGAGTGATTTATGACTTTTCTCATGCACCCTCAAAGCCCTGGATTTTTATAAAATCAAGGCTTCAACTCTTCTAAAAGGATCCATGAAATTGCATCCTCACACTGGCGAATTGGTGATTGAAGAATCCATCTTTTGCAAATCCAAGCTATTGTGAGATTTTCATTTGTTTTTGAGCATTCATATCATTTATCATATCATTCTTAGATCAATTTCATATCATATCAATTTCATCTAGAATAGATTCATATCGATTTCTTTCATCTAATTGCATAGAAAATACAAAAATATAGATTAATTTGCATCCATTTCATATCCATCTTCTGTATTCAAATCTTTCACTTGGTGTTGCATTGTCACTAGTCTCGGTCTGATCTGAGAATATTATACTCACACTTACTAAAGACAGTAAATCACTTGGTTAGTTTAGTTTCAATTACTTGCACGATTTTGATTTTCGCTAACCTCTAATGTTTTACTGAAGTGTTGTGTCCACAGCTAGATACAATTTTCACACACACACACACAGTAGTCTCCCTCAGTATCTTCATGATGTGTAAATCCCTTGTTCTAAGGGTTGGGAGACCTCTTAATTGAGTTTATCATTTTTCCCCTGAACTGGTTTCCCTTACTACAAACCAAGTATTAGCAACCAAAATCTCATACTTGTTGGTGTAGAAGCTTAGACCTTCAAAGACGCTCCTCAATATACTTTTCATAGCCGAGACATATATACTTCAAATTTATTTAGAGTATGAGATCAAGTGATTCTCATGTTATGTAAGAGGGGGTTAGGGACACTTAATCTCTACTTGTCTACTTTGTATAAGTATTTGGAGAAATCCATATGGAGACTCAACAAGTAGTATCTTTCCAACCTAGGTTCTAAGTGTTCTTGGTCACAAACAAAATTGTTCTTGGTCACAAACAAAATTGTTCATTATGTTTGTTGTGTTTGCATCATACATTATCTTTTGCCAAAAAAAGTCTGTCTAGATTTGAGTCAGTTAAATCATATTCTCTCAAATACGCCCTGCAATCCCTCATATTTTCCTTACAATCCATTATATTTGTCAATCATATACACCTTGCAATCCACCAAATTCACTCTACAAACCCTCATATTCAATAATCTCTCACATTCTCTCTACAATCCCTCATATTTTGCAATCTCGCATATTCGCTCTGTAATCCCTCATATTCACCTATCTTTCAAATTTTCTTTGTAATCCCTCATATTTTCCAATCTCTCATATTCAATCTATAATCCCTTATATTCACCAATCTCTGAGATACGCTCTGAAACCCCTCATATTCACCAATCTCTCATATTTATCAATCTCTCATCTTCTCTCTACAATTCCTCATGTATGCTCTATATTATCTCATATTCTCTCTACAACCCCTCATATATTCTCTATAATCCATTGTATTGCTTCTACATTCCCTTGTATTTTAATTAGTTAGATCTTTCTTGGTTTGTAGCATCCATATCCCTCATCACATTTCCATCTTCTTCGGAGTTGGTTCTTCCTCCTAATTTGAGCTTAATTCACATCCTAGTATGAGCTTATTGTTCATCTTGATCTGAGATTTTGTCTTCCATCCATCTTCCTCCTTCATCCCATCCAACTCATCAGCTAATTGTCATATCACAATCTTATTTTGATGAGTTTGGTCATCCTACCTTTTCTCTATGCCATCCCACTTTGATGATGATGAGATTCTTGTTGATCATAACACATACATTGAAAACCTTAATGTCTCCATCCTTAGCAATCCTACCCCAAACATCTCCCAAAATCTAGTCATCCCTCCAAACTATCCCATCATGACTTCATGCATACCCACTAATACTTTGTATCATACCTATGAGAAGGGAAGTCCATTAAGTCATCCATGTACATCTCCCTCCTATATCACACCCACATATCCTCCTCATACAAAATTCATGCCTATAGATTCTCTTGTAGTCATATCCACATCTTCATCTTTGCATAACAATAATCTCACCTTGACCCCTAGTCTAAATCCATCATATTACCATCCTTTAATCCATAGTCATAGTCCTTCATTTAATACAAATCCTCCAATCCATTACCATAATACCTTCACCATCTCAAACCCACCATCAACACTATCTCACTTCACTCCATCTATGTTTCCCTACCTCAATCCCCCATCCATGCCATTCTATCCCAATCCACCTTCATTTACTCCATCTTATCCCAATCCACCATCTTTCACTCCCTCCAAAATTACCAAAACTCCCATTCCATAATCTCCCTACGTCCTACAGACCACTTTATATTTTATACACCAATCCACTACCTCTCCCCCATAAACTAGTCAATCTAGGTCACAAGTCACCTTTACACCTACTTACATGAAATATCCTTCACATCCACTACTACACTATCATTCAATCATCCAGGTTCACCAACTACTGATACACCTTCATATGTGCACTATCTTAGCTTCCCACCCTCCACACATGTTAATCCTCCACCTCAACTTTAAATACGCAAGTCTCCAAAGAGCTTCACAAAGAAGCCATTATAAAATTTAGCTCCTATAGATGATGATTCATGTCATCCTACTCCATCATGTGAGGTCACTAGTGATGAGGCCCTTACACCTCCTACACCTACAATTTACCTTCCACCTCCTACACCTATAATTTACCTTCCACCTCCCACACTTTCCATTTATATTCCACCTACTAACATCAAAAAAAATCTCTCATCCATTGACTCTATCCATCTCTAATCCCTATCTTCTCCCAACATCACCCAAACTCAATCCAATGAAACTCATGATTCCACCCTCCTTCCATCCAACCCAATCAAATAACCTCACATCTTTTCATCCTCTCCATCTAAAGAGTCTATCCATTCATCCCCCATCACACCATCTACACCAATTTCGTCATGTCAAGAGCTTGTCCCAAAGCATGTCCAGATATCCACTACAACATTTGGGGTCAAATTTCAACTCCAATTTGTGACACCACTACAATTTGTGTTTTTTTTTTGCAAGTGCCCCCGACGGTGTCGTAATAGCGATGCTATCATTATAATTGTGACACCTATTTGGTTATAGACCAAAAAAAATGAAAAACAAAGTGTCATTTGTAATTTGTGAATTTGAAGAGCTACCGCGAAGATGACACTGAAATTTTGTGTGGCATGAAGAGGGCATTGGAGTTTGGCATGCACGAAGAGGCCAACACTTGAGGTAGGAATTCAAGCTTTGTCTTCTCATTAAATCAATTTTAGTGGCATTGTTTACATCTGAGCATTGTTAATAGTGGCATTGTTTACATCTTAGCATTTGGAATGCTTGATGACCCGCGAGCTTTGAGAGCTAGGACATTGTTGCTATTACCTTCAAGGCATTGTGTGAAGTGTTTGATCTCTTTTTATTTGTTTTTCTATTGATATTCACTATGTGTGTACTCCCCATTTATGATAATTTCATGAGGAAATGTCTTGATGGCTCACAGGCTATAAGCTAGGGCATGATACATTGTTTAGGAGCTCACTATTTAATACTAGCATTGTTTACATCTTTGCATTTGGAATGCTTGATGACCTGCAAGCTTTGAGAGCTAGGGCATCATTTCTATTACCTTCAAGGAATTGTGTGAAGTGTTTGATCTATCTTTATTTGTTTTGCTATTGATATTCACTATGTGCGTACTCCCCGTTTATGATCATTTCACGAGGAAATATCTTGATGGCTTGTGGGCTACAAGCTAGGGCATCATACATTGTTCATGAGCTCACTATTTAATACTGGCATTGTTTACATCTTTTCATTTGGAATGCTTGATGACCTACAAGCTTTGAGAGCTAGGGCATCATTGCTATTACCTTCAAGGCATTATGTGAAGTGTTTGATCTCTCTTTATTTATTTTGGTGTTGATATTCACTATGTGGTACTCCCCATTTATGATCATTTCATGAGGAAATGTCTTGATGGCTCGCAGGCTGCAAGTTAGGGCATCATACATTGTTCATGAGCTCACTGTTTAATACTGACATTGTTCATGAGCTCACTATTTAATATCTGGCCAGGCCATGCAAATGGTACCAGGCCAACTCAATTTGCCCAACAAAATGTGTCATGTTTATCTTTGTCAAATACACTTGTTCACCATTTTGTTCTTGTTCTTCACACAAATATTGCATCAAAAGTAATTGTAAATAATGATTCATAGAAAAAAGAAACAACTGCAATAGATTAGACCCCAAAAGAATATAGTCAACTACAATAGCTCATAGTCTCAATGAAATAAATAGTGTATAAAACAATATATGGTGCACAATAGCAACAAGCATGCAATGACAACAATAACATTGTGTTATAAAATTCAATACTCTTAGTTTTTATTCACATTGCACATGAATAATTGTAGATGAGGATCAGTAATAGGGTGCCAGGAATTGCTTAGATCCTTTGGATCTAACCCTGTCTTTTCCTTCCTTGCAGGTTTTGGATCATACAAGAGCATACTGGATTGAATCCCAGGTCAACACTTCATTACTTTAGGCAATGTCTGGTACCTTCATTATTTATGTTCATCCACTTATGTATGTTTGCATTCATTCATATTCTTCTAAAAGTTGGCTATTAGCGACCATATATGATGATTCTTGAGTTTTTGGGTCATTTGATGAAAATATGTAAAAGTTTCTTAAAAGTTTATATTTTTTATTTCAATTTTTAAAATCATAAAATGAATAAAATTTAAAGATAACAAATTAAGATAATCTTTGTCTTCACTTAAAACAAAAACATAAAGCTCATAAAGCATGGTAAAAGAGGGCCCTAATTGTGGTAAAATGGGAAAGTTGCCACCTTGCACTGCTCTTCATATGGCAGCTGCGAATGAACTATGTTGTAAAATTTCAAGGCATGAAATTTTATACTTTTTGACATCATACTTTTTTCTCCTTAGCATTGAGTTTACAATGTGGGGGACTCGAAGAAAATATATATATAGTTATAAAATTTCATGCCTTGAAATTTGGCATGAAATTTTATAACATAGTTCCTTAGCATTTGATCTTTATATGGCAGCCATGACTTGAGGTAGGCATTCAAGCTTTGTCTTCTCACTAACTCAATTTCATTTTGATGGCATTTGTCGATTTAATGGAAAAATATGGATGTTAATACTGGCATTGTTTACATCTTTGCATTTGGAATGCTCGATGACCTGCGAGCTTTGAGAGCTAGGGCATCATTGCTATTACCTTCAAGGCATTGTGTGAAGTGTTTGATCTCTCTTTATTTATTTTATTGTTGATATTCACTATGTGGTACTGTAATACCCCAAAAATGGGCTATACATTCATTAACCTCCTACATCTTCAAATCAAACGAAATCGACATCGAAGTCCTAACTTAAGGCACATCTAAACATCATCGAATCTCAATTGATTATCTTAAATTCTGCATTGGAGAATATTCCTAGCAATATTCCTAATTATCTTAATTATTTTTAATTTAATGATTATTTGGCGATAAATCTTATTTATCCTAAAGTTTGATTATTTGAATATTTTGAATATTTAATTAATTAGATTTAATTCTGCCACTTAATTATTAAATTAAATTTAATCTTAGTTATTCCTAATTATTATTATTTAAATTTGACAAATAAATCAAAATTCCTATCATTAATTGATTAAATTCTTATTTAATTGATTAAAGCAAAGTTGTCATATTTAATAATGTAATTTTGAATAAAAGTTTGATTTAATAATTGATTAACCCATAAATCAATTGTTTTAATTTTCAAAATCAGTTAAGTTGAGAATAAATCACTTTATTTATTTATTAATTCATAATTATCCATGTGCACATTCAAAGAGCAGTTAAACTCTAAATTAGAAAATCAATGCAAGTTATTGACTTTTTGGAACTCAACATCCTTTTTGAGTTCAAAGTTGATCTAAACTTCTAATTTGAGTTAAAAAGCTGTTCTTGCATGATTTGCATGATTTTTGTGAGTTAAATATCATTTATTTTTGAAAACTCAAAAATCAACCTGAGTTTATCAAGAGTGATTTATGGCTTTTTCCATGCACCTCAAAGCCCTGGATTTCTATAAAAATAAGGCTCAGCTCTTCACAATTCATCTCATGAATTTGCATACTTACGCTGCCAAAATCAATTCAAGAGTTGCACAATCACGCTGGAGAATTGAAATTGGAAGAATCAAACTTCTTGTGAATCAACAACTATTGTGAGATCAATCTTGTTTTCATTCATTCTAGTTTAGATTTCATATCAATTCGTAGATTAATTGTATATCAATTTTTCATTCTAGTTTAGATTGCATATCAAGTTTTCTTCATAATTGCATAGAAAAATAAAAAATATAGATTAATTTGCATTCAATTCATATCTAGATTTTGCATTCAAATCCTTCATTTAGGTGTCGTCAAGGTCACTGATCTCGGTCCAATATAAGAATACATACTCGCATCTATTAGAAGGCAGTAAATCACCTGGTTAGTTTAGTTTCAATTCATTGCACGATTTCAATTTTTGCTAACCTCTAATGTTTTACTGAAGTGTTGTGTCTATAGCTAGGTACAAAATTCACACACACATTTCTGGCACCCACCGTGGGGCCCTAAAATGGGTTTCATTTCACATTCTATCAATTTCTATCATCTTCTTGTTGTTTTCTCTTCTAAAACTGTGATTTTTAATTTCTATTCGTATAATTTTCATACGAGTTTCTGACAAAATTCATACCAGACTATACCCACTGTCGTACGATAGTGTATTTGATTGAGGATCATATCAGACAATACACTTTGTCATTTGGAGGTTCTACATTCGTATGATTTGATACCCAGTGTCGTATGAGTTTTTGGACTATCGTCTGGGAGGTGACCCACTGTCGTACGAGTTTTGGTGCCAGGTTTCAATTGTCGTTTCACTTTTTGATATAGTTTTCCAGATTTGGACTAACAGCTAACATTAACAATTGAAATTTGTTGTTTCTGGTTGATTTCTGCTAGTTTTGATTGGAAAAAGCATAAGAATTGCTAAAAATAGGTAAAAATCTACTAAGTGCATTGCGAGGAATTCAAGTAATCTTCTCAGCTGATAACATTTCAATTTGGACTAAAATGAACATCTCACATGTCTGGCTTGTGTGACCTTTTATTGCTTTCATATCACATATTTCATTTGGGCTATAAAAATGAACATAGATTTGCTTTTCAACATCTTTGTTACACATAGTAAATAGGCCCTATGAACACTATTTGTGGATCTTGAGAGAGTGGGTTTCCAGCGAAACTCTTCTCAATGAAGGATCCCTTGTAGGTAGGGAGGATACTGGGAGAGTCTCACGTTCTACTAGATTTGCATGTCTTCAACTTTTGATTGATACATTCTCTCTCCGAAGAGGTTGATAGATCATGAGCGGTTGACATCGTAGATCTTTGTGAGATAATCCTAGTCTTAATGTGTCAGATTTATCTGTCTACTTTGTTTTGGTTAAAAGTGAAAAGGCTAGAGGACTATGCTCTACTCCCTTTTGGGTAGTATTAGAAACTTAGATCCTTGAATCTGGAACCAGTCCCCATGTGGTATATTTTGTGAGTCACATTTAGAGAGGGTTAACCGTAGTGGACATTCCCTTAATTGGGTCAACCACATTGATGGAACCTCAAGTGATAATAGCCATTTTCACCATGGTAGTGATAGCCGCTATATAAATGTCCTTGTGGAAGAAATCTTCACAGGTGTGGTTCATTGTTGGGTTGTCAGATCTCCCTAGTAGCTCCTGATTGATTAAATTCTTGGACTGTGTCAAAACTTTGGTGCGCTGAGATTGGAGTTCACCCCTTTGGATCATAAAAGTTGCAGAGTCAGACCATTACTAAAAACCCTAGAGAGGCCAAATTTTCATTTTCTAGGAATATGTGCATTATTGCAAAACTTTTTAGAACATACACAATTAGCACTCTTAGGGATTAGCACAAATTTAGTCACTTGATTGTTCATGCGCAAGGTTGCTTTTTCCCTTGTTCATTATTTTCAGACGTGCTTGAAATCACTTGCTTGCTTGTTTATCTACTTGGCTACTAAAAAATGAATGAATCTAGTATAATCTTCAAATTTGGATAGTACAATTTGCAAACAATCCAAAACTAAAAACCCTAAATTTGTAAAATTTGAAGTGAAATTCCTTTCTAGAGTCAAAAGTCATCCCAGAGAGTTAGAAAGTCACACAAGTCTTGAGCAAGTGTCATTTTAGAACTACCCAACTATCATATGATCAGGAACCCAGTGTCGTACGAGTCTTACTGCCAGTAAATTCAAAAAAGTCAAATCCTGCTATCAATTGTTGTGCAAATTTTGCAGCAGTTGTACGAGTTTGTCAACTGTCATTTCATATCATACCCACTGTTGTACGAGCCTATAGAAAGTCATTTGGGAAATTTTGAAAAAGTGTCAGAAAGTTGTCAGAATTGCCAGATACCCAACTTTTTCAGCCTATTTCCAGAATCTGTCAAACAAATCACTATGTCAGGAATAGAGCAGTATCTATTGAGAACCCAATCATTTTCCTAAAGTGGCCTTTGAATCTGATTCAGCCTTCTGTTTAATCGATTTGAGTCCTTTTCATCTTGTGTCAAAACCTTGTCAGATTTATCCATCTTCAAATCAATCTTCAAAAATAGACTAAGTGTTGTGAGCTCATGTCCGCTGTCTTTTGGGCGTCTACCCATGCATCCAGGGCACATTATCCTTCATCCATGTCTAAGCTAATCCGAATCAATCATAATCTTGACAAGGTTGCATCATCCAATTTTCTCGAATCAAATCATTCTTCAGTTGTCTTCATCCTATTCTTCTCGCTTCACCCAAGGTTAATGGTGGTAACTAGAGCTTCCTCACACAAGAAATCAGGAGAAACATCTTAGACCTTACCTTTGACTACTATCTAGGGTCCAACTCTTGAGCAACTCTACAATTCTAGTCTTTACTAAGATGACAGTCTTAGCAACTTTTGATTGAAAACTGGTTACATCCCTCCTCCATCAACTCACAGAGGTAATCAACAAACCCCTCTTGTATCTATCCCAAGGAGTCTTAAAACTCCTACCATGTCTCAAGAAGGGATGAACCATGGCACTCAAGGAGCTCAATCTCAATATGGTGTAGATTAGAAACCCACACATGAAGAAATTGCCCGATATCAAAATAATGATGAATTCAAGAAGATGATGAGGCATTTCTTGAAAGAAGATAGGGAAACATACTTTCTAGAGCTGGCTCATTAAGGAGCTAAACTTCCTCCTAACTTTAATGTCGAAGATATTATTACACATGAGGAAGAAACTCCTATAACGACTATGATGAAACAGATGCATGCTATGCAAGTCAAACTTAATAAGCTTGAAAAAGAAAAGGAACCCAAGGAGTTTTCCATGAAAGCTCTACGTCCTTTTTCATTTGACAAAAACTTGTATATGCCACCATTCCCAAAAAGAGTGGAAATGACAAAGTATGATAAATATGATGGACACTCTGATCCTCAAGATCATGTCAAAGAATTCTATACACAATCCATGGAGTTCATGCATGAACCAACCTATCTCATGCGTCTCTTTCCTAGATCTCTAAGAGGAGCATCCATTCATTGGTTTTCTAGATTGCCTCCTACTATAAAAACTTTTGAGGAGTTGATCAAATTGTTCTATTAGCAATACTCCTACAATATTCAACATCCAGTCACCATGATCGACATCTGCAATCTCAAGCAATATCTAGGAGAACCATTCCTAACATTCCTCAAAAGATGGCGAAAGAAATTCTCTCTATTTGCCAGACCTATTCCAGAGACTGAAAAACTGGAGATCTTCATCAATAACCTTGTTCCAAAAATCAACTACCCTTTACAAATGCAAGATCATACATCTTTTGATAAGATGGTAGATAATGTGATCAAAATTGAAAAAGTACTTGTGAAAAAAGGAGACATCACACTTCAAAAGGACAAGTACAAATCTAGATCTAGTTCAAAAGATAAGAACAAAAACTAGAACAAGAACAAAGGCATCATCACAGATGGCATTGTTGACACTATCCATGCCCCATCAAAGGCACCAATCTACAATCTAACTCTTGGCACCCAAGCCATCAAAGCTTTAGAATAAAAGGTGTCTGAACCATCTCAAAAGAATCCAGAATACAAATCTTGGTTTGCTGATAATAAATGAAAGTTCACTCCTCTTGGAGAATCTTTGGAATCAGCTATGAGAACTCTGCTAGTTGATAACATCATCTCTTTGCCTGAGATCTGACAATCTGATCCTGACCCTAAACCGAAATGGTGGAGAGAAAATGAATTCTTTGATTTCCATCAGGGTAAAGGTCACAAAACTAATAACTACTTACACTTGAAACATACTATTCAAGATTTGATTGATAGGGGAGACATCACAGTTGACAATCATAAGAGAAATAATGATCATACAACATTTATAGAACCATTTCCAAAACATGGTCAAGGAGTTTCATCTTCTTAGCCTAATATGGGGGCAAAGGTCAATTATGCCTACCCTGGAAATAATGTTGTTATCAATATGGTGGAACCATGTCCCTCTGAGCATTGCAATGTCATCACAATTGTGTGAAGATATAGAAATCAACATTCAGCTAATGCAGTTACTCGATCACAAGCTCAGGCACGTTTGAAAAGACAAATCCTAGATTCATCTAATGTCCCTAAGATACCTTTCAATCTTTCATCTACTTCCAAACATAAGGCTGCTTCCAAATCTTCCAATCCTAAGGATACAAGACCCACATCTTATAGCATTGTTCAAGAACTCCAACACACTAATGCAAAAATCTCCATGTTTGAGTTGCTTCAAATATCTCCAGCTCACAGAGCCATTCTAGACAAGGCTTTGCTTGGATCTAATGTTCCTGACGACCTTGATTTAGATAGGTTCCAGACTATGGTTGGACATCTTACATCTCTGCAATAAATCTCCTTTTTAGAGGAAGATGACAACTCCTTGAGTCATCCACATAACTGGCCCTTGCATATAGAAGTCTTGATCTAGAATCATAGAGTCAAACGTGTGTTGATAGATGGGGGTGTTGGCCTAAACATTTGTTCTTACAGCGTGATCACACAATTGGGATTTTCAGAAATGGCTATTGATCCTCGAAAGAAGATAACTATAAAAGCCTATGATGAACAAGAAAGATCTTCTAAAGGCACCATTGTCTTACCTATTAGAGTAGGTCCAGTAATCAGAGATACTACATGTCAAGTGCTTGACCTACCTTTGGCTTACAATATCCTTCTAGGGAGACCATGGATACATGAAATGCAAGCTATTCCTTCTACATACCATCAATGTTTGAAGTTTCCCTATGAAGGAGTAGAGGTTACTATCCCAGTAGATCTAAATACAACTTGCAATACATTGAAGGAAAGTGTTGATAAGCTTGTTCCCGATAACAAAGAATTTTCCACTAAGCAGCTAAATGTTGCTTCAACATCCAAGATGGAAGACATTGCTAAAGAGGTCAATATCAAAGAAAAAGGGATGGGAGAATATATTATAGAGCCAGTCTTATCTTTGACATCTCTCCCTATCTCACTTAAGTCTTATGGATAGTCTTTGAAACAATCCAAACCAGAGTCTAAGGAACCTCTTGAAGCATATAAAAGAAATTTTGTGGCAGAACAGGTATCCAAGCAAGAATTTGAAGAGGATGAAGTTGTGCTCACATGGCTATACAAAGATGAATCTGAATCCCAAATTGTTCAAACTAGTGATTCCATAGTACCAAAGATCCCTTCTAAGTCATATGGTCCAGGAGATAAATTGATAGCTAAGATGGGATATCTAGGTTAAGGACCTCTAGGAGTCAGAGGAAAACATCTTGTGATACCTATTTCACATACTGGTAGAGCAAACAAGGATACTGTTAGCCTAGGCTTTAAGAAGAAACCCTTCCACCTCAAAGGTAATTGTTCTCATGTCATAGAACAAATTATACTAAGAGAAACCTTTCTTAAGAAGGAAGAAACAAAGCCCTTAGATAGTGATTCAAATAGTTCAGAGCTCATCCCCTATGAACGTTTGCCTTTAGAAATCAAAGACCTTCTTGATGCAGAAGATGATCCAATAAAAAGAATCAATGTAGTAGAAACACAAGAACCTACTATAGAACAAGTGATAGTTGCAACACAAGAACCAGCTAATCTCGAAACTAATCAAGAGGATCAAGAGGAAGGTGGTAGTTATTCTGAAACTGATTCACATGATTATGAATTCAAATTAGAAACTGAGGGTAACCCTTTTTGGGGTATTCATCCTAACTTCACACATGTGCTAAGATTTCCTAGAGGTCCTAAATCAGAAGATGAATCAAATGACTATGAATGGGGATTCATTCCAGAGGAGGATGAGCTTATCATAGAAAAACATGTTGATGTTATTCACCAATATGCACCTAAACCCAACGTAAGTCTAGAGCAAAATAATGAACTTAATGTGTCTGATCCACCTATGGGTGAAGTGGACTCCCACAATGACATTGAGCCTATTCATGAATTGAATGTTTTGAGTTGTAATATCACCTTCAAACTTGAGCATCAAGTCAGTACCAATGATGATAGATCCATATCCGTGAACACCATTTCCCAAGCTTTTCCCACTTTGACTATCCAACATCCTGACCTTATTGACCAAACTTCCACAAATCCAAGCTATGTTGTTTACACCTTTCCCAATGACTATGCCCTTGCTTGCTACCTCAATGTAGTTGAGCCTATTAGGACTTCCATCAGTGAACCGAGCGTCAGCATGACTGAGTCGGACATCAAGTATCTTAGTCAAAAGAATAAAAATAAAAATAAAAAGAGTTTTGAGGGTGAAAACCACTTTGTGGCAGTCTCAAAACCTACAAAAGTAAAAAGAGAAGACATATCTGAAGGTGAAAACCTCTTTGAGGCACCTAAGGATAAGATATTTGATGTCCTTTCGAGTCATTTACAGGACAGCTCTCTAGTTCTAATTGAGCCCACTCAATCTATCAATTTGGGTACAACAGAGGAACCACAATTGGTACATGTAGCACAATCCTTATCAGAAGAAGAGAAACAAAAATTTATTACATTCTTAATAGAGAAAAATATCAACTTTGCATGGAAATATTCAGATATGCCAGGGTTGGATCCTAATATTATCATGCACCATCTATCTATTGCTCCTGGAGTAAAACCTGTCAAGCAAAAATTGAGAAAGATGCATCCTCATGTTGCACTCTTGGTAAAAGCTGAATTAGAGAAACTACTAAGAGCCAAATTCATCTATGTTATCGACTATGCTGAATGGATCTCAAATATTGTACCTATTTCTAAACTAGACGGTTCAATCAGAGTGTGCATAGACTTTAGAGATGTGAACAAAGCATGCCCTAAGGATGATTTTCCACTACCTAACATTGATATGATAGTGGACATGACCATGGATTTCGAGATGTATTCTTTAATGGAAAATTTCTCTGGATATAATTAAATAAAAATTGCTCCCAAAGATCAAGAGAAAATTGCTTTCATATGTGCACGGGGTACCTTCTATTGGAATGTCATGCCATTTGGGCTTAAGAATGCTGGTGCTACTTATCAGAGAGCTATGACATCTATTTTTCATTACATGATGCATCGAACTATGGAAGATTATGTTGATGACACTTTAGAAAAATCTATGATTAGAAATGAACATCTAAATGACTTAAGCATGATCCTAGACAGAATGGAAAAGTTTAGTCTTTGACTAAATCCTAAGAAGTGTGCTTTTGGTGTCACTTCTGGAAAGCTCTTGGGATACATAGTTTCAAAGAAAGGTATTGAAGTTGATCCAGCTAAAGTAAAGGCCATAATGAAGATGCAACCTCCCAAAAATATCAGTTAGATGAGAACATTACAAGGGAGAGTGCAATCTATTAGAAGATTCATATCACAACTTGTTGACATAGCACAACCTTTTACAAAAACATTACATAAAGGTGTGACCTTTGCATGGAATGAAGAATGTGAAAAGAACTTTGAACATATCAAGAATTATCTATCAAATCCTCCTATCTTGATGCCTCCTATTCATGGGAAGCCATTAATCTTATATGTCTCCGCAACAGATACATCACTGGGGGCATTGCTAGCACAGCAGGATGAGAACAGAAAGGAAAGAGCTATATACTATATCAGTAGAACATTGGTTGCATATAAGAAGAACTATTCAATGATTGAGAAAGCTTATCTAGCTGTGATCTTTGCATCATAGAAACTGAGACATTATATGTTAGCTCATACCACTCATTTGATAGCTAAAATTGATCCACTAAAGTACCTACTAAGCAAAGCTGCCCTCACAAGTAGATTAGCTAAATGGGTCATGCTCTTAAGTGAATTTGACATTGAATATGTTAAGAGAAAAGCTATAAAAGGATAGGTAATTGTTGATCAATTGGTTGAAGCACCATTATTTGATGATACACCACTACAAATGGAATTTCCAAATTCTTCTATCATGCATCTTTCTTCTAGAGAATGACACTTGTTCTTTGATGGCTCCTATACATAGAATAGATCTGGAGCAAGCATATTGTTCATAACTCCTCAAGGATACTCAATGCCCAAAGCATTCAAATTAAAGTTTCCTTGCACAAACAATATTGTTGAATATGAAGCCCTTCTTAATGGCATGAAAATAGCAATTGAGTGGAGGGTGATAGAGATACACATTCATGGAGACTCACAACTTGTTATCCATCAAGTCAATGATGTGTACCAAACTAAAGATGAAAAGCTCATTCCTTACAAAAGAATGGTAGATGATCTAAAGAAATACTTCATATCTATCACATTTAAGCAAATTCCTAGAACTAAGAACAGGGCTGTCGATGCAATGGCAACATTATCTACTCTATTATAGCAGCCTGAACATGAGCTACGCTATGAGTTCCTAGTGGAAGCACTATCTTATCCTGCATATGACTCCCCTGAAACCCGCATGATCTGCACTATTGTAGGTTATGATTCATCCTAATATAAAAACCTTTTCTCCTATCTCCAAGACCAAATCATTCCCGATTCCTTTAACTGGTTTGAGAAACAAAACCTTATCCACATCGCATCCTGATATGTCATCATTGGTAATGATCTATACAAACGAGGTCTAGATGGTATGCTACTTAGATGTTTAGAACAAGAAGAGTCTCAATGTGCATTAGAGGAAGTCCATGAAGGTATACATGGGTCACACTTGAATGGTTTAACACTAGCTCAAAAACATATTAGGGTTGGTTACTATTGGCCTAACATGGAAAAAGAGGCTATCAAATTTGGTAAAAACTGTCAAAAGTGTCAAGTTCATGGCGACTTGATTCATGCTCCAGGGAGAGATCTAATTCCCTTTACCACACAATGGCCTTTCCAACAATGGGATTTTGATCTTATAGGTGCTATCTATCCACACTCTTCTAATGGACATACCCATATAATCACAGCTACAGATTATTTTACTAAATGGGTAGAAGCAATTCCCTTAACACAAGCAACTGGGAAACATATATCTATGTTCATCTTGAACTACATCATATGCAGATATGGATCCCACATTCTATAATCATAGATAATGGGGGACAATTCAAAAATAAGGACCTAGATGATTTATGTGCCAAATTCAAGATTACTCAACATTGGTCATCTATATACTATCCTAAAGGGAATGGACAAGCAGAGGCTTCAAACAAGAATCTATTGAAAATCTTGCACCGTACAGTTAATAAAATAGGAAAAGACTGGCATCTCATGATCAATCCAACTCTCTGAGCCTATAGAACAAGTATCAGAACACCTACTGGGGCTACTCCATTTTCTTTAGTCTATGGGTCTGAAGTGGTACTGCCTATTGAGGTTGAAATCCCATCACTAAGAATTAGAATGCATGGTCTAGTAATTGATGATGACTACAGAGTGTCTAGGTTGTAAGAACTTGAACTACTAGATGAGCGCAGACAAGCAATGTATGACCATCTCAGAGTATATCAGAAAAGAATGTCTAGAGGCTACAACAAGAAAGTCAGACACAGAGAATTTCAGGTTGGCGATCTAGTCTTGAGAGAGAATCCTAAAAATCAATCACATAGAGAACACAAGGGAAAGTTTGAACCCAACTAGCTGGGTCCCTTTGTAATCACTATTACTTTTGGCTTCGGTGCCTATCAACTCTTAATGAATGAAGGAGAACAACTCTGAGAACCAATCAACATTCTCAATTTGAAGAAATTCTATGCCTAAGGCATTCAGTCTATGGTAAAATGTCCTGAAAAAATCTTAAAAATTTGAAAAAAGTCCTGGAAAAATAAAATAAAATGAACATCTTGGTAAAAACCTAGCAATAGGTGCCTTGATGATTCATAAAAAAAAGAAAAAAATATCAAAAATATCAAAAAAATTGAAAAATGAAAAATGAAAAAAAAATGAGAAAAAGAAAAAGTGCCTTGGTGAAAACCTGGAAACAGGCGCCTTTGTAGCAAAAATAGAATCTCTGCCAAGATGGTGAAAACCCAGCAAACGGGCACCACTTGTTTCAAAATGCTCCATCTATCAATGCAATCTTGGTCTTTCCTAGCTTTCAGTCTTGCTTTAGTTTGTACGTATCTCCCAGTTTGTTCAGCTTTCCAGTTTTCAATAAGTCGGTCTGTACACCAATCAGCTCAAAGCGTCTGTATCCTATCAATGTTAACACTTGGGGGCAATCAATGTCATATCCTATGGTCTCTAGTGTATCTTAGATGTGTTATATCCAGTCAGAGTCCTTCGAAGCTTCATTTGAATCAGTTAGTCTATCTCGTCTCCAGAAAGGATTTTGCATCTACAACAACAAACATCAAACAGAAACTAAAAACAATTTGTGCTTCATGCTTTTATCTCCTTGTATGCTTACTGATTCGCATTGAAATTTTTGCATATTGTGTACCTTCCAACTCTTTGATGATGTCCTTTACAGGATTTAGAGAGTGATGACTGGGGGCATAATCTTTTCTTTGTCTTCTACTTGTATGTGAAAATCTAACAACTTTGGAAATTCTGGATGAAATGGTGTCCATCTATAAGAGCCTCTATCTCAAATTGGATGGCCATGAGTACCTCGACCATTGATACCCAGAAAATTCAAAGAAGTTTGATCTAACTATTGTCTTTTTGAGTGAGTTCTTTCTCCTACTGTGAAACACGATCTTGCCTAAGGATGTGAATGATAAAGGGTCACTACAGGTAATTCACACTAGGTTTAGAATGATCTCTTAACTGTTTGATGTGTTTGTAAATGCAAGGCATATTCAGGTCATCATGACGTTTATGTTCTGATGCTTATACAAATTTCTATATCAAAATGGACATGATATTCAGGTTATCCTGGTGTTTGTGCCTTGGTGCTTATATCTAATCCGACATTCTGAAAATAAAATCAATATTCATATGTCCATGGTTTCCTAACGAGTGGGTGTTGTATTGATTATTGAGCATACAAATTGATATTCATATGTCTATGGTTTCATAGCTAGTGGGCATTGTATTGATTTATTCGGTTACCTAAAAATTCAATGATGAAAACGACTGACACATGATCAGTGACTAGGTCTTAGGTCTTAGGTGGCATTTCATTTTGCATGTCTCTTTGCACTTTGCATGTTTTCATGATCTCACAAACGATTGGAAAAACTTCAAAGCTTAAACAATTCTTCAATCACCTATTCCAATCTAACAAGAGCTGAAATCTAACTCGAAGGTCTCTTCACTGAATCACAAATAGTTACCATCCTAGGTTAAACATCCTTTTTGACATAAGACTGAGTACTTGTCTTCATCAATACCTGTGAAAAATATCATGTGTATCATTGCATTTACATCCCATATCATTACCATTTTTTGCATTACATTACATCCATTGCATAAGCATTAATCATACATACATCTTTCCATAATCAAATACATATGCATAACATCCATACATGTGAAAGAAATCATTGCATTGTATTAATCCATACATACATTCTACACTAATCATAGCATAAACATCACATGATATCATCATAAATAAAAAATATGACAAGTATAAATGAAGTCACAACCAAAACATCTTGATCTCATATATATATATCAAAAATCTTGAACTAGTGAGGGGTGCACTATTGGCACAATATACAAAAGAATGAGCTCCTCAAAGCTATCAGAGTCAGAACAATGTATATCAATGATCAAAAGAGAAAAATATCAGAAGTATATCAAAACATGGCAAACATATATCAGTTGTCAATCTGATCCTCTGCATCTGGTGGAGGAGGAGGTGGTGCCTATGGTACTACCTCTGCTCTTGGTGCTCTGGCTCCCTCTAATGCCATCATGTACTAGGAATAGGTGGGAACCCTCTGTGCAACTGGGATAGTAGGATAATAAGTAGACACATAATAGGAAGCTCGTGAGGTCTAATGGATCACCTCTGTCTGTAGTCTATAGATATTCTCATGCTACTCTGCTCGCACCCTATTTGCCTTGAGGAATCTCTCCTCACATTGAGCACTACGTACCTTTAGGTCCCAGACCTGTACTCTGAGACATCTGATGATCTCCTATGCAGTAAGAGGAACACTAGGCTCATCCTCTGCTACTGGCATAGCTGTATCAGGTGCTAGTTGCTCTAACTGCTGCTCTGCAGTACCTACTCTCTGCACCTTACGGCGCCTAATCTCCGCACCTAAATCAAAAGTGGTGTCATCCTATAGAGGATCTGTATCACCACCTACAACCTACTCTACTGCAAGAACATCCTTGGCTATACCAACACTGCCCAAAGTGCCACTCTCACCCCTGGTCCATCTCTGTGATCCTATGAGTCTCGCTATTGTAGAAGTAGTAGGACGAGGGGGCCTCATCTATCCTGAAGGTCTCTGCAAAGGAGCCATAGCTCTGGGTCTAGGAGGTGTGGGCTGTACAACCTGTACCTATCGTCTAGGACCCTGTCTCACTAGGGCACCTGTGACATCCATTGCCTCCTCCATGGAGGGTATCAACTTAGTAGGATTAGAGAATCTATGAATGGGGTGATCTGCAAGCCAGACAATAAATCCATCTGTAACCCCTGCATCGACAACCTATGGAAGGTAGTCCCAGTCTCTATCGATAATACCATTTTACTCCTCTGAGCATAAAGAATATGTGAACCTAGCTATCCATCCGAGTCCAATCTCACAAACTATGCAAGCATAGGTAGCATAATCCTCTGGAGCATCCTGAACACGTACATAAAGACACCACACTTTGGTAATAAGAAATCTCTCCAAGATAGTGGATGATTGACCAATGAGTACATGACTCTGAAAAAGAAAACTAAATTGCTCCCTCATAGTAGGCCAGGCCTCTATCTGCAAGTACGGTCTCCATACTACATATGTCATGTCATCGAGGCATCACCTCCAGTACTTAGTATGGCCCATGCATACCTGTGTGACATAATTGGCATATACATAGATTACTGGCTCCTCTGGCTGCCGCTGTGTCTAGAAAATTGGTCTCAACAGTGGGATATGCTCCCAGGCCCATATCTATATTACTAAAGCTCCAGACGCAAAGGTATTTCTATCCTAATACACAATCTCATGCATCTCTAAAAACATATGTGGCAAAAGACACTGACCCCAAGCAAGCTTAGTGGGAGTTTCCATAAGTCGTGCCACTGTCGGGGCCCAACCCATCAGAAGACTGTTCTGTTGACGGTCAGACATAATAATCCCACTGATCATCCTGACAATGATGCACTCTAATCGATGAGTCTATCCATATTGTTGTATAAGGGTCTCCCAAGAGATGGACCCAGTCAACTGTGTATCATCTTTGAACAATATTCTAAAGGCATGAAGACCTGTGTGTCCAACACTCACATACTCAAGGTGCTGACTACTATGGAAAGGAATGTGTAGAATCTTGTAAACATCCATTGGAGTCACAGTGAGCTCTCCAGTGGGTAGATGGAAGATCTGCATCTTTGAGTGAAATATCTCGATCAACGCAGTCAAGAGGCCATGGTTTACTCTAATCTTGGGTAAATGGATTAGAAACTTGAAACCACATGCAGCAAGATGTACCCTCATAGGGTGAAGAAGTGAAACACATAATCTCTATGTCATCAGATGAGAGATACAAACATGAACATCTGGAAATCAAACCTACATTATACAGAAACAAGGACTTCTATCAAAAATTTGGTTGAAAGACAGGCTAATAGTGTAAGAATTGGACAGTTCGCTATTTCAGAAGGTAGGTCAAAAAGTCAGCAATCAGGGTACAAAATCAAAAAATTTAGAATTTTGTCCTAAAAATTAGTTTTAAGCTTGATGTTTTTCAAATGACAACACAGACTGGTATGGAAAGTTGTACGACATTCTACACGACATCATATGACAAATCATAGGTATACGACATTACATAGGTTCCCATATGACAGAGGAGGGACCCAATGAAATGTCATACAACTCTTGGGTCCCTCTCATATGACTATTGGGTGGTCATGAGATGACAAAGGAAACAAAGTTCAAAAGTCGTACGAGTCCCAGGGAGGACTCGCACGAGTTTTCATGCATACGAAAATTCAAAATTGAAATGCGCATGAAAAAATCCTAAAATGCTATAAAACATGAAAAATTTGACTTTTCAGAGAGGCACAGAGGTCCACCTACTAGATGTCTATACTGCTGAGGTCTTTGGTGTCTCCGACTGCGCTCAAAATGATGTGAACTCACAGGTACCTTCGGTTCTGCCATTTTCTTGCTCAGAGGGCTCCACAAAGTTTCTAAAGTCAAAAGGTTGAAATAAATTGAAAATGGCCCTTTCGGCCTTTATATAGTATTTGACCTAATTTTTAAAAGTGCTTCATTTTTCACGAAAAATTGCACCCTTGTCTAATTTCGACGCTTTGATTCCGTTTTCGGGATCAAAATTGAAATTTGAGATCATTTATTATGTCAAAATCACAATTTAAAATTTTTGGACCCAGGACGGTCTACTGCTTGCACATTCAACCTTCACTCATTATAGAGATTCAAAATTCAACTAACTGATTATCTTATATCAAACTATCAAAATTTCAACTTGGTCAACTATGGTCAACTCATGGTTTAACCTAGTCAAACTTGGTCTCCAGGACATCTAAATGATGTAGAACGCATTCTCGAATGTGTATAACCACTTTTCAAATCAATTAACATGCTTC
Source organism: Chamaecyparis obtusa (assembly GCA_027943335.1). Lineage (NCBI taxonomy): Eukaryota > Viridiplantae > Streptophyta > Pinopsida > Cupressales > Cupressaceae > Chamaecyparis > Chamaecyparis obtusa. The sequence continues at coordinate 1,048,699 of BSBK01002490.1, read as the reverse complement.
TAAACTATAACATTGACTTTTCTTGTCAGATTTCAATTTTAATCCCAAAGGGGGCATGGTATTGTACATCATTCAAGTTTGTAAATCTAAATCTGTAATCAATCTTTCCTCAGTGATCAAGAAAACAACCACGTCTAGTTGCTGATTCATCAAAAGTCCTCATCGCTTGGGGCAAATCTATCATCGCTTGGGGCATATCAGATTCATCGATCCATATCAATCTGGTATTCTCCTAATCTTGTAAACTGTATTAGCTTTTCGCAACCATCGGTTCATTAGTGTTATTTCCTTGGTTCTTCGTAACTGAAGGGTTCAGATGTGATACCAATGTGATTCAATATAAGGACAATCAGGTCTGGAATTAGTCACTCACTTCTTTGTAGTCATAAGGTTCAGAATAAGGTGTTTTGACACTCTTTCGTAATCATCGGTTCATCGCTGCTATAGTGAACACTATCTTTGATCATTTAGCACCTAATATCTCCAAATCTTTCAATCGATTTCTGTCTCAGAATCAGTTTATCTTTCTATATCAGTTTCAACATCATACACAGACTATCTTTGAACCATTGTGCTTTGCACAGTAATTCAAAGAGGGGCAAAATGTAATACCCCAAAAATGGGCTATAGGTTCATTAACCTCCTACATCTTCAAATCGAACGAAATCGACATCGAAGTCCTAACCTAAGGCACATCTAAACATCATCGAATCTCAATTGATTATCTTAAATTTTGCATCGGAGAATATTCCTAGCAATATTCCTAATTATCTTAATTATTTTTAATTTAATGATTATTTGGTGATAAATCTTATTTATCCTAAAGTTTGATTAATTGAATATTTTGAATATTTAATTAATTAGATTTAATTCTTCCACTTAATTATTAAATTGAATTTAATCTTATTTATTCCTAATTATTATTATTTAAATTTGATAAATAAATCAAAATTCCTATCATTAATTGATTAAAGAAAAGTTGTCATATTTAATAATGTAATTTTGAATAAAAGTTTGATTTAATAATTGATTAACCCACAAATCAATTGTTTTAATTTTTAAAATCAGTTAAGTTGAGAATAAATCACTTTATTTATTTATTAATTCATAATTATCCATGTGCACATTCAAAGAGCAGTTAAACTCTAAATCAAAAAATCAATGCAAGTTATTGACTTTTTGGAACTCAACATCTTTTTTGAGTTCAAAGTTGATCTAAACTTCTAATTTGAGTTAAAAAGTTGTTCTTGCATGATTTGCATGATTTTTGTGAGTTAAAAATCAACCTGAGTTTATCAAGAGTGATTTATGGCTTTTTCCATGCACCTCAAAGCCCTGGATTTCTATAAAAACAAGGCTCAGCTCTTCACAATTCATCTCATGAATTTGCATACTTACGCTGCCAAAATCAATTCAAGAGTTGCACAATCACACTAGAGAATTGAAATTGGAAGAATCAAGCTTCTTGTGAATCAACAACTATTGTGAGATCAATCTTGTTTTCATTCATTCTAGTTTAGATTTCATATCAATTCTTAGATTAATTGCATATCAGTTTTTCATTCTAGTTTAGATTGCATATCAAGTTTTCATCATAATTGCATAGAAAAATAAAAAATATAGATTAATTTGCATTCAATTCATATCTAGATTTTGCATTCAAATCCTTCATTTAGGTGTCGTCAAGGTCTCTGATTTCGGTCCAATCTGAGAATACATACTTGCATCTACTAGAAGGTAGTAAATCACCTGGTTAGTTTAGTTTCAATCATTGCACGATTTCAATTTTTGCTAACCTCTAATATTTTAATGAAGTGTTGTGTCTACAACTAGGTACAAAATTTACACACATAGGTACTCCCCATTTATGATTATTTCATGAGAAAATGTCTTGATGGCTCGCGGACTGCAAGCTAAGGCATCCTGCATTGTTTATGAGCTCACTGTTTGAGCACCTCATGTCCCTATTTGATTGTCCGGTGCTCTATTTGTTATATTGATGCTATTATATCAAATAGGGACATCAGTAATAAAATAGGGATATCAGTAATAAAATAATAGACTTACTATTTTGAATTTGAGCTCTGGCATCATGCAATGTTATTACTGTCAAAATAGTAAGTGTATTAATGTATGATCTAATAGCAGCAATCTCATTGATCATTACCTTTGACTCCTCCATCATTATAGAAGAGATATGATGCAGAGGTGGCAGAGGATATGGTGGATCCAAGGTCCAAATATAGAAACTCAATCAAATGCACAATTCAATCTAGTGACCCAAGATGGTTTTAATAAGTGAAATGGTAAATTATCCTCCAACCACTCTTATGGTGTGATCCAATAGCCCTAATTTATGTAATCCAAAGTAATTAAATAGGTTCTAAACTTTCTTCAAATGTTCAAGCACCAAAACTTCAAAATTCACCAAGTTAGGACTAACATCTCTCTTGTAGCCCTGCAACAACACTCACAAGGATTTTCCTACAACTTTTCCCAAAACACCAGGTAAATAAATCATATATTTTAGTACCATTTATGGAGTACCTTAACATACCAAAAGGATAGGGTAGGTTATTAATGAAGGGTGCTCCCCTTAATACCACAAACACATAACAGAAATAGAGAAACAACAACAATATGCAAGAACAGAAAATTGGCTTCAGAAAATTGGCTTCTTATTATCTCCACAAATGTGGAATTACAAACTTTCAGAATTACAATATGCAAAGCCACATGGGCATTCCCTTACAATATTCTGTAGGACAAAGCCTCGAATCAATACCCAGAACTATTCTGAACTGCCTAAGACAATAATACAGCCTTCCTTATATAGGCAATTTTCCACCGCCTGGGAAGGTTCCAGAATTTTAGCCAATAAGGCCGACCAAACTTAGAATTATTTTATTTTATATTTTATTACATCATAGTCGGCTCAAGATAACCTTTAAAACCCGAACAAAAATTTTGAAGAAAATTATTTTCCGCCAATTCAGGTGGCCCAACTTCCGAAGACCATAAGTCATCACCAGTTGACCCGATCGACTATTATAACCCCATTTCGAAAACACCACGAAGTGCTCTACAAGCTTGACCAGTGCAAGCGCCCGTCACCCAAATTTTTGACCTCATCCGGGGCCTCTAAAGCCTTCAAAATTGAGTTCAAAGTTTCTATACCCTGCTGCCAATACCGAAAATCTTCAATATCTTCTAATATACACTTGATCTGGCAATGAAACTTTACTGGCAGACTTATATGACCAAAATGAACCTCCAAGAAAGAAATCAGATCATTCTGAGCACATACAAAAATTACCAAAAATAGTAACTTTCCATAAATAGCAGCTCTACACAAAATAGCCCTTATTGAATATAAAAACAAAATTTTTTTTTTTTTTTTGGGTGATGCAAGATTGCTCTTACACCCAGGATGCTCCTGCATCAGACACCTAGGGTAATTTGAGAAGTGACCCTGTCACGACTCAGGTGTGTAGAGGAAAACTAAGACGGCTAACCTCCTCCTTTGTCAGCCATGATGAATCTTCAACAGGTCATCCTTTCCACTTGACCAGATATTCTTCATATGTCCTGTTCCTTGTGTTTCTGCCAACATGACTATCCAGTATATCTTCGATCTCCTTAGTGTCTGAACTAGTTGCTGGAATACTCCACTGTGCTGCTGTGATCGCATCTTCAACACCTCCTTCATGATACTCTGTCAGATCTAAAATGTTAAACACTGGTGAAATATTTAGCTCACTAGGAAATTCTACCTCATATGCGTTTCCTGAATCATGTTTCTTCAGTATCTTACATGGTCCAAACTTTTTCATTTTCAGCTTGTTATATGTACCAACTGAAAACCGCTCCTTCCGCAAATGAACCATGACTTCATCACCAACCTAAAATTCTTTATACCTCCTTTTCTCATCTGCCTTAGCCTTATACTGTGCGTTCATCTTGGTAATATGCTTCCTCACCTCCTCATGAATGTTCTTCAAATGTTCTGCAAAATCCTCAGCTTCAGCACTACTTATTTCTCCTTTATCTATCTTCCTCAATTCAGATGCATTTCTTGGACTACTTCCATATACAATCTGGAATGGTGATTTACCAGTGCTCCTATTGACATAATTATTGTATGCAAATTCCGCCTGTGGTAAAATCAAATCCCATCCTGTTGGCTTATCTCCAACCAAACATCTCAGCAAATTTTCCAAACTTCTATTCACCACCTCTGTCTGTCCATCAGTCTGTGGATGATGTGATGAGCTAAACTTCAAATCTGTCTTCAACTTCTTCCATAATGTCCGCTAAAAATATCCAACAAACTTAGTGTCCCGATCTGAAACTATGGTCTTTGACAAACCATGAAGTCTCACTACTTCTCTAAAAAAAAATTCTGCTACATGAACAACATCATTAGTCCTCTTGCAGGGAATGAAATGTGCCATCTTCGAAAATCTGTCAACTACTACAAAAATTGAATCATGTCCCCGCTGAGTTCTTGGTAAACCAAGAACAAAGTCCATACTAATATCCTCCCAAGGCTTCTCCGGTATAGGTAATGGCTGATACAACCCTGTATTCTACTTCACTCCTTTCGCCATCTGACATACTCTGCAACTCTGTACAAACTTCTTCACATCTTGCTGCAATTGTGGCCAATAATAATTCTCACCAACCAAAGCAAGGGTTTTGTCACGACCAAAATGTCCAGCCAATCCTCCACTATGCTTCTCCTTGATGAGGTTCTCCCTCATAGAACTTCATGGAATGCACAACTGACTCCCTTTGAATAGCATATCATCCTGGATAATGAAATCCAACCATTTCATCCTGTCTAGAGTAACAGGTTCTGTACAAGCTTTCCAAGCTTCACCAAAATCAAGATCCTCTAGATACAAATTCTTGAGTTCCTTGAACCCAACCACTTCAATCTGCATTTCTGTCAGCAATAGTTGCCTTCTACTAAGAGCATCTGCAACCCTGTTAGACTTTCCACTCCTGTGTTTCAAAACAAATGTATAACTCTGCAAAAACTCAACCCATTTCAAATGCCTCTGATTCAACTTTCCTTGACTATTCAAATATTGCAAAGCTTGATGATCAGTATACAAAACAAACTCTTTAGGAAGCAGATAATGTCTCCACTTCTTTAATGCCTGAACTATAGTATAAAATTCTTGATCATAAACATAATACTTCCTCTTGGCATCATTTAACTTCTCACTGAAATACGCAACATGTTTACCTTCTTGGCTCATAACAGCTCCTATTGCAGTACCACTAGCATCACAATCTACTTGAAACACTTTATTAAAATCTGGAAGTGCTAAAATAAGTTGTTCTGTAAATTTTTGTTTCAACAATTGAAAACTCTTTTCTGCCCCATTAGTCCACTTAAACTCTTTTCTATCCCCTCTCATTGTCTCAGTCAAGGGACTATAAATACTGCTAAAATTTTTGATAAACTTTTTGTAAAAGCTAGACCATGAAAATATCTTACCTCAGTAGCACTCCTTGGAGTAGGCCATTCAAGGATAGCCTGTACCTTCTCTGGGTCTATTTTTAGACCTTCTGCTGAAACTACAAATCCCAAATACACTAACTCTTTCTTCACAAAACTTCACTTCTTCAAATTAATCAACAATTTCTCTTCTCTTAGCTTCTCAAATACCATATGAATATGCATCATATGCTCCTCCAATGTCTTACTAAAGATCAGAATATCATCTAGGTAAATAATGACAAACTTACCCAGAAATTCTTTCAGAACCTCATTCATGAGCCGCATGAAAGTGCTCAGTGCATTGGTTAGCCCAAACGGCATGACTAACCACTCATACAGTCCTTCCTTTGTCTTGAAGGCAGTCTTCCATTCATCTCCTTCTCTGATCTGAATCTGATGATATCCACTTTTCAGATCTATCTTTGAAAAATACACAGCTCCACTCAAACAGTCCATAATATCATCCATTCGTGGCAATGAAAACCTGTACTTGATTGTGATCTTGTTTATTGCCCTAGAATCTGTACACATCCTCCATTCTCCATTTTTCTTTGGTGCTAATACCGCTGGTACAACACAGGGACTCAGACTCTCATGGATCAATCTTTTCTATAACAACTCATGTACTTGTCTGTTCAACTCCTCACTTTCTGTAGGTGTCATTCTGTGTGCTGCCTTGTTTAGCAAACTCGCTCCTGGGATCAAGTCCATTTGATGACTAATCTTCCTAACTGGTGGTAATCCATCAGGCACATTATCGGATACAATATTCTGAAACTCATTCAACAAATCTGCAACTTCTACAGGAACATCTTCTACTTCCTCTTTACCAGCTTTTGAAATTAAAGCAAAACATACATGCTCATGCCTCATACCATCTAGGAAATTTCTTCCATCAACAAAAGTTATCCTTGCATTACCACATACCTTTTCTTCAGTCTCCTTCAATAGTTTTAGCTTATGTCGCACTCCATCCTTTGTCAGGGAATAGGTATTCGCACGACCATCGTGTACAACACATCTGTCAAACTGCCATGGTCTACCCAACAACATATGACATGCATCTATAGAGATGATATCACATAGTACCTCATCTTGGTACCCGCCGATCTTGAACTCTACCAGGCACTGTTCACTGACCATGACCTTGTGGTCATCCTGCACCCAGGCAATCCGATATGGATGTGGGTGTTTTTGTCTCTTGAGCTTCAACTTTGTCACCATCTCTTCTGACACCAAATTTTCTGTGCTTCCACTATCGATAATCACATCACAGCATTTACCCTCACACTTGCATCGAGTGTGAAACAAGCTCCTCCTTTGTTCAGGTTCATTCTCACCACTCAGCAAGACTCTTCTGTTAATTAGCATTTCTCCTCTTTCAGCATCTTCAGAATTTGACGATCTAGCATCTTCATCTACATGTGCAACTCTGGCCTGGCCTTCATTTCTCCTGTCTATTCTGCCTTGGCACTGAGGACATTCAAATGCCCTATGACCTTCTTCTCCACAGTGAAAACATGTTCCACGGAAGCCACCTCTTCTAGATCCTTGTCCTCTTCCTCTTCCTCTCTGATCTCTATTATTCTGATCCTGGAAGCGATTGGAATTATTTCTTCGCTGATTCTGACTGCTACTGGCCTCATCCTTCTTTTTCAGATCTTCATTTCAGCCACCATATGACCATCCACCAAATCATCCACCGCGACCTCTTCCATTTTGTCTGCTCTCAAACTTCTTGTTCAGCTTTTCCTCTACTTTTAGGGAAAACTGGTATGCCTCTTCAATACTGTTCATTCGAACTAGATTCAGCTCCTCCTGAATGCTTGGCCTTAACCCATTAACGTATCGGGCAACTTTCTCCTTATCAGCTTCTGCATGGCCTGTTCTGATGAGAAGCCGATAGAACTCTTCTGTATACTCCTGAACAGATCTTCCTACTTGCTTCAAACTTTGCATTTTCTTCAGTAGGTCAAGCTCATAATCAACAGGAATGAACTGTTGCTTCAATTTATCCACCATCTGATCCCATCTCGTAATTTTCTCCTTTCCCCTTCTATTTCACTCCAACTGAATCTCTTGCCACCATATCTTCGCATGACCTTTCAGTCTAGCCTTCACAAATTTGACCCTATCAGGATCCTCAACATCTTCATACTCAAAATATTCCTCACATTCATTGATCCAGTCGATCAATTCCTCTGGGTTAAGATTTCCAAAAAATGTAGGAACCTCAATTTTAGGTCTTTTCCCAATCTTGGAAATCGCCCAAAAAAGTCTTTCTTCCTCCTAGTTCACAATTTCAGCTTCTCCTTCTTGATATTCTTCTTCGGCTTCATCCTCACTTTCATCTCTGACATTAAGATTCATTCCTCTGTGAATCTCTTCTTGCAATGCTCGCACTTGTCTCTACAGCTCTCCAACCTCAGGTGTCACAGCACCAGCTCTTCCACCACGTTCTCTTCGTGGAGGCATTTTCGTGATGCACACTGAAACCCTAACCACGGTCCTGGTGCAAATTGCCTCACAGTCGGTGATCTATTTACACACTCAAGAACTCCTGCTCTGATACCACTTGATGAAGGGTGCTGCCCTTAATACCACAAACACATAATAGAAATAGAGAAACAACAACAATATGCAAGAACAAAAAATTGGCTTCAGAAAATTGGCTTCTTATTATCTCCACAAATGTGGAATTACAAACTTTCAGAATTACAATATGCAAAGCCACATGGGCATTCCCTTACAATATTATGTAGGACAAAGCCTCGAATCAATACCCAGATCTACTACCCAGAACTATTCTGAACTGCCTAAGATAATAATACAGCCTTCCTTATATAGGCAATTTTCCACCGCCTGGGAAGGTTCCAGAATTTTAGCCAATAAGGCCGACCAAACTTAGAATTATTTTATTTTACATTTTATTACATCATATTTGGCTCAAGATAACCTTTGAAACCCGAACAAAAATTTTGAAGAAAATTATTTTCTGCCAATTCAGGTGGCCCAACTTCTGAAGACCATAAGTCATCACTTGTTGACCCGATCGGCTATTATAACCCCATTTTGAAAATGCCACGAAGTGCTCTATAGGCTTGACTAGTGCAAGCGCCCATCACCCAAATTTTTGACCTCATCCAGGGTCTCTAAAGCCTTCAAAACTGAGTTCAAAGTTTCTGTACCCTGCTGCCAATACCGAAAATCTTCAATATCTTCCAATATACACTTGATCTGGCAATGAAACTTTACTGGCAGACTTATATGACCAAAATGAACCTCCAAGAAAGAAATCAGATCATTCTGAGCACATACAAAAATTACCAAAAATAGTAACTTTCCATAAATAGCAGCTCTGCACAAAATAGCCCTTATTGAATATAAAAATAGAAATATTTTTTTTTTTGGGTGATGCAAGATTGCTCTTACACCCAGGATGCTCCTGCATCAGTTATTTTGAAAGATATATGATTGCTCACACTATTTCTCATATTTTTAAGGCATAAAACTCATGCATTTACAAAGGAAGTACTAACCAGTCAAACTCCTAGGCTCTAAATATTTTCATAGTGGCTTGAATAGGTTTTAATTATAGGAATATGGAACCAATTTGATTCCAAGAGACTTCTAGACACAAAAGCCCCAATTTGCACTCTCCAAACCCTTAAAACTAGGGCTTCTCCAATGTCATACTTCCCAAAGATTCCTGCAACAAATAAAGGTTGGAACACCTTGTCCTCAAAATTTATATACACAATCCATCATAAAATAGTGCCCTTGTTTGGCCAAGATTCTCTATCCTTCTCCCTACCCTCCAAATTCACTTAGTTTTTTTTAGTGTTCCCTATGGTGATCACCACAACAGTCAATCAAAATTGCATTCCTAATGTTATAGGAATAGAATACATGGTAATTGAGTGCCATTCTATGAGAATCAGTAGTCTACATCCATAGATTGACATTCATAATGAACAAAAACTCAATAAACTGTCCTAAATCAGATTTCCAATGACTGTACAGTTCCAAGGTAGAATAAAAGTGATTAGTATGAGATTCTCAGAGCATGAATGAATTCAAAGACATGAAATAATAAGTTCAAAAAATTGTAGAAACTATTCCAAATGTTATCAACTTTGTTTCATACCAAAAACCCTTAAAAAATTGTAAGAAAATCAGACTTTATTCTCCAAAATTGGGTACAGTCGTACAACAGAGTCTCATGCCTGTATAATAGATTTGTGAGACATTTAATAAACCCCTATCAACTACCTCAACCAATCCAAATTGGTTGGATGAATTAATTTGGCCTAAAACAATAACAAAACTAATTCCCTCCTAAATGTCCATAACTGTTATAATTTGAAAATTCAAATTTATAACTTTGTAACTTTTGAATATTTGAAATTGCCGAGTGATGAAACTTTACCAAATTATCTAAATGGACTTATTAACCTATTATTAAGACTAATTTAACCTATTTGAAACTTGTAACACCTAATTCTATCCTAGACTCCAAATTTAGTCCTAAGGCTTATTAGGCCTTTTAGGATTGATTACACATTCACCATTCTTATTGCATGAAATGACCTCATAGGCCATTATAGGTGCCAAAATCCTCCAGTTGATGTCATTGGATGTCTTTATAATCTCTGATGGCTCCAAGTGTGTCTTCATAGGTATTTGGGTTTCTTTGTGTCTTCTCATTAAGTGTTGCCATTAAAATATATCACTCCTCTTGTTATATAATGTATATGCATAGTTGTTTAAAATGCCATACTTGTTGCTCTTAAATATTATTACCATTTCACTCAAATTTACATGACATTAAAGCCAAGCCCAAAATGTATACATACATGTAAGTATAGGAGAAGATGGATTCTGCAACTATTGAAAAAAAAAACTATACCAATAGCAGCTTACGAGAAACTATACTTGTGCTTACCACACCATACCTCAGCATCATAATGCTTATCATTTTCAAGCTTCAATGAAGCTTCATACCACGCAGTGTCTAAAAATTTGTATGCAACACTGATATAGGTTGGAGGTAAACTACATGTGTCATGTAAACAACATGGTTGAATGCAATCTCTTTTGCACATTTTCAAGAGTTTTCCCACCAATACAAGCATAAATAACACATTGAATGTAATCTACGAACAGTACGTGGTATGAAATTTTGTCGAAGCTTGAAATATATCACTCCTCATGTTATTGTCAAAATTAAATTCAAATATTTCTCAAAACATTTATTCCTGTAGACTTAAGATATCTTTATCTCAATAATAAAACAATCTTGCATAATAGATTTTGAATCACATTAACACACACCCATATTGTTCTGTAGTATAGTTCATTTTAGAAGTGTATGGCTTGACTATGCACATGCATAATTGTAGATGAGAATCAGTAATAGGGTACCGGGCATTGCTTAGATCCTTTGGATCTAACCCCATCTTTTCCTTCCTTGCAGGTTTTGGATCATACAAGAGCATACTAGATTGAAGCTTGGGTCAACACTTCATTACTTCAGGCAATGTTTGGTAGCTTCATTATTTATGTTAATCCACTTATGTATGTTTGGTTAATATTCATTCATATTCTTTTGAAAGTTAATTTTTATGAGCTCAAATTCAAAACTGTATGTGTGTTATTTTATTACTGATGTCCCTATTTGATGTCCCTATTTTATTAACGATGTCCCTATTTGATCTAATAACATCAATACAACAAATAGAGCACCGACCAATCAAATAGGGACATGAGGTGTTCAAACAGTGAGCTCATAAAACAATATATTTAGTCTTAATAAAATCTTATAAACCAACATATATTGCGTGAAGTGTTTGATCTCTCTTTATTTGTTTTGGTGTTGATATTCACTATGTGGTACACTTCGTTCATGATCATTTCATGAGGAAATATCTTGATGGCTCGTGGGCTGCAAGCTAGGACATCATACATTGTTCATGAGCTCACTATTTAATACTGGCATTATTTACATCTTTTCATTTGGAATGCTTGATGACCCGTGAGCTTTGAGAGCTAGGAAATCGTTTCTATTAACTTCAAGGCATTGTGTGAAGTGTTTGATATCTCTTTATTTATTTTATTGTTGATATTCACTATGTGGTACTCCCTGTTTATGATCATTTCATGAGGACATGTCTTGATGGCTTGCGGGCTGCAAGCTAGGGCATCATGCATTGTTTATGAGCTCATTGTTTCAACACCTCATGTCCCTATTTGATTGGCTGGTGATCAAACAGTGAGCTCATAAACAATGCATGATGCCTGAGCTCAAATTCAAAATAGTAAGTGTATTATTTTATTAAGACTAAATATATTGTTTTATTAAGACAAAGTATTTTGGGTTAGTTTATGTTGTTTTATAAGATTTTATTAAGACTAAATATATGATGTAAACTCATAATTATACTTGATATATATACTTCAAAGGAGGAATTATGAAATATAATTGTAGGTAGTTATCTCTTCTATAATGATGGAGTGAAAGGTAATGATCAATGAGGTTGCTTCTATTAGATCATACATTAACACACTTACTGTTTTGAATTTGAGCTCAGGCATCATGCAATGTTATTGTTGTCATTGCATGCTTGCTGCTGTTGTGCACCATATATTGTTTTATACACTGTTTATTTCATTGAGACTGTGAGCTTGGTTTTTCTTTCAGAAGTGTATGGCTTCACTATGCACATGCATAATTGTAGATGAGGATCAGTAATAGGATGCCATTTAGTGCTTAGATATTTTTTATCTAACCTCCATCTCTCTTTTCTTTATAGGTTCTGGATCACATAGGGGCACACTAGATTCATACCCGGGTCAAAAATTCATCACTCCAGGCAATGTTTGACACCCTTATTATTTATGTTCATCCTCTTATGTATGCCCGTACTCTTGCATTTTCTTCTGAAAGTTATTTTTCTTATATAGTATATACAAGTTATTTTTCATATATATACATGTAATCTTTAGATGCAAAAATTTCTTTTCCTTTACATGTATCTTTGCATGAAATGAACACAAATTAAACAAGATCATCTAATAATGCAAACTAGGGTACTATAGTCACTCATCTAGTAATTAGTTCCCCAAACCATTACTAAGGATTGAACATAAGTCTAAGTCCCCAAATCTGTTGTTCTATGTGTATAAAACAATATATGGTGCACAACAGCAACAAGCATGCAATGACAACAATAACATTGTATGATGCCTGAGCTCAAATTCAAAATAGTAAGTGTATTAATGTATGATCTAATAGCAGCAACCTCATTGATCATTACCTTTCACTCCTCCATCATTATAGAAGAGATAACTACCTACAACTAAGGCATCATGCATTGTTTATGAGCTCATTGTTTGAGCACCTGATGTCCCTATTTGATTGGCCAGTGCTCAAATAGTGAGCTCATAAATTGTGACACCTATTTGGTTATAAACCAAAAAAAAGAAAAAGAAAGTGTCATTTGTAATTTGTGAATTCGAAGAGTTTCCGCTAAGACGACACTGCACTTTTGCATGGTGTGAAGAGGGCATTCAAGTTTGGCATGCACGAAGAGGCTGACACCGTGTGGGAAGAGGGCACTAGCACTTGAGGTAGGAATTCAAGCTTCGTCTATTTGATCATAAATGGGGAGTACCACATAGTGAATATCAACAACAAAACAAATAAAGAGAGATCAAACACTTCACACAATATATGTTGCTTTATAAGATTTTATTAAGACTAAATATATTATTTTATGAGCTCACTATTTCAGCACCTCATGTCCCTATTTGATTGGTCAGTGCTTTGTTTGTTATATTGATGCTATTAGATCAAATAGAGACATGATACATTGTTCATGAGCCCACTATTTAATACTAGCATTGTTTACATCTTTTCATTTGGAATGCTTGATGACCTGCGAGCTTTGAGAGCTAGGGCATCATTTCTATTACCTTCAAGGCATTGTGTGAAGTGTTTGATATCTCTTTATTTTTTTTGGTGTTGATATTCACTATGTGGTACTCCTCATTTATGATCATTTCATGAGGAAATGTCTTGATGGCTCATGGGCTACAAGCTAGGGCATCATACATTGTTCATGAGCTCACTATCTAATACTGGCATTGTTCCTGAGCTCACTATTTAATATCTGGCCAGGCCATGTAAATGGTATCAGGCCAACCCAATCAACACAACAAAATGTGTCATGTTTATCTTTGTCAAATACACTTGTTCACCATTTTTTTCTTGTTCTTCACACAAATATTGCATCAAAAGTAATTTTAAACAATGATTCAAAAAAAAGAAGAAACAACTACAATATTAGATTAGACCCCAAAAGAATATAGTCAACTACAATAGCTCACAGTCTCAATGAAATAAACAGTGTATAAAATAATATATGGTGCACAACAGCAGCAAGCATGCAATGAAAACAATAACATTGCATGATGCCCGAGCTCAAATTCAAAACAATAAGTGTGTTAATGTATGATCTAATAGCATCAACCTTATTGATCATTACCTTTCACTCCTCCATCATTATAGAAGAGATAACTACCTACAACTAGGGCATCATGCATTGTTTATGAGCTCACTATTTGAGCACCTCATGTCCCTATTTGATTGGCCAGTGCTCAAAAAATGAGTTCATAAATAATGCATGATGCCCTAGCTTGATGGCAATAACATGCTCATAAATAGTGTCTAAGACAATATATGGTGCACAACTGTAGCAAGCATGCAATGACAAAAATAACATTGCATGATGCTTGAGCTCAAATTCAAAATAGTAAGTGCATTAAATGCCTTACTTATGTCCCTATTAAATTTTAATTTTATAGTGAATTCATGATTTATAATTCAGTTATAGTAGCTCAATGTGTTTGAACTCAATAATACCCCTTACTTGGTTTCCTACAAATCTTTTGGTGAAATCTGTCAGAAAATGAGAAGCTATGAGAAGGTGACATGAAGCTAATGAAAGGAGGCATCTCCAATTTGTTTTGTAGATAGACACATTAAGGATCATGTCAGATAAAACAAGGGAATTCGATCAAAATAGGGAGATAATAGCTAGATTGTTGTCTAACTTTCAAAGAGAAGGCAATGACAAATGTTATTGTCCATGCAAGAGTTGTAACGGCTTAAAGAGAAGAAGAATCAAAATGAAAACAATGAATGAACAAAATAATGACAATGCAATATTTGTCATAATGCAATATTTGTCGAAATAGCGTCGATTACTTTGGTCAATGTGCCTATGTTTTAATGTGGTGTTGGCCCATGCATGTTGAAGACGTCACGCACAAAAAGTAATCTTGGGCATCAATTTTGGGTTTGCCCAAATAGGAAAAAGGTCTGGATATGTAATTATATTTTATGTTTAAAAATAATGTGACAACTAATCATTTTATGAAGAACTGATGTACATTTGGTATTGTCAGGGAAATACTGGATGTCAATACTTTCGGTGGGTTGATCAAACCACATTTGCATCTACCCCATCTACATCTATACCTGATGTAGGAAATGAGTGCAACATGTGCAAGGCTCGAGAGGCAGCTAGTGCCACCAAGATTGCTTCAATGGCGAAAGAAGAAATCATATTTCTGCAATGCCTTCTTTGTGTAGTTTGTGCACTACTTTGTTGGGACCATATGCGTAAATGTGGTTAACAGAGGGCTATTGTAGATACTGAATTTTTTTTAAGAATTTCTAGTAGATACACATAAAGAACATGCACATAAACACAACAAATGAGAAACATAAATGTAGATATCACAATAGCTGAAAAACATAAATGTAGGCATCATAATCACAATTTTTTGGAGACACAACATAATTGAATGGTATACCCAGATGATGCAACACAACTATATATCACTCCTCTAGTTCCAAGTTTACACTATAGTAAACAAAATCCATATATAAAAAATAAATTTAGAGAGTGGAGGAGAGTGAGAACAACCAAAGTAATACAAGTCCCTATATTATTTCAGTCGTTATCACTCTTCTGTGCTCTCTAAATTTATTCTTTATCTTTGAGTTTTGTTTACATAGTGTAGACATGGAACTAGAGGAGTAGTTACGTTGCATCATCTGGGTATACCACTCAATTATGTTGTGTTTCCAAAAAATTGTGATCATGATGCCTACATTTATGTTTCTTGGTTGTTGTGTCCCAAGACCCCTTATGACCTTTTACGACCATTTATGATCTCTAAGAATACATCTTTGATATCTTAAAATATCATAAAGGGTCATAAGAGGCTCCTAGGAGGGGTCAGATGAGCTTCCATCTTCATGTGGTTGGCCCTGTTAAGTAGAGAATGTTAAACTATTCTCGAAACAAAGAGAAGCTCAATAATTTAAGATCTCAATCCATGTACGACAAATATATATTGATCCATCTCAATGGCTACCAAATCAATAGATCTCTGTCAAGAACCCAGTCACAAACAAACACCATAGACCACATCGTGAACCCACACATCAAATTTAGACCAAAGAAGTCAAGAAGTCACTCGAATCAGATTTGAATGTAATTAGGTCCACATATATCCCATGAACACATCAGGAAGAATGCATCTCTGATCGCCGCACTAGCTTCTTGTGCTAGAGCAATCGCTGTCACAAGTCTTGATTTGGTAGGATCCATTCCAAATCCAAGTCTCTAGACTCAACTTCATAATCCATGAGCCGCTACTGAATGTATTGCTAAGTTATCTCTGAATTGTGCTGGAGCAGTCACTATCACAAGTCTTGATTTAGTAGGATCCATTCAAAATCCAAGTCTCTAGACTCAACTCAATAATCCACAAGCCACTACCAAATCTACTGTAAAGTTATCTCCGAATGATCCATAACCAAATCACAAGCATGAACCAAATTTGCAAGAACACTGTTCTGAATCAATACCAACTCGATCGACAAATATATATATTTTAAAAAAATTGATTATCATCATAACTACAACAGATTCAAAACAACAATGGTTGTCCATCACAAAAATCTATCGCATTAACAACATCGCTGTCAGAAAACAACCATTAACAACGGATATCTGTCGTAAATGTCCAATGCATGTCCATCACATGTATAGCATAATCATCATTACAAACCACAAATGACGGATATGCGTCACACATTTTCAATAGATATCCATTGCACTAAAATTATTTCCGTTGGCGAACATGTTACAAATGATGGCTACCTGTCGTAAGACTCTGATGGGTCGCCGTCATTTATTATTTTTTATGACAAATAGGTG
The DNA here is from genome assembly GCA_027943335.1 of Chamaecyparis obtusa. Classification (NCBI taxonomy): domain Eukaryota; kingdom Viridiplantae; phylum Streptophyta; class Pinopsida; order Cupressales; family Cupressaceae; genus Chamaecyparis; species Chamaecyparis obtusa. Next base: position 1,031,893 of record BSBK01002490.1, on the reverse strand, counting down.
TCACAATTGCAATGGCCACAAATAGGTTCGATGACAGGTTCACTCTATTGGCACCCTCTTTTTGTGACAGCCATGGTTGTTATAATTATGACACCTAACAAAAATGTCAGTTTTTCCAACTACAAAACTGTGACGCCGGGTGGTGTTGGTTAATCGATAGTTTAGTGTCTAAATTCAGATGTTCGACCATCGAAAAAAGGTCTCAAATGTACTAGTGATCTATTGATACAACTCCATATCCTACCATTCTACCCACTCCTTCTCAATATCCCTTATCACCCCCTCCTCCACATCATGACCTTACAATACCACTTCCTTTATCTCATGATCCACTATCATCCCCTCCTCCAAATCAAGATCCTACCATTCCACCCACTCCATGTCAAGATCCATTACCATCCCCCTGTCCAAGTCAAGATCATAGCATCTTATCCACTTCAACTCCTGATCCTTTATCTTTTCTAATCCAAACCCTCACACCACCATCCTTCACCCTTCTTTCACTTACATTTATCCATGGTGGACCACTTGTAGCAAAAAAAACATTTCATATCCACCACTTGCATTCCCCCACCTACTAATGGACTCACAACTTGTTCCCCAAGTAAAAAATATCCTATATTGGATCAAATTCTCAAGAGAATGCATTATCAAGGTAAAGACTTAGGCCTACTTTGTTTGTCTTGCATACTTCTATGGCATTTGATTTTGTTATAACCCAACCTTGTGGAAGCTATGAATTTATTATGATGTAAATTGGTTATATGTGTTCTTGCGATACTTTGGAACTAGGTTTTGACTTTTATGATTAATGATGATCTATAAGATGTTTTAAGATTTATGAAATTAGGGTAGGTTATCTAGTTATTAAAGGGGAAGAGGTTTTCTCTGGAGGCACTGAATCTTAGAAGTGGCTACCTGGGTATCCTTAGTAGGTTACTTAATAAGTGATAATATAATGCATTAAATGGGGTTTTAAATGAATTAATAAGATAATGGATTTCTCGTCCATGCCTTGGAGTGCTAGTATAGGTTAAGGATGGGAGCGGAAAAAGATGCTTTCCCATTTATTAGTGACAGTGAGTTTTGACATGATCAGTTATCCTTGTCTACATGAGAGGATTTCAGGTTTTGTATATGTTCACACTTGGGAGTCGGAGTCTAGTGAGATCATTCCAAGGGGTTGAAATATGTGATGACACTTCTCTAATTTCATCTTGGGTTTCCTACATGTATTGATTGCCTCCATTTTAGTATGAGTACCTTTGAGTTTGAGTTGAACCTTTGAGATAGAAAATTATAGGATCCCTTGCTTAGTATTACCTGATGATTGATTTTAGTATCATTATTCGAGTGGGGTCTAATGTTATCTGGTCAACATGGTTCCATGAGGTCGGGAGGTAGTGATGCTCTTACCATTTGAGACTCTAACAACAGTGCTAGATGATCCTTGTTGCAATTGCTTCTTATTCTATCTTCCTTGGAGATTTGTTCCTATTTTTTCTTTATTTATACTTTGTACTCAGTTGTATTTACATATCTTGAGACTTGTACTGCAGTGGATGTGGGTTATTATGTATACTTTATGGTTATGATGTATTTGTTTATTCTTTGAGATGGTGTACTATGTAGAAGATTTATATAATTATTTCACTTAATAGATTAAATTATATATACATAATTCTATGTCAACGAACCCTTGAGATTTGTAATCTGTAATTAAGATTGTGTATATGAGTATATATGAACTTTATGTTTTACTTCTACTTTTTTATCCAATATTGTTTGTAAAATCTTAAGGAAAAAATTATTTTGTAAACTTACTATCATATTTTAGGTTAAATTCTCTTGGGTTCCTTGGCGGGCCATTGCACTTGGTATAAGAGCCCATGTTTTTACATTGGAAATTTGGGGAATTTTGTACGCCCATTTTTAGTAGTTAAAACATGAAACAAAAACTTAGACATATAACACTCTTGTATTTCAGACTATTTCTTTACGATTACTTCACGTCTTATTTATTTAAAATATCATTCTTCTTGTTTGAATGTTGTAGGAAAGATGGTCACTGAGACTAGATCTATTGCTAGAGGTTATAGTGGAGGCCATAGTAGAGGACATGGAAGGAGCAGGCTTCCTAGCCCTCCTGTGAGTCATAGAGGTTAGGAGAGAAGGGAAGAGCATAGTGGAGAACATCATGGTGGTTCAAGAGAGCTTAATACTATGTAGATACTCCAGAATATTCTAGAACATCTACTTGTGCAAGACAAGGTTGAACATGAAGCATCACACCATTCTAATAATGAGGAGAGACAGAGATCCAGGAGTCCCATAGGAAAGGACACTACCCTCGGATAGGGAGTCATAAAGGCCAATCAAATGAGAGACCTTCTGAGATCACGACCTCCTCCTTTTAATGGTCTTGGTATTGGTTTCAAGGTAGAGACTTGGCTCATTGCATTAGATTGATGTTTTCCCATGCAACATTTCGATACCAATGTTAGGGAAATATGTTTCGTTATGCACCTCGAAGGTTTTGCCACTTCTTGGTGGAAGATTGAGGAGCAAAAATTGGAACTTACAATGGAGACTGTCACTTGGGAGCTATTTATTGAGAAATTTTAGGAACACTTCTTATTTGATCAATGGCAGCAACAACGTGCAGATGAGTTCCACAATTTGCAGTAATTATCTATGAGTGTCTAGGATTATGAGCATTGTTTCTTTGAGCTCAATCCATATGAAGGATTTAGTGATAAGTCACCACTTATGTTACAACACTTCATTAGGGGGCTCAATGATCACATCATTGGAGGAGTTAAGGTTTTTGAACCGAAGACCCTCAAGGAAGTAGTTATTAAGGCTATCTTGGTGGAGGTAGATTTGGCTTTAGGGCATGGTGGAGAGGTGGGAATTCAGACTGGTGTTCCCACACCTTCAAGCTATAGAGGGAATCAAAACTAAGGTGAAGCGAACTTAAGGAAGCATCCTCCCTATTTTTTAGTCAACAAAAGAAGGGAATGGACCCTCCACCACATAGCGATGATCCTCAATCTAAGAACCTTTGTGAATTTTTGCGTAACAAGCACAACCAACCCATCCAACCTGCACAAATCATGTATTTGCAGTTTTCAATAGTCTAGTACACCCTCCACTAGGAGAGGTCATGGTAGAGGCAATGGTTGTTTCTCATGTGGACAGTATGGTCACATTGTAGTGAATTAACCTCAACATGCATCACAATTTTTAGGACAAAGACCTACATCTTCTGAGCCTATAGTAGGGGATGTTGAAAGATCTCATAGAGTATTTGCAACAGTGGATCATCCTCAAGAAGAGCATCAAAGCACTATGGTAGAAATTTTAGGTGCTATTAGAGGTATTTCTCTTTCTATCTTATATGATTCAAGAGATACATATTATTTTATATCTCCCTTTGTAGTAGAGAAATGTGGGTTAGTGGAAATAAAGAAATACTTTAGTTGGCAAGTAGAGTTATCCTTTGAGGCAAGGATATCAACAAACTTTCTAGTGCATAAATGTGAGTTGAACATGAGTAAATTCATTACCTCAATTGACCTTCATGTGATACCTTTTGGATCATATGATATTGTCTTTGGGATGGATTGGCTAGGTTCTCATGGAGCCAACATTGATAGTAGACAAAAGATAATCAAATGCAAGGATGATGTTGGCAAGAATTTTGAGATTGTGAGAATTCAACGTCCTATATCTCTTCGTATGATTTCTGCTATGCAACTCAAGTGAAACATGTGAAAGGGATTTCATGTACTTTTTGTAACTATGAATGAGCTAGATGAAGTTAAAAATAAGGAAATGACTCTTGATCATCCTACTCTTCAAGAATTCGATGATGTCTTTCCTAGTGAGATTCTGGGTATGCCACCCAAGTGTGGCATAGACTTTCGTATTGGTCTTGTTTTAGGAGCACAACCTATATATATAGATCCTTACCATATTACCATATATGAGCTGACCGAGATTAAGATCCAATTAGAGGATCTTTTGGTAAAGGGTATTATTCAGCCAAGTGTTTCCCCATGGAGAGCACTTGCACTCTTCCTTAAGAAGAATGATGGATCTTTATGTTGTGTATCGACTATAGACAATTGAACAAGGTAATAATCAATAATAAATATCCTTTGTAAAGGATTGATGATCTCTTTGATTAGATAAAAGGGGCCAAGGTATTCTCAAAGATTGATCTCAAATCAAGATACCATCAGTTATGCATCCAGGATGAAAATATTTACAAAACTGCATTCTGCACTCACGATGGACATTATGAGTCCATAGTAGTCTTTTGGTTTGACAAATGATCCATCTATTTTCATGTGCTTGATGAATGGAGTATTTTGTTCTTACATTGACCGTTTTATTCTCATCTTCTTGGATGATATATTGATATATTCCAAATCCATAGAGGAGCATGAGGAACATCTATGACTCATTTTGGAGTGTCTTTGTGACAATTAGTTGTAAGCCATTGTGATGAAGTGTGACTTATTTTAGTCTAAAGTTTAGTACTTGGGACATGTAATCACAAGTGAGGGTATTTTAATAGATTCTTCCAAGATTCAGGCTATAGTAGATTGGCAAACACCCACCAATGTATCTGAAGCTCATAGTTCCATGGGCTTGGCGAGATATTATTGCAGGTTTATTAAGGACTTCTCTAGTGTTTCATATCATATTAATTCTCTTCAAAGGAAATGGAAGAAGTATGTTTTCACAGAAAAGTGTGAAGAATATTTTTAGAACCTCAAGAAGTGTTTGACTAGTGCACCTATTTTAGCAATACTTGATCCAACGAGTGATTTCATGGTATGTGTTGATGTTTCTTTGGAAGGTCTAGGAGAAATCTTTATACAAGAAGAATGTGTGATTGCTTATGAATCTCACAAACTCAAGGATCATGAATTGAACTACCCTACACATGATATTGAGTTAGCAATAGTGGTTCATGCATTAGTATGATGGAGACATTTTCTATTGCAACATCGATTTGAGCTTCATAGTGATCACCACAGTTTACAATATATCTTTACCGAGCCTAATCTGAATGCTGGGAAGAGGTGATAAATGGATTTTATTTATGAGTATGAATTTGAGGTCAATTACATATTGGGTAAGAAAAATGTGGTAGTTGACACCTTGAGTCACAAGAGGCATGAGATATCAACTTTGACTCTTGGTGTAGATTTGTGGAGTCGTATATTCTAGGCACTTCCTATAGATACTTGGTACAAGGAAGTGAGTGCTTTGATTGATTCAGGGAAACCTTTGGAAGGAAGGTTTTTAGGTTATATTTTAGATTTAGATAGTATTTTACAGTATATGAGCTAGATATATATACCTCCATCAGATGATCTTTGTACCTTGATTTTATTTGAGGCTCATTATACACCTTACTTGACACATCTAGGTGTCAAGAAGATTCATGTAGACCTTTGACAATTATATTATTGATACGATATGAAATGTGACATTGCTAATTTTGTGGCAAGATGTCTAGAGTGTTAGAGGGTTAAGGAAGACCACCATCATCTAGCAGGACTTCTACAACCTAATCTCGTTCCATCATGGAAATGAGATATCATCTCAATGGACTTCATCATAGGTTTTCCCATGACTCCTTGCAGACATGATAGCATCATGGTCACTATTGATTAGTTGACCAAAGTGGCACACTTTTATCCTATGAGAACATCTTATACAACAAATTCAGTAGCTAGGGTCTTTATGCAGGATATAGTGAGATTACATGGTATTCCCTATGAGATTATATCAGATAGGGATCCATTATTCACTTATGCATTTTGGACTTCTTTGCAGCATGATCTTGGAGCACAACTAAATTTTAGTTCAACATATCACCCTGAGAACGATGGTCAAACAAAGCAAGTTAATCATGTATTAGAGGATATCTTGAGGATGTATGTCATGGATAGAAAGACTCACTGGGAGGACTATTTATATTTGGTCAAGTTTGCCTACAACAATGGTTATCATAGTTCAATTAGTATGTTTCCTTTTCAAGATTTATATGGTCGTCCTTGTCATAGACCTTTGAGTTGGGATAGGCTAGAGGATCATGTTTTGTTAGGTCCTATGATGCTTAGAGATATGGATCAATAGGTGGAGCGCATCCATGAGCATGTGACTACAACTCAAGATAGGCATAAGAAGTATGAAGATTCTCATAGAGGTGATATATAGTTTGTAGTTGGTGTTAAGCTAGTGTTTCTAAGAATGCGTCCATAGAAAAGTCTGACCCACTATGGAAAGGGTTCAAAGTTGGCACCTCATTTCATTGGCCCATTTGAGATTTTTGAGAGGACTAGGATCAATTAATTATCGTCTTGCTTTACCACCCAACTTATCTCACATTCATGATGTTTTCCATGTTTCAGTACTTAGACAATATATACCAGATGTTGCACATGTTCTTGACTGGAATGCTTTATAGGTAGAGGATGAGAAGCTAGCTTTGAAGCCCATTCACACACTTCAATAGAAAGAGTTGACCCTCAGGGATTGCACTATTGAGTAGGGAAGGGTCCAATAGGACCCTACTAATGAATCATCAATGACTTGGGATGACACATGGAGATTATGGGATTTATATCCCTACTTGTTTATAAGCTTCCAAGAGTAAGCCTAATTTTAGGGGAGGTGGATGTAGTGCCCACCCATAGTTTTCTTTTTCAATTTTATATTGCCAAACTCTTTTAGGCCACTTTCATGTGTGCATTGGTAATTTCAACTTTATTATGAGATTTTTTGATGGATGACATTACATGGTGATTTGATATTAGATAGTTTTGAGATATCATGTGTTTGTAGTTAGATGATCTTAGTTACTTTGATGATGATTATTTATATGTTTGATTTTTTTTTATATTCATGGTTTTAATTACCCCATATTTTCATGTGTATGGCTATCATGTATGTTTACCTTTCTATTTGATGTGTTTGATGTGGTTGAGGGATGAAGTCATAGTTACCTACTTGCGGGATCCACACGATGTCCCGATACACACCATTGCTTGATGTGTGTGTGTGTGTGTGTGGATGTACATGCTTGTCTTTTATGTAGGTTTGTAAGTATCGAACATTGACTTCCTTGAATTGTCAGGATGGGCATACCCTGTCACAATGTTTCAATGGTAAGAGAGGGGAGATAACATTCAGGTCTGAATCTCAACCTAAGCCATTTTATTGTCCTAAAATAGTGGACAAGTTTATGATATTTTATATTTTCAAATTCGTCCAGGTGACATGAATTCATAAGCCTTTTCCTTGAGCATGATTATCATTTTATTAGGTTCAATTGTTTTTTTTAAAATCTTTGGCTAGTTGGTGTGATTATTGTGAAATGATTAAATGATTTACTGAGATTAATTATATGGTTTAAATAATTAAATTTTATTAAGTATAGAAAATTAAATGTGAGAGTATATAATTAATTAAAAAGACTTAATTAAAAGTCTAATGGTGGAATTTAAGGATTTAATTAATTATTAAATTTAAAATGTTTAATTAAAGATAAAATCTAGTAATTAATAATGGATTATCAATTAGATATATAATAATATGATTAAAATAATATTCTTTAATTATAGTGAATATGCAATTAGTTGCACATTCAATTAAAATAAATAAAAAGAATAAAGTATTTTTTATTAGTTAAGTGAATTGATATAAACAAGAAATACAAAAGTGCATTGAGTTATTAATTAGAAAATTGATTAAATTATGTAAAAGAGAGATTGATGTGAACATAGTTTGTTGAGTTGAGTTGAGTTCCAGATTCACATGGTTGAGTTTGAATTTCAGATTCTTTTTTTTTATGAGGAGGATTTGGTGATTATTCTGCATATAGATTTGCAGGTTTTGGATGGAAGGATTGAATTGAAGAATTTTTTCTGAAAGCTTGGAGAAATTTTCAGGGTTTTTGGTCAACTTTGTGGTTTCTGTCAATTGGTGGTTTGAGGTAGGGTTTGAAAACCACCATAGATTAAATTATTTTATTTCAAAAAGTTTGTTTTCTTCGTGCCTATTAGATCTGGATGATATATTTATCTTTGGTTTTCTTATCGTGCTTAGAATTCTAGTTATTAAGCTTTTGAGATCTTGTTTTAATAATGTCTGGTATGTTAGGAAATACCATAATTAAATCTCATTTAAAATCAGTTAGGGTTTGATAAATTTTGTGGTAGAAAAATCTTAGGGTTTGTATCAAATTGAATTATCTAAATAATTTTGCTTCCTGGTAGTAACTAGTTTTTGTGTGTGTGAATTTTGTACCTAGCTATAGACACAACACTTCAGTAAAACATTAGAGGTTAGCAAAAATTGAAATCATGCAATGAAATGGAAACTAAACTAACCAGGCAATTTACTGCCTTCTAGTAGGTCCGAGTATGTATTCTCAGATTGGATCGAGATCAGTGACCTCGATGACACCTAAATGAAGGATTTGAATGCAAAATCTAGATATGAAACATATGCAAATTAAGCTATATTTTTGGTTTTTCTATGCAATTATGAATAAAACTGATATGAAATTGATCTATATGAAAAACTGATATGCAATTAATCTAGCAATGATATGGAATATGAAACTAGAATGAATTGAAAACAATATTGATACCAATTTGCCAGAGTAATTGTGCAAATTCATGGATTATGAGATTGACAATTTGGCAAAGTAAGTTTGCAAATTCATAAGATGAATTGTGAAGAGTTGAGCCTTATTTTTATAGAAATCCAGGGCTTTGGAGGTGCATGGAAAAAGCCATAAATCACTCTTGGTAAACTCAGGTTGATTTTTGAGTTATCAGAAATAAAAGATAATTAACTCACAAAAATAATGCAAAAGCAAGGTTTAACTCAAAATAGAGTTTAGATCAAATTTCAACTCATCATCAGATGTTGAGTTTAAATTTAAAATTGATTGTTAATTTCTAGTTGCCTGCTTTTCTAATTGTGCATGATTTAATTATAAATTAATTTAAAAACAAAGTGATTTATTCTCAACTTAACTGATTTTAAATTTAAAACAATTGATTTATGGGTCAATCAATTATTAAATCAAACTTTTATTCAAAAATTATATTATTAAATTTGACAATTAACATTAATTAATTAAATAAGAATTTAATCAATTAGTCATGAGATTTTTGATTTATTGTCAAAATAAAATAATACAATTTAGGAATAAATGTAATTAAATAATTAAGTGGTAGTATTAAATCTAATATGTGGACACATAATAGACCGCCCGTGACGTCTGAAAAATCACCTTTGCCTATAGTCTTTGTACCTCTGCACGAAGCTCAGTCCACTGTCTATTTGCCTCAAAATATCTCTCCTCCCATCGAGCACTACGAACCTTCAGGTCCCTGACCTGTAATCTAAGCCGTCTAATAGTCTCCTATGGAGTGATAGGAACACTAAGATCAACATCGACTACTGGCATCTCAGTATCTGGGGCAACCTGCTCAGTGGTCTCTACTCTCTGCGCCTTGCAGCGTCTGCCTCAGCACCTAAATCAAATGTGGTATCACCCTGTGAAGGATCTGCATCACCACCACCTGCAACCTGCTCTATTACAAGTATCTCATCAGCTATACCAACACCACCTAAGGTACCGCCCTCGCCCCTAGTCCATCTTTGTGAACCTGTGGGCCTATCTGCTGTAGTACTAGTGGGACGAGGGTGCCTCATCTGTCTAGATGGTCTCTATGGAGGAGCCATCGCTCTTGGTCTCAGGGGTGTGGGGTGTACAACCTGTACCTGTGGTCTTGGGTCCTATCTCACTGGAGCACTAGTCACATCCATAGCCTCCTCCATGGAGGGTATGAAATCTGTGGGATCAAGGAACCTGTGGGTAGGATGGTCAACAAGCCATGCAATGAATCTATCTGTGACTTCAGCATCAATCACCTCTGGTCTATACTCCCAATCTCTACCAATAATGCCAATGTACTCCTGTGAACACAAAGCATAAGAAAGCCTCATGCTCCATCCAAGTCCAAGCTCACGAGCTATCCGAGCATAGGTGGCATAATCATCAGAGGCATCCTGCACTCACCCGTACTGCTGCCACACCCTGGTAATAATAAATCTCTCTAATGTGGAGGATGACCTCCCGATCAGTACATGACTCTGAAAGAAGAAATTGAATTGCTCTCAAGCAGTAGGCCACGACTCAATAGCTACATATGGTCTCCATCGAACAAAAGTCATATCATCAAGGCATCACCTCCAATACTTAGTATGGCCCATCCAAACTTGTGTAACATATCCAGCGTATATATATATATATATATATATATATATATATATATATATATATATATATATATATATATATATATATATATATATATATATATATATATATATATATATATATATATATATATATATATAAAACTGGCTCCTGAGGCTGACATTGTGCCTAGCATACTGGTCTCAAAACTGGGATATGCTCTCACGCCCAAATTTGTAAAACTAAAGCTCCAGCTACAAATGATTTGCTCTCCTGATACACTATCTTGTGCATCTCAGAGAACATATGGGCCAATAGACACTGAGCCCAAGCCAACTCAGAGGGTGTCGCCATAAGATGTGCAACCATCGGGGCCCAGCCCATCAAAAGACCATTCTATTGACGGTCAGACATGATAATCCCTCCTATCATCCTAACAATAATACACTCCAGTTAGTGCGTCTGTCCATAATGCTGCACTAAGGTCTCCCAGGAAATAGAGCTGGTCATCTGGGTGTCATCTCCAAAGACAAGTCGGAAAGCTAATAGGCCTGAGTTCCCCAAACTCACATACTCTGGCCGCTGGCCTGCATGGAAAGGAATGCGCAGTATGTGATACACATCCTCAGGGGTAACAGTGATGCCCCCAGTCGGCAGGTGGAATGTCTGGGTCTCCAAATGAAATCTCTCAATCAGAGCAGTCAAAAGTCCATGAGTTACCCTAATCTCGGGTAAATGAATGAGGTACTCAAATCCAGAGGAAGCAAGGTGTACCCTCATAGGGTCTGGCAGTGACACACATAGTCTCTGAGTAGCTAGATGTGAAATCCGCACATGAACATCTGGATATATGACCTACACAGTATAGAAATAGGGAATCCTATCAGTAATTTGGTCACATAACGGGTTACAAGTGCAGGAATTGAATAGATTACTATGTCAGAAGGTAGGTTGAAAAGTTAGCAATCAGGCTAAGAGGTCAAAAAATAAAAAATTTGACCTAGCAATGAGTTTTTGGCTCACTATTTTTCATACGACACTTCAGACTGGCATGGAAAGTCGTACGAGTTTCTACATTATACCATACGACAAAGCATAGTGACACGACACTGGATACCTCATCGTATGAGTTATGAGGGACCCGACAAAACATTGTACGACTCTTGGGTCCCTCTCATACGAGTCTTGGGGGTTATTGAAACAACAAACTGTCTAAGGTTGAAAAGTCGTACGAGTCTCGCTAGAGAGTCATACGAGTTTCCATGCGTTCAAAAATTCAAAATTTAAAAACGTACAAAAAATGCTAAAAATCCTATAAAACATGAAAAAATTGACATTTTAGCAAAGCACAGAGGTCCACCTACCAGATGTCCATACTGACAGGGTCTCTGGTGTCTCTAGCTACGCTCAAAATGATGTGAACTCACAGGTACCTTCAGTTCTGCCATTTTCTTGCTCAGAGGGCTCCACAAGGTTTCTAAAGTCAAAAGGTTGAAATGAATTGAAAATGACCCTTCCGACCTTTATATAGGTTTTGACCTAATTTTCAAAAGTGCTCCATTTTTCACAAAAATTGCACCCCTAGCTAATTTC